>CM069542.1:1685000-1710000 GCA_035773235.1 Eospalax fontanierii | reverse complement strand
TTCAGGTTTAGGTTTACGGTTAGGTTTTGTGTTAGGGTTAGGGTTAGGGTTTGTTTTATGTTTTAGGTTAGTGTTATTGTTAGGGTTAGGGTTTGGTTTATGGTTAAGTTTATTGTTATTGTTATGGTTAGGGTTTGGGTTAAGGTTAGGGTTAGGGTTAGGGTTAGTGTTAGGGTTAGGATTTGGGATAGGGTTAGGCTTAGGGTTAGGGTTAGCGTTAGAGTTAGGTTTTGTGTTATGGTTAGGGGTAGTGTTTGTGTTAGGGATAGGGTTAGGGTTAGGGTTAGGGTTTGGGTTTGGGTTAGGTTTAGGGTTAGGGTTTATGTTTGTGTTTGGGTTAGGGTTAGTGCTAGGGTTAGGATTTGGGTTAGGGTTAGGGAGAGGCTGAGGTTTAGGCTTAGAGTTGGGTTAGGGTTTGGGTTTGGGTAAGGGTTAGGGTTAGGGTTAGGGTTAGGATTTGGGTTAGTGTTAGGGAGAGGCTGAGGGTTAGGCTTAGAGTTGGGTTAGGGTTTGGGTTTGGGTAAGGGTTAGGGTTAGGGTTAGGGTTAGGATTTGGGTTAGTGTTAGGGAGAGGCTGAGGTTTAGGCTTAGAGTTGGGTTAGGGTTTGGGTTTGGGTAAGGCTTAGGGTTAGTGCTAGGGTTAGGATTTGGGTTAGGGTTAGGGAGAGGCTGAGGGTTAGGCTTAGAGTTGGGTTAGGGTTTGGATTTGGGTAAGGGTTAGGGTTAGGGTTATGGTTAGGATTTGGGTTAGGGTTAGGGTTAGGTTTAGGGTTAGGGTTAGAGTTGGGTTAGGGTTTGGGTTTGGGTAAGGGTTAGGGTTAGTGCTAGGGTTAGGATTTGGGTTAGGGTTAGGGAGAGGCTGAGGGTTAGGCTTAGAGTTGGGTTAGGGTTTGGGTTTGGGTAAGGGTTAGGGTTAGTGCTAGGGTTAGGATTTGGGTTAGGGTTAGGGAGAGGCTGAGGGTTAGGCTTAGAGTAGGATTAGGGCTAGGGTTTGGGATAGGGATAGGGTTAGGGTTAGGGTTGGGTTAGGGTTTGAGTTTGGGTTAAGGTTTGGGTTAGGGTTAGGATTTGGGTTAGGTTTAGGGTTAGGCTGAGTGTTAGGCTTAGAGTTGGGTTAGGGTTTTGGTTTGGGTTAGGGTTAGGGTTAGGGTTAGGTTTAGGGTTAGGGTTTGGGTTAGGTTTAGGGTTAGGATTTGGGTTAGGGTTAGGGTTCGGGATAGGGTTAGGGTTATTGTTTGGGTTTGGTTAGGGTTAGGGTTAGGGTTAGAGTTTGGATTAGGGTTAGGGTTAGGGTTTCGGTTAGGGTTAGGTTTAGGGTTAGGATTTGGGTTAGGTTTAGGCTTATGGTTAGGGTTACTGTAAGGGTTAGCGTTTTGGGTTTGGGTTAGGGTTAGTGTTAGAGTTAGTGTTAGGGTTAGGTTTTGGGTTTGGGTTAGGGTTAGGGTTAGGGTTAGTGTTAGGGTTAGGGTTAGGGTCAGGGTTAGGGTTGGGGTTTGCGGTAGGATTGGGGTTAGGGTTAGTTTTAGTGTTAGAGTTTGGTTTAGGGTAAGGTTTAGGGTTAGTGTTCGGGTTAGGGTTAGGGTTTGCGTTAGGGTTAGGGTTAGGGTTAGGTTTAGTGTTAGAGTTTGGTTTAGGGTTAGGTTTAGGGTTAGTGTTAGGGTTAGGGTTTGGATTAGGGTTACGGTTAGGGTTTGGGTTAGGGTTACGGTTAGAGTTAGGGTTAGTTTTAGGAATAGCATTAGGATTTGGTTTAGGGTTAGGTTTAGGGTTAGGGTTTGGTTTATGGCTAAGCTTAGTGTTATTGTTATGGTTAGGGTTTGGGTTAAGGTTAGGGTTAGGGTTAGGGTTAGTGTTAGGGTTAGGATTTGGGTTAGGGTTAGGCTTAGGGTTAGGGTTAGCGTTAGAGTTAGGTTTTGTGTTATGGTTAGGGGTAGTGTTTGTGTTAGGGATAGGGTTAGGGTTAGGGTTAGGGTTTGGGTTTGGGTTAGGTTTAGGGTTAGGGTTTATGTTTGTGTTTGGGTTAGGGTTAGTGCTAGGGTTAGGATTTGGGTTAGGGTTAGGGAGAGGCTGAGGTTTAAGCTTAGAGTTGGGTTAGGGTTTGGGTTTGGGTAAGGGTTAGGGTTAGGGTTAGGGTTAGGATTTGGGTTAGTGTTAGGGAGAGGCTGAGGGTTAGGCTTAGAGATGGGTTAGTTTTTGGGTTTGGGTAAGGGTTAGGGTTAGGGTTAGGGTTAGGATTTGGGTTAGTGTTAGGGAGAGGCTGAGGGTTAGGCTTAGAGTTGGGTTAGGGTTTGGATTTGGGTAAGGGTTAGGGTTAGGGTTAGGGTTAGGATTTGGGTTAGGGTTAGGGGCAGGTTTAGGGTTAGGGTTAGGGTTAGGGTTAGGGTTAGGGTTTGGGTTATGGTTAGGGTTATAGTTAGGGTTAGGTTTAAGGTTTCGGTTACGGTTAGGGTTAGGGTTAGTGTTATGTGTTAGTGTTAGGGTTAATCTTAGGGTTAGGGTTTGAGTTGGGGTTAGGGTTAGTGTTAGGGTTAGGGTTTGAGTTAAGGTTACGTTTAGTGTGAGGGTTAGGTTTTGGTTTAGGGTTAGGTTTAGTTTTAAGATTAGGGTTTGTATTAGGGTTAGGGTTAGGATTAGGTTTAGGGTTAGCATTAGGGTTTTGGTTTGGGTTAGAATTAGTTTTAGAGTGAGGGTTAGGGTTAGGGTTTGGGTTAGCGTTAGGTTTAGGGATAGGGTTAGGGTTTGGGTTAGGGTTAGGGTTAGGGTTAGGATTTGGGTTTGGGTTACGGTTCCGTTTAGGGTTAGGGTTAGAGTAAGGGTTAGGGTTAGGGTTAGGGTTAGGGTAAGGGTTAGGGTTTGCATTAGGTTTAGGGTTACGGTTAGGGTGAGGGTTTGGCTTAGGGTTAGATTTAGGGTCAGGGTTAGGGTTAGGTGTTAGGGTTAGGGTTAGGGTTTGGGTTTGGATTAGGGTTAGCGTTAGGGTTTGGTTCAGGTTTAGGTTTACGGTTAGGTTTTGGGTTAGGGTTAGGGTTAGGGTTTGTTTTATGTTTTAGGTTAGTGTTATTGTTAGGGTTAGGGTTTGGGTTAGATTTAGGGTTAGGTTTAGGGTTAGCATTAGAGTTAGGGTTTGGTTTAGGGTTAGGGCTAGGGTTTGGGATAGGGATAGGGTTAGGTTTAGGGTTAGGGTTAGGGTTTGAGTTTGGGTTAAGGTTTGGGTTAGGGTTAGGATTTGTGTTAGGGTTAGGGTTAGGCTGAGTGTTAGGCTTAGAGTTGGGTTAGGGTTTTGGTTTGGGTTAGGGTTAGGGTTAGGGTTAGGGTTTGGGTTAGGGTTAGGGTTCGGTTTAGGGTTTGGGTTAGGTTTAGGGTTAGGGTTTGGGTTAGGGTTAGGGTTCGGGATAGGGTTAGGGTTATTGTTTGGGTTTGGTTAGGGTTAGGGTTAGGGTTAGAGTTTGGATTAGGGTTAGGGTTAGGGTTTGGGTTAGGGTTAGGTTTAGGGTTAGGATTTGGGTTAGGTTTAGGCTTATGGTTAGGGTTAGGGTAAGGGTTAGCGTTTTGGGTTTGGGTTAGGGTTAGGGTTAGAGTTAGTTTTAGGGTTAGGTTTTGGGTTTGGGTTAGGGTTAGGGTTAGGCTTAGGGTTAGGGTTAGGTTTAGATTTAGTGTTAGGATTAGGGTTTGGATTTGGGTTCCGGTTAGGGTTAGGGTTAGGGTTTGGGTTAGGTTTAGGGTTAGGGTTAGGGTCAGGGTTAGGGTTTGGGTTTGCGTTAGGGTTAGGGTTAGGGTTAGGTTTAGTGTTAGAGTTTGGTTTAGGGTTAGGTTTAGGGTTAGCGTTCGGGTTAGGGTTAGGGTTTGCATTAGGGTTAGGGTTAGGGTTAGGTTTAGTGTTAGAGTTTGGTTTAGGGTTAGGTTTAGGGTTAGTGTTAGGGTTAGGGTTTGGATTAGGGTTAGGGTTAGGGTTTGGGTTAGGGTTACGTTTAGAGTTAGGGTTAGGGTTAGCGGTAGGGTTTGGGTTAGTTTTAGAGTTAGGGTTAGGGTTAGGGTTAGGGTTTGGGTTTGGGTTAGGTTTCGGGTTAGGGTTTGTGTTTGGGTTTGGGTTAGGGTTATGGTTAGGGTTAGGATTAGGGTTAGGGTTAGGGTTAGGGTTAGGGTTAGGGTTAGGGATAGGGTTAGGTTTAGGGTTAGGGTTTGGGTTAGGATTAGGGTTAGGGCTATTGTTAGGGTTACGTTTAAGGTTAGGGATAGGGTTAGGTTTTGGCTTAGGCTTAGGGTTAGCGTTCGGTTTAGGGTTAGGGTTTGCGTTAGGGTTAGGTTTAGGTTTAGTGTTAGGGTTTGGTTTAGGGTTACCTTTAGTGTTAGTTTTAGGGTTAGGGTTTGGATTAGGTTTAGGGTTAGGTTTTGGCTTAGGGTTACGTTTAGAGTTAGGGTTAGTTTTAGGAATAGCATTAGGATTTGGTTTAGGGTTAGGTATAGGGTTAGGGTTTGGTTTATGGTTAAGTTTATTGTTATTGTTATGGTTAGGGTTTGGGTTAAGGTTAGGGTTAGGGTTAGGGTTAGTGTTAGGGTTAGGATTTGGGTTAGGGTTAGGCTTAGGGTTAGGGTTAGCGTTAGAGTTAGGTTTTGTGTTATGGTTAGGGGTAGTGTTTGTGTTAGGGATAGGGTTAGGGTTAGGGTTAGGGTTTGGGTTTGGGTTAGGTTTAGGGTTAGGGTTTATGTTTGTGTTTGGGTTAGGGTTAGTGCTAGGGTTAGGATTTGGGTTAGGGTTAGGGAGAGGCTGAGGTTTAGGCTTAGAGTTGGGTTAGGGTTTGGGTTTGGGTAAGGGTTAGGGTTAGGGTTAGGGTTAGGATTTGGGTTAGTGTTAGGGAGAGGCTGAGGGTTAGGCTTAGAGTTGGGTTAGGGTTTGGGTTTGGGTAAGGGTTAGGGTTAGGGTTAGGGTTAGGATTTGGGTTAGTGTTAGGGAGAGGCTGAGGTTTAGGCTTAGAGTTGGGTTAGGGTTTGGGTTTGGGTAAGGGTTAGGGTTAGTGCTAGGGTTAGGATTTGGGTTAGGGTTAGGGAGAGGCTGAGGGTTAGGCTTAGAGTTGGGTTAGGGTTTGGATTTGGGTAAGGGTTAGGGTTAGGGTTAGGGTTAGGATTTGGGTTAGGGTTAGGGTTAGGTTTAGGGTTAAGGTTAGGGTTAGGGTTAGGGTTTGGGTTATGGTTAGGGTTAGGGTTAGGGTTAGGTTTAAGGTTTCGGTTACGGTTAGGGTTAGGGTTAGTGTTATGTGTTAGTGTTAGGGTTAATCTTAGGGTTAGGGTTTGAGTTAGGGTTAGGGTTAGTGTTAGGGTTAGGGTTTGAGTTAAGGTTACGTTTAGTGTGAGGGTTAGGTTTTGGTTTAGGGTTAGGTTTAGTTTTAAGATTAGGGTTTGTATTAGGGTTAGGGTTAGGATTAGGTTTAGGGTTAGCATTAGGGTTTTTGTTTGGGTTAGAATTAGTTTTAGAGTGAGGGTTAGGGTTAGGGTTTGGGTTAGGGTTAGGTTTAGGGACAGGGTTAGGGTTTGGGTTAGGGTTAGGGTTAGGGTTAGGATTTGGGTTTGGGTTACGGTTACGTTTAGGGTTAGGGTTAGAGTAAGGGTTAGGGTTAGGGTTAGGGTTATTGTGAGGGTTAGAGTGAGGGTTTGGTTTAGGGTTAGGTTAGGGTTATGGTTAGGGTTAGGGTTAGGGTTAGGGTTAGGGTTAGGGTTAGGGTTAGAGTGAGGGTTTGGTTTAGGGTTAGGTTAGGGTTAGGGTTAGGGTTAGGGTTAGGGTTAGGGTTAGGGTTTGCATTAGGTTTAGGGTTACGGTTAGGGTTAGGGTTTGCCTTAGGGTTAGATTTAGGGTTAGGGTTAGGGTTAGGTGTTAGGGTTAGGGTTAGGGTTTGGTTTTGGATTAGGGTTAGCGTTAGGGTTTGGTTCAGGTTTAGGTTTACGGTTAGGTTTTGGGTTAGGGTTAGGGTTAGGGTTTGTTTTATGTTTTAGGTTAGTGTTATTGTTAGGGTTAGGGTTTGGGTTAGGTTTAGGGTTAGGTTTAGGGTTAGCATTAGAGTTAGGGTTTGGTTTAGGGTTAGTGCTAGGGTTTGGGATAGGGATAGGGTTAGGTTTAGGGTTAGGGTTAGGGTTTGAGTTTGGGTTAAGGTTTGGGTTAGGGTTAGGATTTGGTTTAGGGTTAGGGTTAGGCTGAGGGTTAGGCTTAGAGTTGGGTTAGGGTTTTGGTTTGGGTTAGGGTTAGGGTTAGGGTTAGGGTTTGGGTTAGGGTTAGGGTTAGGTTTAGGGTTTGGGTTAGGTTTAGGATTAGGGTTTGGGTTAGGGTTAGGGTTCGGGATAGGGTTAGGGTTATTGTTTGGGTTTGGTTAGGGTTAGGGTTAGGGTTAGAGTTTGGATTAGGGTTAGGGTTAGGGTTTGGGTTAGGGTTAGGTTTAGGGTTAGGATTTGGGTTAGGTTTAGGCTTATGGTTAGGGTTAGGGTAAGGGTTAGCGTTTTGGGTTTGGGTTAGGGTTAGGGTTAGAGTTAGTTTTAGGGTTAGGTTTTGGGTTTGGGTTAGGGTTAGGGTTAGGTTTAGGGTTAGGGTTAGGGTTAGGTTTAGATTTAGTGTTAGGATTAGGGTTTGGATTTGGGTTCCGGTTAGGGTTAGGGTTAGGGTTTGGGTTAGGTTTAGGGTTAGGGTTAGGGTCAGGGTTAGTGTTTGGGTTTGCGTTAGGGTTAGGGTTAGGGTTAGGTTTAGTGTTAGAGTTTGGTTTATGGTTAGGTTTAGGGTTAGTGTTCGGGTTAGGGTTAGGGTTTGCGTTAGGGTTAGGGTTAGGGTTAGGTTTAGTGTTAGAGTTTGGTTTAGGGTTAGGTTTAGGGTTAGTGTTAGGGTTAGGGTTTGGATTAGGGTTAGGGTTAGGGTTTGGGTTAGGGTTACGTTTAGAGTTAGGGTTAGGGTTAGCGGTAGGGTTTGGGTTAGTTTTAGAGTTAGGGTTAGGGTTAGGGTTAGGGTTTGGGTTTGGGTTAGGTTTCGGTTAGGGTTTGTGTTTGGGTTTGGGTTAGGGTTATGGTTAGGGTTAGGATTTGGGTTAGGGTTAGGGTTAGGGTTAGGGATAGGGTTAGGTTTAGGGTTAGGGTTTGGGTTAGGATTAGGGTTAGGGCTATTGTTAGGCTTACGTTTAGGGTTAGGGATAGGGTTAGGTTTTGGCTTAGGCTTAGGGTTAGCGTTCGGTTTAGGGTTAGGGTTTGCGTTAGGGTTAGGGTTAGGTTTAGTGTTAGGGTTTGGTTTAGGGTTAACTTTAGTGTTAGTTTTAGGGTTAGGGTTTGGATTAGGTTTAGGGTTTGGTTTTGGCTTAGGGTTAAGTTTAGAGTTAGGGTTAGTTTTAGGAATAGCATTAGGATTTGGTTTAGGGTTAGGTATAGGGTTAGGGTTTGGTTTATGGTTAAGTTTATTGTTATTGTTATGGTTAGGGTTTGGGTTAAGGTTAGGGTTAGGGTTACGGTTAGTGTTAGGGTTAGGATTTGAGTTAGGGTTAGGCTTAGGGTTAGGGTTAGCGTTAGAGTTAGGTTTTGTGTTATGGTTAGGGTTAGTGTTTGTGTTAGGGATAGGGTTAGGGTTAGGGTTAGGGTTTGGGTTTGGGTTAGGTTTAGGGTTAGGGTTTATGTTTGTGTTTGGGTTAGGGTTAGTGCTAGGGTTAGGATTTGGGTTAGGGTTAGGGAGAGGCTGAGGTTTAGGCTTAGAGTTGGGTTAGGGTTTGGGTTTGGGTAAGGGTTAGGGTTAGGGTTAGGGTTAGGATTTGGGTTAGTGTTAGGGAGACGCTGAGGGTTAGGCTTAGAGTTGGGTTAGGGTTTGGGTTTGGGTAAGGGTTAAGGTTAGGGTTAGGGTTAGGATTTGGGTTAGTGTTAGGGAGAGGCTGAGGTTTAGGCTTAGAGTTGGGTTAGGGTTTGGGTTTGGGTAAGGGTTAGGGTTAGTGCTAGGGTTAGGATTTGGGTTAGGGTTAGGGAGAGGCTGAGGGTTAGGCTTAGAGTTGGGTTAGGGTTTGGATTTGGGTAAGGGTTAGGGTTAGGGTTAGGGTTAGGATTTGGGTTAGGGTTAGGGTTAGGTTTAGGGTTAAGGTTAGGGTTAGGGTTAGGGTTTGGGTTATGGTTAGGGTTAGGTTTAAGTTTTCGGTTACGGTTAGGGTTAGGGTTAGTGTTATGTGTTAGTGTTAGGGTTAATCTTAGGGTTAGGGTTTGAGTTAGGGTTAGGGTTAGTGTTAGGGTTAGGGTTTGAGTTAAGGTTACGTTTAGTGTGAGGGTTAGGTTTTGGTTTAGGGTTAGGTTTAGTTTTAAGATTAGGGTTTGTATTAGGGTTAGGGTTAGGATTAGGTTTAGGGTTAGCATTAGGGTTTTGGTTTGGGTTAGAATTAGTTTTAGAGTGAGGGTTAGGGTTAGGGTTTGGGTTAGTTTTAGGTTTAGGGACAGGGTTAGGGTTTGGGTTAGGGTTAGGGTTAGGGTTAGGATTTGGGTTTGGGTTACGGTTTCGTTTAGGGTTAGGGTTAGAGTAAGGGTTAGGGTTAGGGTTAGGGTTATTGTTAGGGTTAGAGTGAGGGTTTGGTTTAGGGTTAGGTTAGGGTTAGGGTTAGGGTTAGGGTTAGGGTTTGCATTAGGTTTAGGGTTAGGGTTAGGGTTAGGGTTTGGCTTAGGGTTAGATTTAGGGTTAGGGTTAGGGTTAGGTGTTAGGGTTAGGGTTAGGGTTTGGGTTTGGATTAGGGTTAGCGTTAGGGTTTGGTTAAGGTTTAGGTTTACGGTTAGGGTTTGGGTTAGGGTTAGGGTTAGGGTTTGTTTTATGTTTAAGGTTAGTGTTATTGTTAGGGTTAGGGTTTGGGTTAGATTTAGGATTATGTGTAGGGTTAGCATTAGAGTTAGGGTTTGTTTTAGGGTTAGGGCTAGGGTTTGGGATAGGGATAGGTTTAGGTTTAGGGTTAGGTTTAGGGTTAGAGTTTGGGTTAAGGTTTGGGTTAGGGTTAGGATTTGGGTTAGGGTTAGGTTTAGGCTGAGTGTTAGGCTTAGAGTTGGGTTAGGGTTTTGGTTTGGGTTAGGGTTAGGGTTAGGGTTAGGGTTAGGGTTTGTTTTACGTTTAAGGTTAGTGTTATTGTTAGGGTTAGGGTTTGGGTTAGATTTAGGATTAGGTTTAGGGTTAGCATTAGAGTTAGGGTTTGGTTTAGGGTTAGGGCTGGGGTTTGGGATAGGGATAGGGTTAGGGTTAGGGTTAGGGTTAGGGTTTGAGTTTGGGTTAGGGTTAGGGTTAGGGTTAGGGTAAGGGTTAGATTTAGTGTTAGGATTAGGGTTTGGATTCGGGTTCGAGTTAGGGTTAGGGTTAGGGTTTGGGTTAGGTTTAGGGTTAGGGTTAGGGTCAGGGTTAGGGTTTGGGTTTGCGTTAGGGTTAGGGTTAGGGGTAGGTTTAGTGTTAGAGTTTGGTTTAGGGTTAGGTTTAGGGTTAGTGTTCGGGTTAGGGTTAGGGTTTGCGTTAGGGTTAGGGTTAGGGTTAGGTTTAGTGTTAGAGTTTGGTTTAGGGTTAGGTTTAGGGTTAGTGTTAGGGTTAGGGTTTGGATTAGGGTTACGGTTAGGGTTTGGCTTAGGGTTACGGTTAGAGTTAGGGTTAGGGTTAGTGGTAGGGTTTGGGTTAGTTTTAGAGTTAGGGTTAGGGTTAGGGTTAGGGTTTGGGTTTGGGTTAGGTTTCGGGTTAGGGTTTGTGTTTGGGTTTGGGTTAGGGTTATGGTTAGGGTTAGGATTTGGGTTAGGGTTAGGGTTAGGGTTAGGGATAGGGTTAGGTTTAGGGTTAGGGTTTGGGTTAGGATTAGGGTTAGGGCTATTGTTAGGCTTACGTTTAGGGTTAGGGATAGGGTTAGGTTTTGGCTTAGGCTTAGGGTTAGCGTTCGGTTTAGGGTTAGGGTTTGCGTTAGGGTTAGGGTTAGGTTTAGTGTTAGGGTTTGGTTTAGGGTTAACTTTAGTGTTAGTTTTAGGGTTAGGGTTTGGATTAGGTTTAGGGTTTGGTTTTGGCTTAGGGTTAAGTTTAGAGTTAGGGTTAGTTTTAGGGATAGCATTAGGATTTGGTTTAGGGTTAGGTATAGGGTTAGGGTTTGGTTTATGGTTAAGTTTATTGTTATTGTTATGGTTAGGGTTTGGTTTAAGGTTAGGGTTAGGGTTACGGTTAGTGTTAGGGTTAGGATTTGAGTTAGGGTTAGGCTTAGGGTTAGGGTTAGCGTTAGAGTTAGGTTTTGTGTTATGGTTAGGGTTAGTGTTTGTGTTAGGGATAGGGTTAGGGTTAGGGTTAGGGTTTGGGTTTGGGTTAGGTTTAGGGTTAGGGTTTATGTTTGTGTTTGGGTTAGGGTTAGTGCTAGGGTTAGGATTTGGGTTAGGGTTAGGGAGAGGCTGAGGTTTAGGCTTAGAGTTGGGTTAGGGTTTGGGTTTGGGTAAGGGTTAGGGTTAGGGTTAGGGTTAGGATTTGGGTTAGTGTTAGGGAGACGCTGAGGGTTAGGCTTAGAGTTGGGTTAGGGTTTGGGTTTGGGTAAGGGTTAGGGTTAGGGTTAGGGTTAGGATTTGGGTTAGTGTTAGGGAGAGGCTGAGGTTTAGGCTTAGAGTTGGGTTAGGGTTTGGGTTTGGGTAAGGGTTAGGGTTAGTGCTAGGGTTAGGATTTGGGTTAGGGTTAGGGAGAGGCTGAGGGTTAGGCTTAGAGTTGGTTTAGGGTTTGGATTTGGGTAAGGGTTAGGGTTAGGGTTAGGGTTAGGATTTGGGTTAGGGTTAGGGTTAGGTTTAGGGTTAAGGTTAGGGTTAGGGTTAGGGTTTGGGTTATGGTTAGGGTTAGGTTTAAGTTTTCGGTTACGGTTAGGGTTAGGGTTAGTGTTATGTGTTAGTGTTAGGGTTAATCTTAGGGTTAGGGTTTGAGTTAGGGTTAGGGTTAGTGTTAGGGTTAGGGTTTGAGTTAAGGTTACGTTTAGTGTGAGGGTTAGGTTTTGGTTTAGGGTTAGGTTTAGTTTTAAGATTAGGGTTTGTATTAGGGTTAGGGTTAGGATTAGGTTTAGGGTTAGCATTAGGGTTTTGGTTTGGGTTAGAATTAGTTTTAGAGTGAGGGTTAGGGTTAGGGTTTGGGTTAGTTTTAGGTTTAGGGACAGGGTTAGGGTTTGGGTTAGGGTTAGGGTTAGGGTTAGGATTTGGGTTTGGGTTACGGTTACGTTTAGGGTTAGGGTTAGAGTAAGGGTTAGGGTTAGGGTTAGGGTTATTGTTAGGGTTAGAGTGAGGGTTTGGTTTAGGGTTAGGTTAGGGTTAGGGTTAGGGTTAGGGTTAGGGTTAGGGTTTGCATTAGGTTTAGGGTTAGGGTTAGGGTTAGGGTTTGGCTTAGGGTTAGATTTAGGGTTAGGGTTAGGGTTAGGTGTTAGGGTTAGGGTTAGGGTTTGGGTTTGGATTAGGGTTAGCGTTAGAGTTTGGTTAAGGTTTAGGTTTACGTTTAGGGTTTGGGTTAGGGTTAGGGTTAGGGTTTGTTTTATGTTTAAGGTTAGTGTTTTTGTTAGGGTTAGTGTTTGGGGTAGATTTAGGATTATGTTTAGGGTTAGCATTAGAGTTAGGGTTTGTTTTAGGGTTAGGGCTAGGGTTTGGGATAGGGATAGGTTTAGGTTTACGGTTGGGTTTAGGGTTAGAGTTTGGGTTAAGGTTTGGGTTAGGGTTAGGATTTGGGTTAGGGTTAGGTTTAGGCTGAGTGTTAGGCTTAGAGTTGGGTTAGGGTTTTGGTTTGGGTTAGGGTTAGGGTTAGGGTTAGGGTTAGGGTTTGTTTTACGTTTAAGGTTAGTGTTATTGTTAGGGTTAGGGTTTGGGTTAGATTTAGGATTAGGTTTAGGGTTAGCATTAGAGTTAGGGTTTGGTTTAGGGTTAGGGCTAGGGTTTGGGATAGGGATAGGGTTAGGGTTAGGGTTAGGGTTAGGGTTTGAGTTTGGGTTAGGGTTAGGGTTAGGGTTAGGGTTAGGGTAAGGGTTAGATTTAGTGTTAGGATTAGGGTTTGGATTCGGGTTCGAGTTAGGGTTAGGGTTAGGGTTTGGGTTAGGTTTAGGGTTAGGGTTAGGGTCAGGGTTAGGGTTTGGGTTTGCGTTAGGGTTAGGGTTAGGGTTAGGTTTAGTGTTAGAGTTTGGTTTAGGGTTAGGTTTAGGGTTAGTGTTCGGGTTAGGGTTAGGGTTTGCGTTAGGGTTAGGGTTAGGGTTAGGTTTAGTGTTAGAGTTTGGTTTAGGGTTAGGTTTAGGGTTAGTGTTAGGGTTAGGGTTTGGATTAGGGTTACGGTTAGGGTTTGGCTTAGGGTTACGGTTAGAGTTAGGGTTAGGGTTAGTGGTAGGGTTTGGGTTAGTTTTAGAGTTAGGGTTAGGGTTAGGGTTAGGGTTTGGGTTTGGGTTAGGTTTCGGGTTAGGGTTTGTGTTTGGGTTTGGGTTAGGGTTATGGTTAGGGTTAGGATTTGGGTTAGGGTTAGGGTTATGTTTAGGGTTAGGGTTAGGTTTAGGGTTAGGGTTAGGGATAGGGTTAGGTTTAGGGTTAGGGTTTGGGTTAGGATTAGGGTTAGGGCTATTGTTAGGGTTACGTTTAGGGTTAGGGATAGGGTTAGGTTTTGGCTTAGGCTTAGGGTTAGCGTTCGGTTTAGGGTTAGGGTTTGCGTTAGGGTTAGGGTTAGGTTTAGTGTTAGGGTTTGGTTTAGGGTTAGCTTTAGTGTTAGTTTTAGGGTTAGGGTTTGGATTAGGTTTAGGGTTAGGTTTTGGCTTAGGGTTACGTTTAGAGTTAGGGTTAGTTTTAGGAATAGCATTACGATTTGGTTTAGGGTTAGGTATAGGGTTACGGTTTGGTTTATGGTTAAGTTTAGTGTTATTGTTATGGTTAGGGTTTGGGTTAAGGTTAGGGTTAGGGTTAGGATTAGTTTTAGGGTTAGGATTTCGGTTAGGGCTAGGCTTAGGGTTAGCGTTAGACTTAGGTTTTGTGTTATGGTTAGGGGTAGTGTTTGTGTTAGGGATAGGGTTAGGGTTAGGGTTAGGGTTTGGGTTTGGGTTAGGTTTAGGTTTAGGGTTTATGTTTGTGTTTGGGTTAGGGTTAGTGCTAGGGTTAGGATTTGGGTTAGGGTTAGGGAGAGCCTGAGGTTTAGGCTTAGAGTTGGGTTAGGGTTTGGGTTTGGGTAAGGGTTAGGGTTAGGCTTAGGGTTAGGATTTGGGTTAGTGTTAGGGAGAGGCTGAGGGTTAGGCTTAGAGTTGGGTTAGGGTTTGGGTTTGGGTAAGGGTTAGGGTTAGGGTTAGGCTTAGGATTTGTGTTAGTGTTAGCAAGAGGCTGAGGGTTAGGCTTAGAGTTGGGTTAGGGTTTGGGTTTGGGTAAGGGTTAGGGTTAGTGCTAGGGTTAGGATTTGGGTTAGGGTTAGGGAGAGGCTGAGGGTTAGGCTTAGAGTTGGGTTAGGGTTTGGATATGGGTAAGGGTTAGGGTTAGGGTTAGGATTTGGGTTAGGGTTAGGGTTAGGTTTAGGGTTAGGGTTAGGGTTAGGGTTAGGGTTTGGGTTATGGTTAGGGTTAGGGTTAGGGTTAGGTTTAAGGTTTCGGTTACGGTTAGGGTTAGGGTTAGTGTTATGTGTTAGTGTTAGGGTTAATCTTAGGGTTAGGGTTTGAGTTAGGGTTAGGGTTAGTGTTAGGGTTAGGGTTTGAGTTATGGTTACGTTTAGTGTGAGGTTTTGGTTTTGGTTTAGGATTAGGTTTAGTTTTAAGATTAGGGTTTGTATTAAGGTTACGGTTAGGATTAGGTTTAGGGTTAGCATTAGGGTTTTGGTTTCGGTTAGAATTAGTTTTAGAGTGAGGGTTAGGGTTAGGGTTTGGGTTAGGTTTAGGTTTAGGGATAGGGTTAGGGTTTGGGTTAGGGTTAGGGTTAGGGTTTGTTTTATGTTTAAGGTTAGTGTTATTGTTAGGGTTAGGGTTTGGGTTAGATTTAGGGTTAATTTTAGGGTCAGCATTAGAGTTAGGGTTTGGTTTAGGGTTAGGGCTAGGGTTTGGGATAGGGATAGGGTTAGGGTTAGGGTTAGGGTTAGGGTTAGGGTTTGAGTTTGGGTTAAGGTTTGGGTTAGGGTTAGGATTTGGGTTAGGGTTAGGGTTAGGCTGAGTGTTAGGCTTAGAGTTGGGTTAGGGTTTTGGTTTGGGTTAGGGTTAGGGTTAGGGTTAGGGTTTGGGTTAGGGTTAGGGTTAGGTTTAGGGTTTGGGTTAGGTTTAGGGTTTGGGTTTGGGTTAGGGTTAGGGTTCGGGATAGGGTTAGGGTTATTGTTTGGGTTTGGTTAGGGTTAGGGTTAGGGTTAGAGTTTGGATTAGGGATAGGGTTAGGGTTTGGGTTAGGTTTAGGTTTAGGGTTAGGATTTGGGTTAGGTTTAGGCTTATGGTTAGGGTTAGGGTAAGGGTTAGCGTTTTGGGTTTGGGTTAGGGTTAGGGTTAGAGTTAGTGTTAGGGTTAGGTTTTGGGTTAGGGTTAGGGTTAGGGTTAGGGTTAGGGTTAGGTTTAGGGTTAGGGTTAGGGTTAGATTTAGTGTTAGGATTAGGGTTTGGATTTGGGTTCGGGTTAGGGTTAGGGTTAGGGTTTGGGTTAGGTTTAGGGTTAGGGTTAGGGTCAGGGTTAGGGTTTGGGTTTGCGTTAGGGTTAGGGTTAGGGTTAGGTTTAGTGTTAGAGTTTGGTTTAGGGATAGGTTTAGGGTTAGTGTTCGGGTTAGGGTTAGGGTTTGCGTTAGTGTTAGGGTTAGGGTTAGGTTTAGTGTTAGAGTTTGGTTTAGGGTTAGGTTTAGGGTTAGTGTTAGGGTTAGGGTTAGGGTTTGGGTTTGGGTTTGGGTTAGGTTTCGGGTTAGGGTTTGTGTTTGGGTTTGGGTTAAGGTTATGGTTAGCGTTAGGATTTGGGTTAGGGTTAGGGTTAGGCTGAGGGTTAGGCTTAGAGTTGGGTTAGGGTTTGGGTTTGGGTAAGTGTTAGGGTTAGGTTTAGGGTTAGGATTTGGGTTAGGTATAGGGTTAGTTTTAGGGTTAGGGTAACGGTTAGGGTTTGGCTTAGGGTTAGGATTAGGGTTAGGGTTAGGGTTAGGTTTAAGTTTTGGATTACGGTTAGGGTTAGGGTTAGGGTTAGGTTTTGTGTTAGGGTTAGGGTTAGGGTTAGGGTTTGGGTTAGGGTTAGGTTTAGGGTTAGGGTTTGGGTTACAGTTAGGGTTAGGGTTAGGGTTAGGGTTTGGTTTAGGGTTAGGGTTAGGGTTAGCGTTAGGGTTTGGTTTAGGGTTAGGGTTAGTGTTATTGTTAGGGTTATGGTTACGGATTGGGTTAGGGTTAGATTTAGGGGTAGGGTTAGGTTTAGGGTTAGGGTTAGGGTTAGGAATAGGGTTAGGGTTAGGGTTAGGATTAGGGTTAGGTTTAGATTTTGGGTTAGGTTTAGGGTTAGGTTTAATGTTAGGGTTTTGATTAGGGTTAGGGTTAGGATTAGAGTTCACTTTAGGGTTTTGGTTTGGGTTAATGTTAGGGTTAGGATTTGGATTAGTGTTAGGGTTAGAGTTAGTGTTAGGGTTATGGTTTGGGTTAGGGTTAGGGTTAGGGATAGGTTTAGGTTTTTGGTTAGGTTTATGTTTTGGGTTAGGGTTAGGGTTAGCGTGAAGGTTATGTTTAGGGTATTGGTTAGGGTTAGGGTTTAGGGTTAGGGTTAGGAATAGGGTTAGGGTTAGGGTTAGGGTTAGAGTTAGGGTTAGGGTTAGTGTTAGGCATAGTGTTAGGGTTATTGTTAGGGTTTGGGTTAGGGTTAGGTTTTGAGTTAGGGTTAGGTTTAGGGTTAGGTTTACTTTTTGGGTTAGGGTTAGGGTTAGGTTTAGGATTACGGTTAGGGTTAGTGTTAGGGTTAGGGTTTTGGTTAGAGTTAGGGTTTGATTAGGGTTTGGGTTAGGGTTAGGTTTAGGGTTAGGGTTTGGGTTAAGGTTAGGGTTAGGGTTAGGGTTAGGAATAGGGTTAGGGTTAGGGTTTGGGTTAGGGTTAGGGTTAGGATTAGAGTTTGGTTTAGGGTTCGAGTTAGGGTTAGTTTTTGGGTTAGGGTTAGGGTTAGGATTAGATTAGGGTTTGGTTTAGGTTTAGTGTTTGGGTATGGGTTAGGGTTAGGGTTAGGGTTAGGGGTGGTTTAGGGTTAGTGTTATTTTTTGGGTTAGGTTTAGGGTTAGGATAAGGGTTAGGGTTAGGTTTAGGATTAGGGTTTGTTTTAGGGTTAGGGTTATTGTTTGAGTTAGGGTTAGGGTTAGGGTTTGGGTTAGGATTCGAGTTAGGGTTAGTTTTTGGGTTAGGGTTAGTGTTAGGTTTAGGGTTTGGGTTAGGGTTCGGTTAGGGTTAGGGTTTGGGTTAGGGTTAGGGTTAATGTTAGAGGTTGGGTATGTGTAAGGGTTAGGGTTAGGATTAGGGTTAGGGTTAGGGTTAGGATTTGGGTTAGGTTTAGGATTAGAGTTAGAGTTAGGGTTAGGGTTTTTGTTTGGGTTAGGGTTAGGGTTAGGATTTGGGTTGGTGTTAGGGTTAGGGTTAGGGTTAGGGTTAGGGTTAGGATTTGGGTTATTGTTAGGGTTAGGGTTAGTGTTAAGGTTAGGGTTTGGGTTAGGGTTAGGGTTAGGGTTATGGTTAGGGTTTGAGTTAGTGTTAGGTTAGTGTTAGGGTTAGGGTTTGGGTTAGGGTTAGGTTTAAGTTTAGGTTTGAGTTTGAGTTAGGTTTAAGCTTAGCATTATGGTTAAGGTTAGGGTTAGTGTTATGGTTTGGGTTAGGGTTAGGGTTAGGGTTAGGGTTTGGGTTAGGGTTAGGGTTAGTGTTAGGATTTCGCTTAGGGTTAGTGTTAGGTTTCTGATTAGGTTTACGATTAGGATTAGGATTTGGGTTTGGGTTAGGTTTTGCTTTAGGGTTAGGTTTAGGGTTAGGTTTACTTTTTGGGTTAAGGTTAGGGTTAGGTTTAGGATTACGGTTAGGGTTAGTGTTAGGGTTAGGGTTTGGGTTAGGGTTAGGATTTTATTAGGGTTTGGGTTAGGGTTAGGTTTAGGCTTAGGGTTTGGGTTAAGGTTAGGGTTAGGGTTAGGGTTAGGAATAGGGTTAGGGTTCGGGTTAGGGTTATGGTTTAGGTTTAGGGTTTGGTTTAGTGTTAAGGTTAGGGTTAGGGTTTGGGTTTGGGTTAGGTTTAAGTTTAGGGTTTGTGTTAGGTTTGTGGTTACGGTGTGGTTTTGGGTTAGGGTTAGTGTTAGGGTTAGGGATATGTTTAGGATTAGGGTTAGGTTTAGGGTTAGAGTTAGGGTTTGGTTTAGGGTTAGGGTTAGTGTTTGGTTTAGGTTTTGTGTTAGGTTTAGGGTTAGGGTTATGGTTTGGTTTCGGGTTAGAATTAGGATTAGGGTTAGGGTTAGGTTAGGGGTTGGGTTTATGTTAGGGTGAGGGTTAGGGTTAGGATTAGGGTTAGGGTTAGGGTTAGGATTAGGGTTAGGTTTAGGTTTTGGGTTAGGGTTAGGGTTAGGTTTAATGTTACAGTTTTGATTAGGGTTAGGGTTAGGATTAGAGTTAGGTTTAGGGTTTTGGTTTGGGTTAATGTTATGGTTAGGATTTGGGTTAGTGTTAGGGTTAGGGTTAGTGTTAGGGTTAGGGTTTGGGTTAGGGTTAGGGTTAGGATTAGGTTTAGGTTTTTGGTTAGGTTTAGGGTTAGGGTTAGGGTTTGGGTTAGGGATAGGGTTAGCGTGACGGTTATTATTAGTGTATTGGTTTAGGATAGGGTTTAGGGTTAGGGTTAGGAATAAGGTTAGGGTTAGAGTTAGGGTTAGGGTTAGGGTTAGGGTTAGGGTTAGGGTTAGTGTTAGGCATAGTGTTAGGGTTATTGTTAGGGTTTGGGTTAGGGTTAGGTTTTGGGTTAGGGTTAGGTTTAGGGTTAGGTTTACTTTTTGGGTTAGGGTTAGGGTTAGGTTTAGGATTACGGTTAGGGTTAGTGTTAGGGTTAGGGTTTGGGTTAGAGTTAGGGTTTGATTAGGGTTTGGGTTAGGGTTAGGTTTAGGGTTAGGGTTTGGGTTAAGGTTAGGGTTAGGTTTAGGGTTAGGAATAGGGTTAGGGTTAGGGTTAGGGTTACTGTTAGGGTTAGGAATAGGGTTAGGGTTAGGCTTATTGTTAGGGTTTGGGTTAGAGTTTGTGTTAGGGTTAGTTTTAGGTTTTGGGTTCGGGTTAGAATTAGGGTTATGATTACGGTGTGAGTTAGGGTTAGGGTTAGGGTTAGGGTTTGGGTTAGGGTTAGGGTTAGGTTTAGGGTTTGAGTTTGAGTTAGGATTAGGGTTAGTATTAGGGTTAAGGTTAGGGTTAGTTTTTGGGTTAGGTTTAGGGTTAGGATTAGATTAGGGTTAGGTTTAGGTTTAGTGTTTGGGTATGGGTTAGGGTTAGGGTTAGGGTTAGGGTTTGGTTTAGGGTTAGTGTTATTTTTTGGGTTAGGTTTAGGGTTAGGATAAGGGTTAGGGTTAGGTTTAGGGTTAGGGTTTGGTTTAGGGTTAGGGTTATTGTTTGAGTTAGGGTTAGGGTTAGGGTTTGGGTTAGGATTCGAGTTAGGGTTAGTTTTTGGGTTAGGGTTAGGGTTAGGTTTAGGGTTTGGGTTAGGGTTAGGGTTAGGGTTAGGGTTTGGGTTAGGGTTAGGGTTAGCGTGAGGGTTATGTTTACGGTATTGGTTAGGGTTAGGGTTTAATGTTAGGGTTAGGAATAGGGTTAGGGTTAGGGTTAGGGTTAGAGTTAGTCTTAGGAATAGGGATAGGGTTAGGGTTATTGTTAGGGTTTGGGTTAGCGTTTGGATTAGGGTTAGGTTTAGGTTTTGGGTTAGGGTTAGAGTTAGGGTTAGAGTTTGAGTTAGGGTTAGGGTTAGGGTTAGGGATAGGGTTTGGGTTAGGGTTTAGGGTTAGGGTTTGGGTTAGGGATTTGGTTAAGGTTAGGTTTAGGGTTATGGTTAGGAATAGGGTTATGGTTAGGGTTTGGGTTAGGGTTAGGATTAGGGTTTGGGTTAAGGTTCGGGTTAGGGTTAGTTTTTTGGTTAGGGTTAGGGTTAGGATTAGGGTTAGGGTTAGGTTTAGGTTTAGAGTTTGGGTAAGGGTTAGGGTTTGGGTTAGGGTTAGAGTTAGGGTTAGGGTTAGGGTTAGGGTTTGGTTTAGGGTTAGTGTTATATTTTGGGTTAGGTTTAGGGTTAGGATAAGGGTTAGGTTTAGGGTTAGGGTTAGGGTTAGGGTTTGGGTTAGGGTTAGGGTTAGGGTTTGAGTTAGGGTTAGGGTTAGGGTTAGGGTTAGGATTAGGGTTAGGGTTAGGGTTAGGGTTAGGTTTAGGTTTAGGGTTTGGGTAAGGGTTAGGGTTTGGGTTAGGTTTAGGGTTAGCGTTAGGGTTAGCTTCTGGTTTAGTGTTAGTGTTATTTTTTGTGTTAGGTTTAGGGTTAGGATAAGTTTTAGGGTTAGGTTTAGGGTTGGGTTTTGATTTAGGCTTAGGGTAAGGATTAGGGTTATTGTTAGGGTTAGTTTTAGGGTTAGGATTAGAGTTAAGGTTAGGGTTTTGGTTTGGTTTAGGGTTAGGGTGAGGGTTTGGGTTAGTGTTAGGGTTAGTGTTAGTGTTAGTGTTAGGGTTTCGGTTAGGGTTAGGGTTAGGGTTAGGGTTAGGGTTTGAGTTATTTTTAGGGTTAGTTTATGGATTAGTGTTAGTGATAGGATTATGTTTAGGGTTAGATTTGGGGTTAGGGATAGGTTTAGGGTTAGGGTTAGGGTTTGAGTTAGGGTTAGGGTTAGGGTCAGGGTTAACGTTTGGGTTTGTGTTAGGGTTAGGGTTAGGGTTAGGATTAGGGTTAGCGTTAGTGTTAGGGTTAGGATTAGGGTTAGGTTTAGGTTTTGGGTTAGGGTTAGGGTTAGTTTTAATGTTAGGGTTTTGATTAGGGTTAGGGTTAGGATTAGAGTTAGATTTAGGGCTTTGGTTTCGGTTAATGTTAGTGTTAGGATTTGGGTTAGTGTAAGGGTTAGGGTTAGTGTTAGGGTTTGGGTTTGGGTTAGGGTTAGGGTTAGGGTTTGGGTTAGGGTTAGGGTTAGGGTTAGGGTTTGGGTTAGGGTTAGAGTTAGGTTTAGGATTAGGGTTAGGGTTAGGATTAAGATTTGGGTTAGGGTTAAGTTTTGGGTTAGGGTTAGGTTTAGGGTTAGGTTTACTTTTTGGGTTAGGGTTAGGGTTAGGTTTAGGATTACGGTTAGCGTTAGTGTTAGGGTTAGGGTTTGGGTTAGAGTTAGGGTTTGATAAGGGTTTGGGTTAGGGTTAGGTTTAGGGTTAGAGTTTGGGTTAAGGTTAGGGTTAGTGTTAGGGTTAGGAATAGGGTTAGCGTTAGGGTTAGAGTTACGGTTAGGGTTAGGAATAGGTTTAGGGTGAGGGTTAGGATTAGAGTTAGGGTTAGGGTTTTCGTTTGGTTTAGGGTTAGGGTTAGGGTTTGGGTTACTGTTATGGTTAGTGTTAGTGTTAGTGTTAGGGTTTGGATTAGGGTTAGGGTTAGGGTTAGAGTTAGGGTTTGGGTTATTGTTAGGGTTAGTTTTTGGGTTAGGGTTAGGGTTAGGATTAGGGTTAGGGTTAGATTTAGGGTTAGGGTTAGGGTTAGGGTTAGGGATCGGGTTTGGGTTAGGGTTTAGGGTTAGGGTTTGGGTAAGGGTTTGGGTTAAGGTTAGGTTTAGGGTTATGGTTAGGAATAGTGCTATGGTTAGGGTTAGGGCCAGGGTTTGGGTTAGGGTTAGGGCTAGCGTGAAGGTTATGTTTAGGGTATTGGCTTAGATTAGGGTTTAGGGTTAGTGTTAGGAATAGAGCTAGGGTTAGGGTTAGGGTTAGGGTTAGGGTTAGGGTTAGGGTTAGGTTTAGTGTTAGGCATAGTGTTAGGGTTATTGTTAGGGTTTGGGTTAGGGTTAGGTTTTGGGTTAGGGTTCGGTTTAGGGTTAGGTTTACTTTTTGGGTTAGGGTTAGGGTTAGGTTTAGGATTACGGTTAGGGTTAGTGTTAGGGTTAGGGTTTGGGTTAGAGTTAGGTTTTGATTAGGGTTTGGGTTAGGGTTATGTTTAGGGTTAGGGTTTGGGTTAAGGTTAGGGTTAGGTTTCGGGTTAGGAATAGGTTTCGGGTTAGGGTTAGGGTTACGTTTTGGGTTAGGAATCGGGTTAGGGTTAGGCTTATTGTTAGGGTTTGGGTTAGAGTTTGTGTTAGGGTTAGTTTTAGGTTTTGGGTTCGGGTTAGAATTAGGGTTATGGTTAGGGTTTGAGTTAGGGTTAGGGTTAGGTTTAGGGTTTGGGTTAGGGTTAGGGTTAGGTTTAGGGTTTGAGTTTGAGTTAGGATTAGGGTTAGCATTAGGGTTAAGGTTAGGGTTAGGGTTAGGGTTTGGGTTTCGGTTATGATTAGGGTTAGGGTTAGGGTTCGAATTAGGGTTAGAGTTTGAGTTAGGGTTAAGTTTAGGGTTAGGGTTTGGCTTAGGGTTTGGGTTAAGGTTAGGTTTAGGGTTAGGATTAGGAATAGGGTTAGGGTTAGGGTTTGGGTTAGGGTTAGGGTTAGGATTAGAGTTTGGGTTAGGGTTCGAGTTAGGGTTAGTTTTTGGGTTAGGTTTAGGGTTAGGATTAGATTAGGGTTAGGTTTAGGTTTAGTGTTTGGGTATGGGTTAGGGTTAGGGTTAGGGTTAGGGTTTGGTTTAGGGTTAGTGTTATTTTTTGGGTTAGGTTTAGGGTTAGGATAAGGGTTAGGGTTAGGTTTAGTGTTAGGGTTTGGTTTAGGGTTAGGGTTATTGTTTGAGTTAGGGTTAGGGTTAGGGTTTGGGTTAGGATTCGTGTTAGGGTTAGTTTTTGGGTTAGGGTTAGGGTTAGGTTTAGGGTTTGGCTTAGGGTTAGGGTTAGGGTTAGGGTTTGGGTTAGGTTTACGGTTAGCGTGAGGGTTATGTTTACGGTATTGGTTAGGGTTAGGGTTTAATGTTAGGGTTAGGAATAGGGTTAGGGTTAGGGTTAGGGTTTGGGTTAGAGTTAGGGTTTGATTAGGGTTTGGGTTAGGGTTAGGTTTAGGGTTAGGGTTTGGGTTAAGGTTAGGGTTAGGGTTAGGGTTAGGAATAGGGTTAGGGTTAGGGTTCGAATTAGGGTCAGAGTTTGAGTTAGGGTTAAATTTAGGGTTAGGGTTTGGGTTAGGGTTTGGGTTAAGGTTAGGTTTAGGGTTAGGATTAGGAATAGGGTTACGGTTAGCTTTTGGGTTAGGGTTAGGGTTAGTATTAGAGTTTGGGTTAGGGTTCGAGTTAGGGTTAGTTTTTGGGTTAGGGTTAGGGTTAAGATTAGATTATGGTTTGGTTTAGGTTTAGTGTTTGGGTATGGGTTAGGGTTAGGGTTAGGGTTAGGGTTTGGTTTAGGGTTAGTGTTATTTTTTGGGTTAGGTTTAGGGTTAGGATAAGGGTTAGGGTTAGGTTTAGGGTTAGGGTTTGGTTTAGGGTTAGGTTTATTGTTTGAGTTAGGGTTAGGGTTAGGGTTTGGGTTAGGATTCGAGTTAGGGTTAGTTTTTGGGTTAGGGTTAGGTTTAGGTTTAGGATTTGGGTTAGGGTTCGGTTAGGGTTAGGGTTTGGGTTAGGGTTAGGGTTAGTGTTAGAGGTTGGGTTTGTATTAGGGTTAGGGTCAGAATTAGGGTTAGGGTTAGGGTTAGGATTAGGGTTAGGTTTAGGATTAGAGTTAGAGTTAGGGTTAGGGTTTTGGTTTGGGTTAGGGTTAGGGTTAGGATTTGGGTTAGTGTTAGGGTTAGGGTTAGTGTTAGGGTTAGGGTTAGGGTTAGAGTTAGGATTTGGGTTAGTGTTAGGGTTAGGGTTAGTTTTAAGGTTAGGGTTTGGGTTAGGGTTAGGGTTAGGGTTATGGTTAGGGTTTGAGTTAGTGTTAGGTTAGTGTTAGGGTTAGGGTTTGGGTTAGGGTTAGGTTGAGGGTTAGGTTTGAGTTTGAGTTAGGTTTAAGCTTAGCATTATGGTTAAGGTTAGGGTTAGTGTTATGGTTTGGGTTAGGGTTAGGGTTAGGGTTAGGGTTAGGGTTTGGGTTAGGGTTAGGGTTAGGGTTTGGGTTAGGGTTAGAGTTAGGTTTAGGATTAGGGTTAGGTTTAGGATTAGGATTTGGGTTAGGGTTAGGTTTTGGGTTAGGGTTAGTGTTAGGGTTAGGGATAGGGTTAGGATTAGGGTTAGGGTTAGGTTTAGGGTTAGAGTTAGGGTTTGGTTTAGGGTTAGGGTTAGTGTTAGGTTTAGGTTTTGGGTTAGGTTTAGGGTTAGGGTTATGGTTTGGGTTCGGGTTAGAATTAGGATTAGGGTTAGGGTTAGGTTTAGGGGTTGGGTTTGTGTTAGGGTTAGGGTTAGGGTTAGGATTAGGGTTAGGGTTAGGGTTAGGATTAGGTTTAGGTTTAGGATTAGAGTTAGAGTTAGGGTTAGGGTTTTGGTTTGGGTTAGGGTTAGGGTTAGCGTGAGGGTTATGTTTACGGTATTGGTTAGGGTTAGGGTTTAATGTTAGGGTTAGGAATAGGGTTAGGGTTAGTGTTAGGGTTAGAGTTAGTCTTAGGAATAGGGATAGGGTTAGGGTTATTGTTAGGGTTTGGGTTAGCGTTTGGATTAGGGTTAGGTTTAGGTTTTGGGTTAGGGTTAGAGTTAGGGTTAGAGTTTGAGTTAGGGTTAGGGTTAGGGTTAGGGATAGGGTTTGGGTTAGGGTTTAGGGTTAGGGTTTGGGTTAGGGTTTTGGTTAAGGTTAGGTTTAGGGTTAGTTTTTTGGTTAGGGTTAGGGTTAGGATTAGGGTTAGGTTTAGGTTTAGGTTTAGGGTTTGGGTAAGGGTTAGGGTTTGGGTTAGGGTTAGGGTTAGGGTTAGGGTTAGGGTTACGGTTTGGTTTAGGGTTAGTGTTATATTTTGGGTTAGGTTTTATGGTTAGGATAAGGGTTAGGGTTAGGGTTAGGGTTAGGGTTTGGGTTAGGTTTAGGGTTAGGGTTAGGGTTAGGGTTAGGTTTAGGTTTAGGTTTTGGGTAAGGGTTAGGGTTTGGGTTAGGTTTAGCGTTAGGGTTAGGGTTAGGGTTTGGTTTAGGGTTAGTGTTATTTTTTGTGTTAGGTTTAGGCTTAGGATAAGGGTTAGGGTTAGGGTTAGGGTTTGGGTTTGGGTTAGGGTTAGGGTAAGGGTTTGGGTTAGGGTTAGGGTTAGGGTTAGGGTTAGGGTTTGGGTTAGGGTTAGGGTTTGATTAGGGTTTGGGTTACGGTTAGGTTTAGGGTTAGGATTTGGGTTAAGGTTAGGGTTAGGGTTAGGGTTAGGAACAGGGTTAGGGTTAGGGTTAGGGTTACGGTTTAGGTTTAGGGTTTGGTTTAGGGTTAAGGTTAGGGTTAGGGTTTGGGTTTGGGTTAGGTTTAAGGTTAGGGTTTGAGTTAGGTTTGTGGTTACGGTGTGGTTTTGGGTTAGGGTTAGTTTTAGGGTTAGCGATAGGGTTAGGATTAGGGTTAGGGTTAGGTTTAGGGTTAGGTTTACTTTTTGGGTTAAGGTTAGGTTTAGGTTTAGGATTACGGTTAGGGTTAGTGTTAGGGTTAGGGTTTGGGTTAGGGTTAGGATTTTATTAGGGTTTGGGTTAGGGTTAGGTTTAGGCTTAGGGTTTGGGTTAAGGTTAGGGTTAGGGTTAGGGTTAGGAATAGAGTTAGGGTTCGGGTTAGGGTTATGGTTTAGGTTTAGGGTTTGGTTTAGTGTTAAGGTTAGGGTTAGGGTTTGGGTTTGGGTTAGGTTTAAGGTTAGGGTTTGTGTTAGGTTTGTGGTTACGGTGTGGTTTTGGGTTAGGGTTAGTGTTAGGGTTAGGGATAGGTTTAGGATTAGGGTTAGGTTTAGGGTTAGAGTTAGGGTTTGGTTTAGGTTTAGGGTTAGTGTTTGGTTTAGGTTTTGTGTTAGGTTTAGGGTTAGGGTTATGGTTTGGTTTCGGGTTAGAATTAGGATTAGGGTTAGGGTTAGGTTAGGGGTTGGGTTTGTGTTAGGGTGAGGGTTAGGGTTAGG
>CM069542.1:1667500-1675000 GCA_035773235.1 Eospalax fontanierii | reverse complement strand
GTTAGGGTTAGTGTTAGGGTTAGGGTTTGGGTTAGGGTTAGGGTTTGATTAGGGTTTGGGGTAGGGTTAGGTTTAGACTTAGGGTTTGGGTTAAGGTTAGGGTTAGGGTTAGGGTTAGGTATAGGGCTAGGGTTAGGGTTTAGGTTTAGGGATTGGTTTAGGGTTAAGGTTAGGGTTAGGGTTTGGGTTTGGGTTAGGTTTAAGGTTAGGGTTTGAGTTAGGTTTGTGGTTACGGTGTGGTTTTGGGTTAGGGTTAGTGTTAGGGTTAGGGATAGTGTTAGGATTAGGGTTAGGGTTAGGTTTAGGGTTAGAGTGAGGGTTTGGTATAGGGTTAGGGTTAGTGTGAGGTTTAGGTGTTGGGT
The DNA here is from genome assembly GCA_035773235.1 of Eospalax fontanierii. NCBI lineage: Eukaryota > Metazoa > Chordata > Mammalia > Rodentia > Spalacidae > Eospalax > Eospalax fontanierii. The sequence goes on along the minus strand of CM069542.1, from coordinate 1,674,638 downwards.
TAGGCTTAGGGTTAGGGCTATGGTTTGGGTTCGGGTTAGAATTAGGATTAGGGTTAGGGTTAGGGTTAGGGGTTGGGTTTGTGTTAGGGTTAGGGTTAGGGTTAGGATTAGGGTTAGGGTTAGGGTTAGGATTAGGTTTAGGTTTAGGATTAGAGTTAGAGTTAGGGTTAGGGTTTTGGTTTGGGTTAGGGTTAGGGTTAGGATTTGGGTTAGTGTTAGGGTTAGGGTTAGTGTTAAGGTTAGGGTTTGGGTTAGGGTTAGGGTTAGGGTTATGGTTAGGGTTTGAGTTAGTGTTAGGTTAGTGTTAGGGTTAGGGTTTGGTTTAGGGTTAAGTTTAGGGTTAGGTTTGAGTTTGAGTTAGGTTTAGGCTTAGCATTATGGTTAAGGTTAGGGTTAGTGTTATGGTTTGGGTTAGGGTTAGGGTTAGGGTTAGGGTTTGGGTTAGGGTTAGGGTTAGGGTTAGGGTTTGGGTTAGGGTTAGAGTTAGGTTTAGGATTAGGGTTAGGGTTAGGATTACGATTTGGGTTAGGGTTAGGTTTTGGGTTAGGGTTAGGTTTAGGGTTAGGTTTACTTTCTGGGTTAAGGTTAGGGTTAGGTTTAGGATTACGGTTAGGGTTAATGTTAGGGTTAGGGTTTGGGTTAGGGTTAGGGTTTGATTAGGGTTTGGGTTAGGGTTAGGTTTAGGGTTAAGATTTGGGTTAAGGTTAGGGTTAGGGTTAGGGTTAGGAACAGGTTTAGGGTTAGGGTTAGGGTTACGGTTTAGGTTTAGGGTTTGGTTTAGGGTTAAGGTTAGGGTTAGGGTTTGGGTTTGGGTTAGGTTTAAGGTTAGGGTTTGAGTTAGTTTTGTGGTTACGGTGTGGTTTTGGGTTAGGGTTAGTGTTAGGGTTAGCGATAGGGTTAGGATTAGGGTTAGGGTTAGGTTTAGGGTTAGAGTTAGGGTTTGGTTTAGGGTTATGGTTAGTGTTTGGTTTAGGTTTTGGGTTAGGTTTAGGGTTAGGGTTATGGTTTGTTTTCGGGTTAGAATTAGGATTAGGGTTAGGGTTAGGGTTAGGGGTTGGGTTTGTGTTAGGTTTAGGGTTAGGGTTAGGATTAGGTTAGGGTTAGGGTTAGGATTAGGGTTAAGTTTAGGTTTTGGGTTAGGTTTAGGTTTAGGTTTAATGTTAGGGTTTTGATTAGGGTTAGGGTTAGGATTAGAGTTCGGTTTAGGGTTTTGGTTTGGGTTAATGTTAGGGTTAGGATTTGGATTAGTGTTAGGGTTAGAGTTAGTGTTAGGGTTATGGTTTGGGTTAGGGTTAGGGTTAGGGATAAGTTTAGGTTTTTGGTTAGGTTTAGGGTTAGGGTTATGTTTTGGGTTAGGGTTAGGGTTAGCGTGAAGGTTATGTTTAGGGTATTGGTTAGGGTTAGGGTTTAGGGTTAGGGTTAGGAGTAGGGTTAGGGTTAGGGTTAGGGTTAGAGTTAGGGTTAGGGTTAGTGTTAGGCATAGTGTTAGGGTTATTGTTAGGGTTTGGGTTAGGGTTAGGTTTTGGGTTAGGGTTAGGTTTAGGGTTAGGTTTACTTTTTGGGTTAGGGTTAGGGTTAGGTTTAGGATTACGGTTAGGGTTAGTGTTAGGGTTAGGGTTTGGGTTAGAGTTAGGGTTTGATTAGGGTTTGGGTTAGGGTTAGGTTTAGGGTTAGAGTTTGGGTTAAGGTTAGGGTTAGGGTTAGGGTTAGGAATAGGGTTAGTGTTAGGGTTAGGGTTACGGTTAGGGTTAGGAATAGGGTTAGGGTTAGGCTTATTGTTAGGGTTTGGGTTAGAGTTTGTGTTAGGGTTAGTTTTACGTTTTGGGTTCGGGTTAGAATTAGGGTTATGGTTAGGGTTTGAGTTAGGGTTAGGGTTAGGGTTAGGGTTAGGGTTAGGTTTAGGGTTTGAGTTTGAGTTAGGATTAGGGTTAGCATTAGGGTTAAGGTTAGGGTTAGGGTTAGGGTTTGGGTTTCGGTTACGATTAGGGTTATGGTTAGGTTTCGAATTAGGGTTAGAGTTTGAGTTAGGGTTAAGTTTAGGTTTAGGGTTTGGGTTAAGGTTAGGTTTAGGGTTAGGATTAGGAATAGGGTTAGGGTTAGGGTTTGGGTTAGGGTTAGGGTTAGGATTAGAGTTTGGTTTAGGGTTCGAGTTAGGGTTAGTTTTTGGGTTAGGGTTAGGGTTAGGATTAGATTAGGGTTTGGTTTAGGTTTAGTGTTTGGGTATGGGTTAGGGTTAGGGTTAGGGTTAGGGTTTGGTTTAGGGTTAGTGTTATTTTTTGGGTTAGGTTTAGGGTTAGGATAAGGGTTAGGGTTAGGTTTAGGGTTAGGGTTTGGTTTAGGGTTAGGGTTATTGTTTGAGTTAGGGTTAGGGTTAGGGTTTGGGTTAGGATTCGAGTTAGGGTTAGTTTTTGGGTTAGCGTTAGTGTTAGGTTTAGGGTTTGGGTTAGGGTTCGGTTAGGGTTAGGGTTTGGGTTAGGGTTAGTGTTAGTGTTAGAGGTTGGGTTTGTGTTAGGGTTAGGGTTAGGATTAGGGTTAGGGTTAGGGTTAGGATTTGGGTTAGGTTTAGGATTAGAGTTAGAGTTAGGGTTAGGGTTTTGGTTTGGGTTAGGGTTAGGGTTAGGATTTGGGTTGGTGTTAGGGTTAGGGTTAGTGTTAGGGTTAGGGTTAGGGTTAGGGTTAGGATTTGGGTTATTGTTAGGGTTAGGGTTAGTGTTAAGGTTAGGGTTTGGGTTAGGGTTAGGGTTAGGGTTATGGTTAGGGTTTGAGTTAGTGTTAGGTTAGTGTTAGGGTTAGGGTTTGGGTTAGGGTTAGGTTTAAGGTTAGGTTTGAGTTTGAGTTAGGTTTAAGCTTAGCATTATGGTTAAGGTTAGGGTTAGTGTTATGGTTTGGGTTAGGGTTAGGGTTAGGGTTAGGGTTTGGGTTAGGGTTAGGGTTAGGGTTAGGGTTTGGGTTAGGGTTAGAGTTAGGTTTAGGATTAGGGTTAGGGTTAGGATTAGGATTTGGGTTAGGGTTAGGTTTTGGGTTAGGGTTATGTTTAGGGTTAGGTTTACTTTTTGGGTTAAGGTTAGGGTTAGGTTTAGGATTACGGTTAGGGTTAGTGTTAGGGTTAGGCTTAGGGTTAGGGTTAGGATTTTATTAGGGTTTGGGTTAGGGTTAGGTTTAGGCTTAGGGTTTGGGTTAAGGTTAAGGTTAGGGTTAGGGTTAGGAATAGGGTTAGGGTTCGGGTTAGGGTTATGGTTTAGGTTTAAGGTTTGGTTTAGTGTTAAGGTTAGGGTTAGGGTTTGGGTTTGGGTTAGGTTTAAGGTTAGGGTTTGTGTTAGGTTTGTGGTTACGGTGTGGTTTTGGGTTAGGGTTAGTGTTAGGGTTAGGGATAGGTTTAGGATTAGGGTTAGGTTTAGGGTTAGAGTTAGGGTTTGGTTTAGTGTTAGGGTTAGTGTTTGGTTTAGGTTTTGTGTTAGGTTTAGGGTTAGGGTTATGGTTTGGTTTCGGGTTAGAATTAGGATTAGGGTTAGGGTTAGGTTAGGGGTTGGGTTTGTGTTAGGGTGAGGGTTAGGGTTAGGATTAGGGTTAGGGATAGGGTTAGGATTAGGGTTAGGTTTAGGTTTTGGGTTAGGGTTAGGGATAGGTTTAATGTTAGGGTTTTGATTAGGGTTAGGGTTACGATTAGAGTTAGGTTTAGGGTTTTGGTTTGGGTTAATGTTATGGTTAGGATTTGGGTTAGTGTTAGGGTTAGGGTTAGTGTTAGGGTTAGGGTTTGGGTTAGGGTTAGGGTTAGGGTTAGTGTTAGAGGTTTTGTTTGTATTAGGGTTAGGGTCAGAATTAGGGTTAGGGTTAGGGTTAGGATTAGGGTTAGGTTTAGGATTAGAGTTAGAGTTAGGGTTAGGGTTTTGGTTTGGGTTAGGTTTAGGGTTAGGATTTGGGTAAGTGTTAGGGTTAGGGTTAGTGTTAGTGTTAGGGTTAGGGTTAGGGTTAGAATTTGGGTTAGTGTTAGGGTTAGGGTTAGTGTTAAGGTTAGGGTGTGGGTTAGGGTTAGGGTTAGGGTTATGGTTAGGGTTTGAGTTAGTGTTAGGTTAGTGTTAGGGTTAGGGTTTGGGTTAGGGTTAGGTTGAGGGTTAGGTTTGAGTTTGAGTTAGGTTTAAGCTTAGCATTATGGTTAAGGTTAGGGTTAGTGTTAAGGTTTGGGTTAGGGTTAGGGTTAGGGTTAGAGTTAGGGTTTGGGTTAGGGTTAGGGTTAGGGTTTGGGTTAGGGTTAGAGTTAGGTTTAGGTTTAGGGTTAGGGTTAGGATTAGGATTTGGGTTAGGGTTAGGTTTTGGGTTAGGGTTAGGTTTAGGGTTAGGTTTACTTTTTGGGTTAAGGTTAGGGTTAGGTTTAGGATTACGGTTAGGTTTAGTGTTAGGGTTAGGGTTTGGGTTAGGGTTAGGGTTTGATTAGGGTTTGGGTTAGGGTTAGGTTTAGGCTTAGGGTTTGGGTTAAGGTTAGGGTTAGGGTTAGGGTTAGGTATAGGGTTAGGGTTAGGGTTTAGGTTTAGGGTTTGGTTTAGGGTTAAGGTTAGGGTTAGGGTTTGGGTTTGGGTTAGGTTTAAGGTTAGGGTTTGAGTTAGGTTTGTGGTTACGGTGTGGTTTTGGGTTAGGGTTAGTGTTAGGGTTAGGGATAGGGTTAGGATTAGGGTTAGGGTTAGGTTTAGGGTTAGAGTTAGGGTTTGGTTTAGGGTTAGGGTTAGTGTTAGGTTTAGGTTTTGGGTTAGATTTAGGGTTAGGGTTATGGTTTGGGTTCGGGTTAGAATTAGGATTAGGGTTAGGGTTAGGGTTAGGGGTTGGGTTTGTGTTAGGGTTAGGGTTAGGGTTAGGATTAGGGTTAGGGTTAGGGTTAGGATTAGGTTTATGTTTAGGATTAGAGTTAGAGTTAGGGTTAGGGTTTTGGTTTGGGTTAGGGTTAGGGTTAGGATTTGGGTTAGTGTTAGGGTTAGGGTTAGTGTTAAGGTTAGGGTTTGGGTTAGGGTTAGGGTTAGGTTTATGGTTAGGGTTTGAGTTAGTGTTAGGTTAGTGTTAGGGTTAGGGTTTGGGTTAGGGTTAGGTTTTGGGTTAGGTTTGAGTTTGAGTTAGGTTTAGGCTTAGCATTATGGTTAAGGTTAGGGTTAGTGTTATGGTTTGGGTTAGGGTTAGGGTTAGGGTTAGGGTTAGGGTTAGGGTTTGGGTTAGGGTTAGGGGTAGGGTTAGGGTTTGGGTTAGGGTTAGAGTTAGGTTTAGGATTAGGGTTAGGGTTAGGATTACGATTTGGGTTAGGGTTAGGTTTTGGGTTAGGGTTAGGTTTAGGGTTAGGTTTACTTTCTGGGTTAAGGTTAGGGTTAGGTTTAGGATTACGGTTAGGGTTAATGTTAGGGTTAGGGTTTGGGTTAGGGTTAGGGTTTGATTAGGGTTTGGGTTAGGGTTAGGTTTAGGGTTAAGATTTGGGTTAAGGTTAGGGTTAGGGTTAGGGTTAGGAACAGGGTTAGGGTTAGGGTTAGGGTTACGGTTTAGGTTTAGGGTTTGGTTTAGGGTTAAGGTTAGGGTTAGGGTTTGGGTTTGGGTTAGGTTTAAGGTTAGGGTTTGAGTTAGTTTTGTGGTTACGGTGTGGTTTTGGGTTAGGGTTAGTGTTAGGGTTAGCGATAGGGTTAGGATTAGGGTTAGGGTTAGGTTTAGGGTTAGAGTTAGGGTTTGGTTTAGGGTTATGGTTAGTGTTTGGTTTAGGTTTTGGGTTAGGTTTAGGGTTAGGGTTATGGTTTGTTTTCGGGTTAGAATTAGGATTAGGGTTAGGGTTAGGGTTAGGGGTTGGGTTTGTGTTAGGTTTAGGGTTAGGGTTAGGATTAGGTTAGGGTTAGGGTTAGGATTAGGGTTAAGTTTAGGTTTTGGGTTAGGTTTAGGTTTAGGTTTAATGTTAGGGTTTTGATTAGGGTTAGGGTTAGGATTAGAGTTCGGTTTAGGGTTTTGGTTTGGGTTAATGTTAGGGTTAGGATTTGGATTAGTGTTACGGTTAGAGTTAGTGTTAGGGTTAGGGTTTGGGTTAGGGTTAGGGGTAGGGATAAGTTTAGGTTTTTGGTTAGGTTTAGGGTTAGGGTTATGTTTTGGGTTAGGGTTAGGGTTAGCGTGAAGGTTATGTTTAGGGTATTGGTTAGGGTTAGGGTTTAGGGTTAGGGTTAGGATTAGGGTTAGGGTTAGGGTTAGGGTTAGAGTTAGGGTTAGGGTTAGTGTTAGGCATAGTGTTAGGGTTATTGTTAGGGTTTGGGTTAGGGTTAGGTTTTGGGTTAGGGTTAGGTTTAGGGTTAGGTTTACTTTTTGGGTTAGGGTTAGGGTTAGGTTTAGGATTACGGTTAGGGTTAGTGTTAGGGTTAGGGTTTGGGTTAGAGTTAGGGTTTGATTAGGGTTTGGGTTAGGGTTAGGTTTCCGGTTAGGGTTTGGGTTAAGGTTAGGGTTAGGGTTAGGGTTAGGAATAGGGTTAGTGTTAGGGTTAGGGTTACGGTTAGGGTTAGGAATAGGGTTAGGGTTAGGCTTATTGTTAGGGTTTGGGTTAGAGTTTGTGTTAGGGTTAGTTTTACGTTTTGGGTTCGGGTTAGAATTAGGGTTATGGTTAGGGTTTGAGTTAGGGTTAGGGTTAGGGTTAGGGTTAGGGTTAGGTTTAGGGTTTGAGTTTGAGTTAGGATTAGGGTTAGCATTAGGGTTAAGGTTAGGGTTAGGGTTAGGGTTTGGATTTCGGTTATGATTAGGGTTACGGTTAGGTTTCGAATTAGGGTTAGAGTTTGAGTTAGGGTTAAGTTTAGGGTTAGGGTTTGGGTTAAGGTTAGGTTTAGGGTTAGGATTAGGAATAGGGTTAGGGTTAGGGTTTGGGTTAGGGTTAGGGTTAGGATTAGAGTTTGGTTTAGGGTTCGAGTTAGGGTTAGTTTTTGGGTTAGGGTTAGGGTTAGGATTAGATTAGGGTTTGGTTTAGGTTTAGTGTTTGGGTATGGGTTAGGGTTAGGGTTAGGGTTAGGGTTTGGTTTAGGGTTAGTGTTATTTTTTGGGTTAGGTTTAGGGTTAGGATAAGGGTTAGGGTTAGGTTTAGGGTTAGGGTTTGGTTTAGGGTTAGGGTTATTGTTTGAGTTAGGGTTAGGGTTAGGGTTTGGGT
>CM069542.1:1652500-1662500 GCA_035773235.1 Eospalax fontanierii | reverse complement strand
TTTAGGTTTTTATTTAGGTTTAGGGTTAGGGTTAGGGTTTGGGTTAGGGTTAGGGTTAGCGTGAAGGTTATGTTTAGGGTATTGGTTAGGGTTAGGGTTTAGGGTTAGTGTTAGGAATAGGGTTAGGGTTATTGTTAGGGTTTGGGTTAGGGTTAGGGTTAGGGTTAGTGTTTGGGTTAGGGTTTAGGGTTAGGGTTTGGGTAAGGGTTTGGGTTAAGGTTAGGTTTAGGGTTATGGTTAGGAATAGGGTTATGGTTAGGGTTTGGGTTAGGGTTAGGTTTAGGATTATGGTTTGGGTAAAGGTTCGGGTTAGGGTTAGTTTTTGGGTTAGGGTTAGGGTTAGGAGTAGTGTTAGGATTAGGTTTAGGTTTAGGGTTTGGGTAAGGGTTAGGGTTTGGGTTAGGGTTAGGGTTAGGGTTAGGGTTAGGGTTTGGTTTAGGGTTAGTGTTATATTTTGGGTTATGTTTAGGGTTAGGATAAGGGTTAGGATTAGGTTTAGGGTTAGGGTTTGGGTTAGGGTTAGGGTTAGGGTTTGAGTTAGGGTTAGGTTTAGTGTTAGGGTTAGGGTTAGGATTAGGGTTAGGGTTAGGGTTAGGTTTAGGTTTAGGGTGTGGGTAAGGGTTAGGGTTTGGGTTAGGTTTAGGCTTAGGGTTAGGGCTAGGGTTTGGTTTAGGGTTAGTGTTATTTTTTGTGTTAGGTTTAGGGTTAGGATAAGGGTTAGGGTTAGGTTTAGGGTTAGGTTTTGGGTTAGGGTTAGGGTTAGGGTTAGGGTTAGGGTTAGGGTTTGGTTTACGGTTAGTGTTATATTTTGGGTTAGGTTTAGGGATAGGATAAGGGTTAGGGTTAGGGTTAGGGTTAGGTTTTGGGTGAGGGTTAGGGTTAGGGTAAGGGTTAGAGTTAGGGTTAGGGTTAGGGTTAGAGTTAGGGTTAGGATTAGAGTTAGGTTTAGGGTTAGGGTTAGGTTTAGGTTTAGGTTTTGGGTAAGGGTTAGGGTTTAGGTTAGGTTTAACGTTAGGGTTAGGGTTAGGGTTTGGTTTAGGGTTAGTGTAATTTTTTGTGTTAGGTTTAGGGTTAGGATAAGGGTTAGGGTTAGGTTTAGGGTTAGGTTTTGAGTTAGGGTTAGGGTTAGGGTTAGGGTTAGGGTTTTGGTTTGGTTTAGGGTTAGGGTTAGGGTTTGGGTTAGTGTTAGGGTTAGTGTTAGTGTTAGTGTTAGGGTTTGGGTTAGGGTTAGGGTTAGGGTTAGGGTTAGGGTTAGGGTTAGGGTTTGGGTTATTGTTAGGGTTAGTTTTTGGGTTAGGGTTAGTGTTAGGATTATGGTTACGGTTAGATTTAGGGTTAGCGTTTGGGTTAGGGTTAGGGTTAGGGTTTGAGTTAGGGTTAGGTTTAGGGTTAGAGTTTGGGTTAGGGTTAGGGTTAGGGTTAAGGTTTGGGTTTGTTTTAGGGTTAGGGTTAGGTTTAGGATTAGGGTTAGGGTTAGGGTTAGGATTAGGGTAAGGTTTAGGTTATGTATTAGGATAAGGGTTAGTTTTAATGTTAGGGTTTTGATTAGGGTTAGGGTTAGGATTAGAGTTAGATTTAGGGCTTTGGTTTGGGTTAATGTTATGGATAGGATTTGGGTTAGTGTTAGGGTTAGGGTTAGTGTTAGGGTTTGGGTTAGGGTTAGAGTTAGGTTTAGGATTAGGGTTAGGGTTAGGATTAGGATTTGGGTTAGGGTTAGATTTTGGGTTAGGTTTAGATTTAGGGTTAGTGTTAGGAATAGGGTTAGGGTTAGGGTTAGGGTTAGGGTTAGGGTTAGTGTTAGGCATTTTGTTAGGGTTATTGTTAGGGTTTGGGTTAGGGTTAGGTTTTGGGTTAGGGTTAGGTTTAGGGTTAGGTTTACTTTTTGTGTTAGGGTTAGGGTTAGGTTTAGGATTACGGTTAGGGTTAGTGTTAGGGTTAGGGTTTGCGTTAGAGTTAGGGTTTGATTAGGGTTTGGGTTAGGGTTAGGGTTAGGTTTAGTGTTAGGGTTTGGGTTAAGGTTAGGGTTAGGGTTAGGGTTAGGAATAGGGTTAGGGTTAGGGTTAGGGTTAGGGTTACGGTTAGGGTTAGGAATAGGGTGAGGGTTAGGTTTACTTTTTGGGTTAAGTTTAGGGTTAGGTTTAGGATTACGGTTAGGGTTAGTGTTAGGGTTAGGGTTTGGGTTAGGGTTAGGGTTTGATTAGGGTTTGGGTTAGGGTTAGGTTTAGGGTTAGGGTTTGGGTTAAGGTTAGGGTTAGGGTTAGGGTTAGGAACAGGGTTAGGGTTAGGGTTAGTGTTACGGTTTAGGTTTAGTGTTTGGTTTAGGGTTAAGGTTAGGGTTAGGGTTTGGGTTTGGGTTAGGTTTAAGGTTAGGGTTTGAGTTAGGTTTGTGGTTACGGTGTGGTTTTGGGTTAGGGTTAGTTTTAGGGTTAGTGATAGGGTTAGGATTAGGGTTAGGGTTAAGTTTAGGGTTAGAGTTAGGGTTTGGTTTAGGGTTAGGGTTAGTGTTTGGTTTAGGTTTTGGGTTAGGTTTAGTCTTAGGGTTATGGTTTGGTTTCGGGTTAGAATTAGGATTAGGGTTAGGGTTAGGGTTAGGGGTTGGGTTTGTGTTAGGTTTAGGGTTAGGGTTAGGATTAGGGTTAGGGTTAGGGTTAGGGTTAGGGTTAGGGTTTGGGTTAGAGTTAGGGTTTGATTAGGGTTTGGGTTAGGGTTAGGTTTAGGGTTAGGGTTTGGGTTAATGTTAGGGTTAGGGTTAGGGTTAGGAATAGGGTTAGGGTTAGGGTTACGGTTAGGGTTAGGAATAGGGTTAGGGTTAGGCTTATTGTTAGGGTTTGGGTTAGAGTTTGTGTTAGGGTTAGTTTTACGTTTTGGGTTCGGGTTAGAATTAGGGTTATGGTTAGGGTTTGAGTTAGGGTCAGGGTTAGGTTTAGGGTTTGGTTTAGGGTTAGGGTTAGGTTTAGGGTTTGAGTTTGAGTTAGGATTAGGGTTAGCATTAGGGTTAAGTTTAGGGTTAGGGTTAGGGTTTGGGTTTCGGTTATGATTAGGGTTAGGGTTAGGGTTCGAATTAGGGTTAGAGTTTGAGTTAGGGTTAAATTTAGGGTTAGGGTTTGGGTTAGGGTTTGGGTTAAGGTTAGGTTTAGGGTTAGGATTAGGAATAGGGTTAGGGTTATCGTTTGGGTTAGGGTTAGGGTTAGGATTAGAGTTTGGGTTAGGGTTCGAGTTAGGGTTAGTTTTTGGGTTAGGGTTAGGGTTAAGATTAGATTATGGTTTGGTTTAGGTTTAGTGTTTGGGTATGGGTTAGGGTTAGGGTTAGGGTTAGGGTTTGGTTTAGGGTTAGTGTTATTTTTTGGGTTAGGTTTAGGGTTAGGATAAGGGTTAGGGTTAGGTTTAGGGTTAGGGTTTGGTTTAGGGTTAGGTTTATTGTTTGAGTTAGGGTTAGGGTTAGAGATTGGGTTAGGATTCGAGTTAGGGTTAGTTTTTGGGTTAGGGTTAGGTTTAGGTTTAGGATTTGGGTTAGGGTTCGGTTAGGGTTAGGGTTTGGGTTAGGGTTAGGGTTAGTGTTAGAGGTTGGGTTTGTATTAGGGTTAGGGTCAGAATTAGGGTTAGGGTTAGGGTTAGGATTAGGGTTAGGTTTAGGATTAGAGTTAGAGTTAGGGTTAGGGTTTTGGTTTGGGTTAGGGTTAGGGTTAGGATTTGGGTTAGTGTTAGGTTTAGGGTTAGTGTTAGGGTTAGGGTTAGGGTTAGGGTTAGGATTTGGGTTAGTGTTAGGGTTAGGGTTAGTGTTAAGTTTAGGTTTTGGGTTTGGGTTAGGGTTAGGGTTATGGTTAGGGTTTGAGTTAGTGTTAGGTTAGTGTTAGGGTTAGGGTTTGGGTTAGGGTTCGGTTGAGGGTTAGGTTTGAGTTTGAGTTAGGTTTAAGCTTAGCATTATGGTTAAGGTTAGGGTTAGTGTTATGGTTTGGGTTAGGGTTAGGGTTAGGGTTAGGGTTAGGGTTTGGGTTAGGGTTAGGGTTAGGGTTTGGGTTAGGGTTAGAGTTAGGTTTAGGATTAGGGTTAGGGTTAGGATTAGGATTTGGGTTAGGGTTAGGTTTTGGGTTAGGGTTAGTGTTAGGGTTAGGGATAGGGTTAGGATTAGGGTTAGGGTTAGGTTTAGGGTTAGAGTTAGGGTTTGGTTTAGGGTTAGGGTTAGTGTTAGGTTTAGGTTTTGGTTTAGGTTTAGGGTTAGGGTTATGGTTTGGGTTCGGGTTAGAATTAGGATTAGGGTTAGGGTTAGGGTTAGGGGTTGGGTTTGTGTAATGGTTAGGGTTAGGGTTAGGATTAGGGTTAGGGTTAGGGTTAGGATTAGGTTTAGGTTTAGGATTAGAGTTAGAGTTAGGGTTAGGGTTTTGGTTTGGGTTAGGGTTAGGGTTAGCGTGAGGGTTATGTTTACGGTATTGGTTAGGGTTAGGGTTTAATGTTAGGGTTAGGAATAGGGTTAGGGTTAGGGTTAGGGTTAGAGTTAGTCTTAGGAATAGGGATAGGGTTAGGGTTATTGTTAGGGTTTGGGTTAGCGTTTGGATTAGGGTTAGGTTTAGGTTTTGGGTTAGGGTTAGAGTTAGGGTTAGAGTTTGAGTTAGGGTTAGGGTTAGGGTTAGGGTTAGGGATAGGGTTTGGGTTAGGGTTTAGGGTTAGGGTTTGGGTTTGGGTTTTGGTTAAGGTTAGGTTTAGGGTTAGTTTTTTGGTTAGGGTTAGGGTTAGGATTAGGGTTAGGTTTAGGTTTAGGTTTAGGGTTTGTGTAAGGGTTAGGGTTTGGGTTAGGGTTAGGGTTAGGGTTAGGGTTAGGGTTACGGTTTGGTTTAGGGTTAGTGTTATATTTTGGGTTAGGTTTAGGGTTAGGATAAGGGTTAGGGTTAGGGTTAGGGTTAGGGTTTGGGTTAGGTTTAGGGTTCGGGTTAGGGTTAGGGTTAGGTTTAGGTTTAGGGTTTGGGTAAGGGTTAGGGTTTGGGTTAGGTTTAGAGTTAGGGTTAGGGTTAGGGTTTGGTTTAGGGTTAGTGTTATTTTTTGTGTTAGGTTTAGGCTTAGGATAAGGGTTAGGGTTAGGGTTAGGGTTTGGGTTTGGGTTAGGGTTATGGTAAGGGTTTGGGTTAGGGTTAGGGTTAGGGTTAGGGTTAGGGTTTGAGTTAGGGTTAGGGTTTGATTAGGGTTTGGGTTAGGGTTAGGTTTAGGGTTAGGATTTGGGTTAAGGTTAGGGTTAGGGTTAGGGTTAGGAACAGGGTTAGGGTTAGGGTTAGGGTTACGGTTTAGGTTTAGGGTTTGGTTTAGGGTTAAGGTTAGGGTTAGGGTTTGGGTTTGGGTTAGGTTTAAGGTTAGGGTTTGAGTTAGGTTTGTGGTTACGGTGTGGTTTTGTGTTAGGGTTAGTTTTAGGGTTAGCGATAGGGTTAGGATTAGGGTTAGGGTTAGGTTTAGGGTTAGGTTTACTTTTTGGGTTAAGGTTAGGGTTAGGTTTAGGATTACGGTTAGGGTTAGTGTTAGGGTTAGGGTTTGGGTTAGGGTTAGGATTTTATTAGGGTTTGGGTTAGGGTTAGGTTTAGGCTTAGGGTTTGGGTTAAGGTTAGGGTTAGGATTAGGGTTAGGAATAGGGTTAGGGTTCGGGTTAGGGTTATGGTTTAGGTTTAGTGTTTGGTTTAGTGTTAAGGTTAGGGTTAGGGTTTGGGTTTGGGTTAGGTTTAAGGTTAGGGTTTGTGTTAGGTTTGTGGTTACGGTGTGGTTTTGGGTTAGGGTTAGTGTTAGGGTTAGGGATAGGTTTAGGATTAGGGTTAGAGTTAGGGTTTGGTTTAGGGTTAGGGTTAGTGTTTGGTTTAGGTTTTGTGTTAGGTTTAGGGTTAGGGTTATGGTTTGGTTTCGGGTTAGAATTAGGATTAGGGTTAGGGTTAGGTTAGGGGTTGGGTTTGTGTTAGGGTGAGGGTTAGGGTTAGGATTAGGGTTAGGGTTAGTGTTAGGATTAGGGTTAGGTTTAGGTTTTGGGTTAGGGTTAGGGTTAGGTTTAATGTTAGGGTTTTGATTAGGGTTAGGGTTAGGATTAGAGTTAGGTTTAGTGTTTTGGTTTTTGTTAATGTTATGGTTAGGATTTGGGTTAGTGTTAGGGTTAGGGTTAGTGTTAGGGTTAGGGTTTGGGTTAGGGTTAGGGTTAGGATTAGGTTTAGGTTTTTGGTTAGGTTTAGGGTTAGGGTTAGGGTTTGGGTTAGGATTAGGATTAGCGTGAAGGTTATGTTTAGGGTATTGGTTTAGGTTAGGGTTTAGGGTTAGGGTTAGGAATAAGGTTAGGGTTAGGGTTAGGATTAGGGTTAGGGTTAGATTTAGGGTTAGGGTTAGGGTTAGGGTTAGTGTTAGGTATAGGGTTTGGGTTAAGGTTTAGGGTTAGGGTTTGGGTAAGGGGTTGGGTTAAGGTTAGGTTTAGGGTTATGGTTAGGAATAGGGTTATGGTTAGGGTTAGGGTTAGGGTTTGGGTTAGGGTTAGCGTGAAGGTTATGTTTAGGGTATTGGTTTAGGTTAGGGTTTAGGGTTAGGGTTAGGAATAGGGTTAGGGTTAGGGTTAGGGTTAGGGTTAGGGTTAGGGTTAGTGTTAGGCATAGTGTTAGGGTTATTGTTAGGGTTTGGGTTAGGGTTAGGTTTTGGGTTAGGGTTAGGTTTAGGGTTAGGTTTACTTTTTGGGTTAGGGTTAGGGTTAGGTTTAGGATTACGGTTAGGGTTAGTGTTAGGGTTAGGGTTTGGGTTAGAGTTAGGGTTTGATTAGGGTTTGGGTTAGGGTTAGGTTTAGTGTTAGGGTTTGGGTTAAGGTTAGGGTTAGGTTTAGGGTTAGGAATAGGGTTAGGGTTAGGGTTAGGGTTACGGTTAGGGTTAGGAATAGTGTTAGGGTTAGGCTTATTGTTAGGGTTTGGGTTAGAGTTTGTGTTAGGGTTAGTTTTAGGTTTTGGGTTCGGGTTAGAATTAGGGTTATGATTAGGGTTTGAGTTAGGGTTAGGGTTAGGGTTAGGGTTTGGGGTAGTGTTAGGGTTAGGTTTAGGGTTTGAGTTTGAGTTAGGATTAGGGTCACTATTAGGGTTAAGGTTAGGGTTAGTTTTTGGGTTAGGTTTAGGGTAAGGATTAGATTAGGGTTAGGTTTAGGTTTAGTGTTTGGGTATGGGTTAGGGTTAGGGTTAGGGTTAGGGTTTGGTTTAGGGTTAGTGTTATTTTTTGGGTTAGGTTTAGGGTTAGGATAAGGGTTAGGGTTAGGTTTAGGGTTAGGGTTTGGTTTAGGGTTAGGGTTATTGTTTGAGTTAGGGTTAGGTTAGGGTTTGGGTTAGGATTCGAGTTAGGGTTAGTTTTTGGGTTAGGGTTAGGGTTAGGTTTAGGGTTTGGGTTAGGGTTAGGGTTAGGGTTAGGGTTTGGGTTAGGGTTAGGGTTAGCGTGAGGGTTATGTTTACGGTATTGGTTAGGGTTAGGGTTTAATGTTAGGGTTAGGAATAGGGTTAGGGTTAGGGTTAGGGTTAGAGTTAGTCTTAGGAATAGGGATAGGGTTAGGGTTATTGTTAGGGTTTGGGTTAGCGTTTGGATTAGGGTTAGGTTTAGGTTTTCGGTTAGGTTTAGAGTTAGGGTTAGAGTTTGAGTTAGGGTTAGGGTTAGGGTTAGGGATAGGGTTTGGGTTAGGGTTTAGGGTTAGGGTTTGGGTTAGGGTTTTGGTTAAGGTTAGGATTAGGGTTATGGTTAGGAATAGGGTTATGGTTAGGGTTTGGGTTAGGGTTAGGTTTAGGATTATGGTTTGGGTTAAGGTTCGGGTTAGGGTTAGTTTTTTGGTTAGGGTTAGGGTTAGGATTAGGGTTAGGGTTAGGTTTAGGTTTAGGGTTTGGGTAAGGGTTAGGGTTAGGGTTAGGGTTAGGGTTAGGGTTTGGGTTAGGGTTAGGGTTAGGGTTTGAGTTAGGGTTAGGGTTAGGGTTAGTGTTAGGATTATGGTTACGGTTAGATTTAGGGTTAGCTTTTGGGTTAGGGTTAGGGTTAGCGTTTGAGTTAGGGTTAGGTTTAGGGTTAGAGTTTGGGTTAGGGTTAGGGTTAGGGTTAAGGTTTGGGTTTGTGTTAGGGTTTGGGTTAGGTTTAGGATTAGGGTTAGGGTTAGGGTTAAGATTAGGGTAAGGTTTAGGTTTTGGGTTACGGTTAGGGTTAGTTTTAATGTTAGGGTTTTGATTAGGGTTAGGGTTAGGATTAGAGTTAGATTTAGGGCTTTGGTTTGGGTTAATGTTAGGGTTAGGATTTGGGTTAGTGTAAGGGTTAGGGTTAGTGTTAGGGTTTGAGTTTGCGTTAGGGTTAGGGTTAGGGTTTGGGTTAGGGTTAGGGTTAGGGTTCGGGTTTGGGTTAGGGTTAGAGTTAGGTTTAGGATTAGGGTTAGGGTTAGGATTAAGATTTGGGTTTGGGTTAAGTTTTGGGTTAGGGTTAGGTTTAGGGTTAGGTTTACTTTTTGGCTTAGGGTTAGGGTTAGGTTTAGGATTACGGTTAGCGTTAGTGTTAGGGTTAGGGTTTGGGTTAGAGTTAGGGTTTGATAAGGGTTTGGGTTAGGGTTAGGTTTAGGGTTAGAGTTTGGGTTAAGGTTAGGGTTAGGGTAAGGGTTAGGAATAGTGTTAGCGTTAGGGTTAGATTTACGGTTAGGGTTAGGAATAGGTTTAGGGTGAGGGTTAGGATTAGAGTTAGGGTTAGGGTTTTCGTTTGGTTTAGGGTTAGGGTTAGGGTTTGGGTTACTGTTATGGTTAGTGTTAGTGTTAGTGTTAGGGTTTGGATTAGGGTTAGGGTTAGGGTTAGGGTTAGGGTTTGGGTTATTGTTAGGGTTAGTTTTTGGGTTAGGGTTGGGGTTAGGATTAGGGTTAGGGTTAGATTTAGGGTTAGGGTTAGGGTTAGGGTTAGGGTTAGGGATAGGGTTTGGGTTAGGGTTTAGGGTTAGGGTTTGGATAAGGGTTTGGGTTAAGGTTAGGTTTAGGGTTATGGTTAGGAATAGGGTTATGGTTAGGGTTAGGGTTAGGGTTTGGGTTAGGGTTAGGGTTAGCGTGAAGGTTATGTTTAGGGTATTGGTTTAGGTTAGGGTTTAGGGTTAGGGTTAGGAATAGGGTTAGGGTTAGGGTTAGGGTTAGTGTTAGGGTTTGTGTTAGGCATAGTGTTAGGGTTATTGTTAGGGTTTGGGTTAGGGTTAGGTTTTGGGTTAGGGTTAGGTTTAGGGTTAGGTTTACTTTTTGGGTTAGGGTTAGGGTTAGGTTTAGGATTACGGTTAGGGTTAGTGTTAGGGTTAGGGTTTGGGTTAGAGTTAGGGTTTGATTAGGGTTTGGGTTAGGGTTAGGTTTAGGGTTAGGGTTTGGGTTAAGGTTAGGGTTAGGTTTAGGGTTAGGAATAGGGTTAGGGTTAGGGTTAGGGTTACGGTTAGGGTGAGGAATAGGGGTAGGGTTAGGCTTATTGTTAGGGTTGGGGGTTGAGTTTGGGTTGGGGTTAGTTTTAGGTTTTGGGTTCGGGTTAGACTTATGGTTATGGTTAGGGTTTGAGTTAGGGTTAGGGTTAGGGTTAGGGTTTGGGTTAGGGTTAGTGTTAGGTTTAGGGTTTGAGTTTGAGTTAGGATTAGGGTTAGCATTAGGGTTAAGGTTAGGGTTAGGGTTAGGGTTTGGGTTTCGGTTATGATTAGGGTTAGGGTTAGGGTTCGAATTAGGGTTAGAGTTTGAGTTAGGGTTAAGTTTAGGGTTAGGGTTTGGCTTAGGGTTTGGGTTAAGGTTAGGTTTAGGGTTAGGATTAGGAATAGGGTTAGGGTTAGGGTTTGGGTTAGGGTTAGGGTTAGGATTAGAGTTTGGGTTAGGGTTCGAGTTAGGGTTAGTTTTTGGGTTAGGTTTAGGGTTAGGATTAGATTAGGGTTAGATTTAGGTTTAGTGTTTGGGTATGGGTTAGGGTTAGGGTTAGGGTTAGGGTTTGGTTTAGGGTTAGTGTTATTTTTTGGGTTAGGTTTAGGGTTAGGATAAGGGTTAGG
>CM069542.1:1640000-1650000 GCA_035773235.1 Eospalax fontanierii | reverse complement strand
GTAGGATTAGGATTAGTGTTAGGGTTTGGGTTAGGTTTAGGCTTACGGTGTGGGTTTTGGTTAGGGTTAGGGTTAGGGTTAGGGTTTCGGTGTGGTTTATGTTTTGGGTTAGGATTAGGGTTAGGGTTAGGGTTTCGGTTCGGGTTAGGATTAGGGTTAGGGTTTGAGTTTGAATTAGGTTTAGGGTTAGCATTAGGGTTAGGGTAAGGTTTAGGATTAGTGTTTCGGTTAGGGTTAGGGTTAGGGTTAGGGTTTGGGTTAGGGTTAGGGTTAGGATTAGGGGTTAGGTTTAGGTTTAGGGTTATTATTAGGGTTTGGGTTAGGGTTAAGGTTAGGGTTAGGGTTTGGGTTAGGGTTAGGGTTAGGGTTTGGGTTAGGGTTAGGGTTAGGGTTCGGGTTTGGGGTAGGGTTAGGTTTAGGGTTAGTGTTAGAATTAGGGTTAGGGTTTGGGTTAGGGTTAGGCTTAGCTTTGAATTTGGGTTAGTGTTAGGGCTAGGGTTAGTGTAAAGTTTAGGGTGTGGATTTGGGTTAGGGTTAGGTTTTGAGTTACGATTAGGGTAAAGTTTACGGTTTAGGTTACGGTTTGGTTTACGGTTAGGGTTATTGTTATGGTTAAGTTTAGGGTTAGGGTTAGGGTTAGGGTGAGGTTTTGGGTTAAGTTTAGGGTTAGGATTAGGGTTTGGTTTTGCGTTAGGGTTTGGATTAGGGTTAGGGTTTGGCTTAGGGTTAGGGTTAGGGTTAGGGTTAGGATTTGGGTTAGGGTTAGGGTTAGGGTTCGGGTTTGGGTTAGAGTTAGGGTGAGGGTTAGGTGTTGGGTTAGGATTAGGGTTACGGTTAGGATTAGGATTACAGTTAGGGTTCGGATTAGGGTTAGTTTTAGAGTTTGTTTTTGGGTAAGGGTAAGGATTAGGGTTAGGGTTAGGATAAGGATGAGGGTTAGGGTTAGGGTTAGGATAAGGGTTAGTATTTGGGTTATGGTTTAGGTTTGGGTTAGGGTTAGGGTTTGGGTTAGTGTTAGGATTTGGGTTAAGGTTAGGGTTAGGGTTAGGGTTTGGGTTTGGGTTAGGGTTAGGTTTACGTTAGGGTTTGGGTTAGAGTTAGGTTTAGGGTTATGGGTTGGATTAGGGTTATGGTTAGGGTTAGTTTTAGGATTAGGGTTAGGGTTAGGCTTTAGGTTTGGTTTATGGTTAGGGTTAGGGTTAGGGTTTAAGTGTAGGATTAGGATTAGTGTTAGGGTTTGGGTTAGGTTTAGGCTTACGGTGTGGGTTTTGGTTAGGGTTAGGTTTAGGGTTAGGGTTTCGGTGTGGTTTATGTTTTGGGTTAGGATTAGGGTTAGGGTTAGGGTTTCGGTTCGGGTTAGGATTAGGGTTAGGGTTTGAGTTTGAATTAGGTTTAGGGTTAGCATTAGGGTTAGGGTAAGGTTTAGGATTAGTGTTTCGGTTAGGGTTAGGGTTAGGGTTAGGGTTTGGGTTAGGGTTAGGGTTAGGATTAGGGGTTAGGTTTAGGTTTAGGGTTATTATTAGGGTTTGGGTTAGGGTTAGTGTTAGGGTTTGGGTTTTAGTTAGAATTAGGGTTAGTGTTAGGGTTAGGTTTTGTGTTAGTGTTAGGGTTAAGTTTAGTGTTAGTGTTAGGGTTTGGGTTAGCGTTAGGGTTAGGTTTAGAGTTAGGATTAGGTTTAGGATTAGGGTTAGATTTAGGGTTTGGTTTAGGAGTAGTGTTAGGGTTAGGTTTAGGGTTTGGGTTAGGTTTAGGGTTAGGGTTAGGGTTTGGGTTCGGGTTCGGGTTAGGGTTAGGGTTAGCGTTTGGGTTAGGGTTAGGGTTAGGGTTAGGGTTAGGGTTAGGGTTAGGGTTAGGGTTACGGTTAGGGTTAGGATTAGGGTTAGGGTTTGTGTTAAGATTAGGGTTTGGTTTTGGGTTAGGGTTAGGGTTAAGGTTAGGGTTAGGTTTAGAATTAGGGTTAGTGTTAAGGTTAGGGTTAGGGTTAGGGTTAGGATAAGGATGAGGGTTCGGGTTCGGGTTAGGGATAGGGTTAGGATTAGGGTTAGGGTTAGGTTTAGGGTTAGAGTTAGGGTTTGGTTTAGGGTTAGGGTTAGTGTTAGGTTTAGGTTTTGGGTTAGGTTTAGGGTTAGGGTTATGGTTTCCGTTCGGGTTAGATTTAGGTTTAGGGTTAGGGTTAGGGTTAGGTGTTGGGTTGGTGTAATGGTTAGGGTTAGGGTTAGGATTACGGTTAGCGTTAGGGTTAGGATTAGGTTTAGGTTTAGGATTAGAGTTAGAGTTAGGGTTAGGGTTTTGGTTTGGGTTAGGGTTAGGGTTAGCGTGAGGGTTATGTTTACGGTATTGGTTAGGGTTAGGGTTTAATGTTAGGGTTAGGAATAGGGTTAGGGTTAGGGTTAGGGTTAGAGTTAGTCTTAGGAATAGGGATAGGGTTAGGGTTATTGTTAGGGTTTGGGTTAGCGTTTGGATTAGGGTTAGGTTTAGGTTTTGGGTTAGGGTTAGAGTTAGGGTTAGAGTTTGAGTTAGGGTTAGGGTTAGGGTTAGGGATAGGGTTTGGGTTAGGGTTTAGGGTTAGGGTTTGGGTTTGGGTTTTGGTTAAGGTTAGGTTTAGGGTTAGTTTTTTGGTTAGGGTTAGGGTTAGGATTAGGGTTAGGTTTAGGTTTAGGTTTAGGTTTAGGGTTTGGGTAAGGGTTAGGGTTTGGGTTAGGGTTAGGGTTAGGGTTAGGGTTACGGTTTGGTTTAGGGTTAGTGTTATATTTTGGGTTAGGTTTAGGGTTAGGATAAGGGTTAGGGTTAGGGTTAGGGTTAGGGTTTGGGTTAGGTTTAGGGTTAGGGTTAGGGTTAGGGTTAGGTTTAGGTTTAGGGTTTGGGTAAGGGTTAGGGTTTGGGTTAGGTTTAGAGTTAGGGTTAGGGTTAGGGTTTGGTTTAGGGTTAGTGTTATTTTTTGTGTTAGGTTTAGGCTTAGGATAAGGGTTAGGGTTAGGGTTAGGGTTTGGGTTTGGGTTAGGGTTATGGTAAGGGTTTGGGTTAGGGTTAGGGTTAGGGTTAGGGTTAGGGTTTGAGTTAGGGTTAGGGTTTGATTAGGGTTTGGGTTAGGGTTAGGATTAGGTTTAGAATATGAGTTACGTTTAGGGTTAGGGTAAGGAATAGGAACAGGGTTAGGGTTAGGGTTAGGGTTACGGTTTAGGTTTAGGGTTTGGTTTAGGGTTAAGGTTAGGGTTAGGGTTTGGGTTTGGGTTAGGTTTGTGGTTACGGTGTGGTTTTGTGTTAGGGTTAGTTTTAGGGTTAGCGATAGGGTTAGGATTAGGGTTAGGGTTAGGTTTAGGGTTAGGTTTACTTTTTGGGTTAAGGTTAGGGTTAGGTTTAGGATTACGGTTAGGGTTAGTGTTAGGGTTAGGGTTTGGGTTAGGGTTAGGATTTTATTAGGGTTTGGGTTAGGGTTAGGTTTAGGCTTAGGGTTTGGGTTAAGGTTAGGGTTAGGATTAGGGTTAGGAATAGGGTTAGGGTTCGGGTTAGGGTTATGGTTTAGGTTTAGTGTTTGGTTTAGTGTTAAGGTTAGGGTTAGGGTTTGGGTTTGGGTTAGGTTTAAGGTTAGGGTTTGTGTTAGGTTTGTGGTTACGGTGTGGTTTTGGGTTAGGGTTAGTGTTAGGGTTAGGGATAGGTTTAGGATTAGGGTTAGAGTTAGGGTTTGGTTAGGGTTAGGGTTAGGGTTAGGGTTAGGTTTTGTGTTAGGTTTAGGGTTAGGGTTATGGTTTGGTTTCGGGTTAGAATTAGGATTAGGGTTAGGGTTAGGTTAGGGGTTGGGTTTGTGTTAGGGTGAGGGTTAGGGTTAGGATTAGGGTTAGGGTTAGGGTTAGGATTAGGGTTAGGTTTAGGTTTTGGGTTAGGGTTAGGGTTAGGTTTAATGTTAGGGTTTTGATTAGGGTTAGGGTTAGGATTAGAGTTAGGTTTAGGGTTTTGGTTTGGGTTAATGTTATGGTTAGGATTTGGGTTAGTGTTAGGGTTAGGGTTAGTGTTAGGGTTAGGGTTTGGGTTAGGGTTAGGGTTAGGATTAGTTTTAGGTTTTTGGTTAGGTTTAGGGTTAGGGTTAGGGTTTGGGTTAGGATTAGGATTAGCGTGAAGGTTATGTTTAGGGTATTGGTTTAGGTTAGGGTTTAGGGTTAGGGTTAGGAATAAGGTTAGGGTTAGGGTTAGGATTAGGGTTAGGGTTAGATTTAGGGTTAGGGTTAGGGTTAGGGTTAGTGTTAGGGATAGGGTTTGGGTTAGGGTTTAGAGTTAGGGTTTGGGTAAGGGTTTGGGTTAAGGTTAGGTTTAGGGTTATGGTTAGGAATAGGGTTATGGTTAGGGTTAGGGTTAGGGTTTGGGTTAGGGTTAGGGTTAGCGTGAAGGTTATGTTTAGGGTATTGGTTTAGGTTAGGGTTTAGGGTTAGGGTTAGGAATAGGGTTAGGGTTAGGGTTAGGGTTAGGGTTAGGGTTAGTGTTAGGCATAGTGTTAGGGTTATTGTTAGGGTTTGGGTTACGGTTAGGTTTTGGGTTAGGGTTAGGTTTAGGGTTAGGTTTACTTTTTGGGTTAGGGTTAGGGTTAGGTTTAGGATTACGGTTAGGGTTAGTGTTAGGGTTAGGGTTTGGGTTAGAGTTAGGGTTTGATTAGGGTTTGGGTTAGGGTTAGGTTTAGTGTTAGGGTTTGGGTTAAGGTTAGGGTTAGGTTTAGGGTTAGGAATAGGGTTAGGGTTAGGGTTAGGGTTACGGTTAGGGTTAGGAATAGTGTTAGGGTTAGGCTTATTGTTAGGGTTTGGGTTAGAGTTTGTGTTAGGGTTAGTTTTAGGTTTTGGGTTCGGGTTAGAATTAGGGTTATGATTAGGGTTTGAGTTAGGGTTAGGGTTAGGGTTAGGGTTTGGGTTAGGGTTAGGGTTAGGTTTAGGGTTTGAGTTTGAGTTAGGATTAGGGTTAGTATTAGGGTTAAGGTTAGGGTTAGTTTTTGGGTTAGGTTTAGGGTTAGGATTAGATTAGGGTTAGGTTTAGGTTTAGTGTTTGGGTATGGGTTAGGGTTAGGGTTAGGGTTAGGGTTTGGTTTAGGGTTAGTGTTATTTTTTGGGTTAGGTTTAGGGTTAGGATAAGGGTTAGGGTTAGGTTTAGGGTTAGGGTTTGGTTTAGGGTTAGGGTTATTGTTTGAGTTAGGGTTAGGTTAGGGTTTGGGTTAGGATTCGAGTTAGGGTTAGTTTTTGGGTTAGGGTTAGGGTTAGGTTTAGGGTTTGGGTTAGGGTTAGGGTTAGGGTTAGGGTTTGGGTTAGGGTTAGGGTTAGCGTGAGGGTTATGTTTACGGTATTGGTTAGGGTTAGGGTTTAATGTTAGGGTTAGGAATAGGGTTAGGGTTAGGGTTAGGGTTAGAGTTAGTCTTAGGAATAGGGATAGGGTTAGGGTTATTGTTAGGGTTATGGTTAGCGTTTGGATTAGGGTTAGGTTTAGGTTTTGGGTTAGGTTTAGAGTTAGGGTTAGAGTTTGAGTTAGGGTTAGGGTTAGGGTTAGGGATAGGGTTTGGGTTAGGGTTTAGGGTTAGGGTTTGGGTTAGGGTTTTGGTTAAGGTTAGGATTAGGGTTATGGTTAGGAATAGGGTTATGGTTAGGGTTTGGGTTAGCGTTAGGTTTAGGATTATGGTTTGGGTTAAGGTTCGGGTTAGGGTTAGTTTTTTGGTTAGGGTTAGGGTTAGGATTAGGGTTAGGGTTAGGTTTAGGTTTAGGGTTTGGGTAAGGGTTAGGGTTTGGGTTAGGGTTAGGGTTAGGGTTAGGGTTAGGGTTAGGGTTTGGTTTAGGGTTAGTGTTATATTTTGGGTTAGGTTTAGGGTTAGGATAAGGGTTAGGTTTAGGGTTAGGGTTAGGGTTAGGGTTTGGGTTAGGGTTAGGGTTAGGGTTTGATTTAGGGTTAGGGTTAGGGTTAGTGTTAGGATTATGGTTACGGTTAGATTTAGGGTTAGCGTTTGGGTTAGGGTTAGGGTTAGCGTTTGAGTTAGGGTTAGGTTTAGGGTTAGAGTTTGGGTTAGGGTTAGGGTTAGGGTTAAGGTTTGGGTTTGTGTTAGGGTTAGGGTTAGGTTTAGGATTAGGGTTAGGGTTAGGGTTAGGATTAGGGTAAGGTTTAGGTTTTGGGTTACGGTTAGGGTTAGTTTTAATGTTAGGGTTTTGATTAGGGTTAGGGTTAGGATTAGAGTTAGATTTAGGGCTTTGGTTTGGGTTAATGTTAGGGTTAGGATTTGGGTTAGTGTAAGGGTTAGGGTTAGTGTTAGGGTTTGAGTTTGGGTTAGGGTTAGGGTTAGGGTTTGGGTTAGGGTTAGGGTTAGGGTTCGGGTTTGGGTTAGGGTTAGAGTTAGGTTTAGGATTAGGGTTCGGGTTAGGATTAAGATTTGGGTTAGGGTTAAGTTTTGGGTTAGGGTTAGGTTTAGGGTTAGGTTTACTTTTTGGGTTAGGGTTAGGGTTAGGTTTAGGATTACGGTTAGCGTTAGTGTTAGGGTTAGGGTTTGGGTTAGAGTTAGGGTTTGGGTTAGGGTTAGGTTTAGGGTTAGAGTTTGGGTTAAGGTTAGGGTTAGGGTAAGGGTTAGGAATAGTGTTAGCGTTAGGGTTAGATTTACGGTTAGGGTTAGGAATAGGTTTAGGGTTAGGGTTAGGATTAGAGTTAGGGTTAGGGTTTTCGTTTGGTTTAGGGTTAGGGTTAGGGTTTGGGTTACTGTTATGGTTAGTGTTAGTGTTACTGTTAGGGTTTGGATTAGGGTTAGGGTTAGGGTTAGGGTTAGGGTTTGGGTTATTGTTAGGGTTAGTTTTTGGGTTAGGGTTGGGGTTAGGATTAGGGTTAGGGTTAGATTTAGGGTTAGGGTTAGGGTTAGGGTTAGGGTTAGGGATAGGGTTTGGGTTAGGGTTTAGGGTTAGGGTTTGGGTAAGGGTTTGGGTTAAGGTTAGGTTTAGGGGTATGGGTAGGAATAGGGTGATGGGTAGGGGTAGGGTTAGGGTTTGGGTTAGGGTTAGGGTTAGCGTGAAGGTTATGTTTAGGGTATTGGTTTAGGTTAGGGTTTAGGGTTAGGGTTAGGAATAGGGTTAGGGTTAGGGTTAGGGTTAGTGTTAGGGTTAGTGTTAGGCATAGTGTTAGGGTTATTGTTAGGGTTTGGGTTAGGGTTAGGTTTTGGGTTAGGGTTAGGTTTAGGGTTAGGTTTACTTTTTGGGTTAGGGTTGGGTTAGGTTTAGGATTACGGTTAGGGTTAGTGTTAGGGTTAGGGTTTGGGTTAGAGTTAGGGTTTGATTAGGGTTTGGGTTAGGGTTAGGTTTAGGGTTAGGGTTTGGGTTAAGGTTAGGGTTAGGTTTAGGGTTAGGAATAGGGTTAGGGTTAGGGTTAGGGTTACGGTTAGGGTTAGGAATAGGGTTAGGGTTAGGCTTATTGTTAGGGTTTGGGTTAGAGTTTGTTTTAGGGTTAGTTTTAGGTTGTGGGTTCGGGTTAGAATTATGGTTATGGTTAGGGTTTGAGTTAGGGTTAGGGTTAGGGTTAGGGTTTGGGTTAGGGTTAGGGTTAGGTTTAGGGTTTGAGTTTGAGTTAGGATTAGGGTTAGCATTAGGGTTAAGGTTAGGGTTAGGGTTAGGGTTTGGGTTTCGGTTATGATTAGGGTTAGGGTTAGGGTTCGAATTAGGGTTAGAGTTTGAGTTAGGGTTAAGTTTAGGGTTAGGGTTTGGCTTAGGGTTTGGGTTAAGGTTAGGTTTAGGGTTAGGATTAGGAATAGGGTTAGGGTTAGGGTTTGGGTTAGGGTTAGGGTTAGGATTAGAGTTTGGGTTAGGGTTCGAGTTAGGGTTAGTTTTTGGGTTAGGTTTAGGGTTAGGATTAGATTAGGGTTAGATTTAGGTTTAGTGTTTGGGTATGGGTTAGGGTTAGGGTTAGGGTTAGGGTTTGGTTTAGGGTTAGTGTTATTTTTTGGGTTAGGTTTAGGGTGAGGATAAGGGTTAGGGTTAGGTTTAGGGTTAGGGTTTGGGTTAGGGTTAGGGTTAGGGTTTGAGTTAGTGTTAGTGTTAGGGTTAGGGTTAGGGTTAGTGTTAGGGTTAGGATTAGAGTTAGGGTTAGGGTTAGGGTTTGGGTTAGTGTTAGGGTTAGTATTAGTGTTAGTGTTAGTTTTTGGGTTAGGGTTAGGGTTAGGGTTAGGGTTAGGGTTAGGGTTAGGTTTAGGGTTTGGTTTAGGGTTAGTGTTATATTTTGGGTTAAGTTTAGGGTTAGGATAAGCGTTAAGGTTAGGGTTAGGGTTAGGGTTTGGGTTAGGGTTAGGGTTAGGGTTTGAGTTAGGTTTAGGGTTAGGGTTAGGGTTAGGGTCAGGGTTAGGGTTAGGATTAGAGTTAGGGTTACGGTTAGGGTTTGGGTTAGTGTAAGGGTTAGTGTTAGTGTTAGTGTTAGTGTTTGGGTTAGGGTTAGGGTTAGGGTTAGGGTTTCGGTTATCGTTAAGGTTAGTTTTTGGGTTAGCGTTAGGGTTAGGTTTAGGGTTTGAGTTTGAGTTAGGATTAGGGTTAGTATTAGGGTTAAGGTTAGGGTTAGTTTTTGGGTTAGGTTTAGGGTTAGGATTAGATTAGGGTTAGATTTAGGTTTAGTGTTTGGGTATGGGTTAGGGTTAGGGTTAGGGTTAGGGTTTGGTTTAGGGTTAGTGTTATTTTTTGGGTTAGGTTTAGGGTTAGGATAAGGGTTAGGGTTAGGTTTAGGGTTAGGGTTTGGTTTAGGGTTAGGGTTATTGTTTGAGTTAGGGTTAGGGTTAGGGTTTGGGTTAGGATTCGAGTTAGGGTTAGTTTTTGGGTTAGGGTTAGGGTTAGGTTTAGGGTTTGGCTTAGGGTTAGGGTTAGGGTTAGGGTTTGGGTTAGGGTTAGGGTTAGCGTGAGGGTTATGTTTACGGTATTGGTTAGGGTTAGGGTTTAATGTTAGGGTTAGGAATAGGGTTAGGGTTAGGGTTAGGGTTAGAGTTAGTCTTAGGAATAGGGATAGGGTTAGGGTTTTTGTTAGGGTTTGGGTTAGCGTTTGGATTAGGGTTAGGTTTAGGTTTTGGGTTAGGGTTAGAGTTAGGGTTAGAGTTTGAGTTAGGGTTAGGGTTAGGGTTAGGGATAGGGTTTGGGTTAGGGTTTAGGGTTCGGGTTTGGGTTATGGTTTTGGTTAAGGTTAGGTTTAGGGTTATGGTTAGGAATAGGTTTATGGTTAGGGTTTGCGTTAGGGTTAGGATTAGGGTTTGGGTTAAGGTTCGGGTTAGGGTTAGTTTTTTGGTTAGGGTTAGGGTTAGGATTAGGGTTCGGGTTAGGTTTAGGTTTAGGGTTTGGGTAAGGGTTAGGGTTTGGGTTAGGGTTAGGGTTAGGGTTAGGGTTAGGGTTACGGTTTGGTTTAGGGTTAGTGTTATATTTTGGGTTAGGTTTAGGGTTAGGATAAGGGTTAGGGTTAGGGTTAGGGTTAGGGTTTGGGTTAGGTTTAGGGTTAGGGTTAGGGTTAGGGTTAGGTTTAGGTTTAGGGTTTGGGTAAGGGTTAGGGTTTGGGTTAGGTTTAGCGTTAGGGTTAGGGTTAGGGTTTGGTTTAGGGTTAGTGTTATTTTTTGTGTTAGGTTTAGGCTTAGGATAAGGGTTAGGGTTAGTGTTAGGGTTTGGGATTGGGTTAGGTTTAGGGTAAGGGTTTGGGTTAGGGTTAGGGTTAGGGTTAGGCTTAGGGTTTGGGTTAGAGTTAGAGTTAGGTTTAGGATTAGGGTTAGGGTTAAGATTAGGATTTGGGTTAGGGTTAAGTTTTGGGTTAGGGTTAGGTTTAGGGTTAGGTTTACTTTTTGGGTTAGGGTTAGGGTTAGGTTTAGGATTACGGTTAGGATTAGTGTTAGGGTTAGGGTTTGGGTTAGAGTTAGGGTTTGATTAGGGTTTGGGTTAGGGTTAGGTTTAGGGTTAGGGTTTGGGTTAAGGTTAGGTTTAGGGTTAGGGTTAGGAATAGGGTTAGCGTTAGGGTTAGAGTTACGGTTAGGGTTAGGAATAGGTTT
>CM069542.1:1635000-1637500 GCA_035773235.1 Eospalax fontanierii | reverse complement strand
GTTTGGGTTAGGGTTAGGGTTAGGATTTGGGTTAGTGTTAGAGTTAGGTTTTGAGTTAGGGTTAGGTTTAGGGTTAGGTTAGGGTTTGGGTTAGAGTTAGGGTTAGGGTTAGGGTTTGGGTTTGGTTTAGAGTTAGGGTTAGGTTAGGGTTTGGGTTAGAGTTAGGGTTAGGGTGAGGTGTTGGATTAGGGTTATGGTTAGGGTTAGGGTTAGGATTAGGGTTACGGTAAGGGTTCCGATTAGAGTAAGGTTTAGAGTTTGGGTTTGGGTAAGGGTTAAGGTTAGGTTTAGGGTTAGAGTTAGGGTTAGGGTTAGGATTAGGGTTAGGGTTAGGGTTCCGATTAGAGTTAGGTTTAGAGTTTGGGTTTGGGTAAGGGTTAAGTTTAGGTTTAGGGTTAGGGTTAGGGGTAGGGTTAGGACTAGGATTAGGGTTAGGTTTAGGGTTAGGTTAGGGTTTATGTTAGAGTTAGGGTTAGGGTTAGGGGTTGGATTAGGGTTACGGTTAGGGTTTGGCTTTAGGTTTGGGTTATGGTTAGGGTTAGGGTTAGGGTTTAAGGGTAGGATTAGGGTTAGTGTTAGGGTTTGGGTTAGGGTTAGGGTTACGGTGTGGGTTTGGGTTAGGGTTAGGGTTAGGGTTAGGGTTTCGGTGTGGGTTATGTTTTGGGTTAGGTTTAGGGTTAGGGTTAGGGTTTCGGTTCAGGTTAGGATTAGGGTTAGGGTTTGAGTTTGAATTAGGTTTAGGGTTAGCATTAGGGTTAGGGTTAGGTTTAGGATTAGTGTTTCGGTTAGGGTTAGGGTTAGGGTTAGGGTTAGGGTCCCGATTATAGTTAGGTTTAGAGTTTGGGTTTGGGTAAGGTATAAGGTTAGGGTTAGGGTTAGGGTTAGGGTTAGGGTTAAGGTTAGTACTAGGATTAGGTTTAGGGTTAGGTTTAGGATTAGGGTTCGGGTTAGGGTTAGGGTTAGGGTTTCGGTTTGGGTTATGTTTTGGGTTAGGTTTAGGGTTAGGGTTAGGGTTAGGATTAGGGTTAGGGTTAGGGTTAGGGTTAGGGTTTCTGTTTGGGTTATGTTTTGGGTTAGGTTTAGGGTTAGGGTTAGGGTTAGCATTAGGGTTAGGGTTAGGTTTAGGATAAGTGTTTCAGTTAGGGTTAGGGTTAGGGTTAGGGTTAGGGTGAGGGTTAGGGTTTGATTTAGGGTTATGGTTAGGGTTAGGGTTAGTGTTAGGGTTTGGGTTAGGGTTAGGGTTAAGACTAGGGTTATGTTATGGTTAGGTTTAGGGTTAGCATTAGGGTTAGGATTAGGGTTAGGTTTAGGGTTTGGGTTAGGGTTAGGGTTAGGGTTAGGGTTAGGGTTAGGGTTTGGGTTAGGGTTAGGGTTATGGTTAGGGTTTGAGTTTGGGTTAGGGTTAGGGTTAGGGTTAGGGTTTGGGTTAGGATTAGGGTTAGTGTTAGGGTTTGGGTTAGTGGTAGGCTTACGGTGTGGGTTTGGGTTAGGGTTAGGGTTAGGGTTAGGGTTAGGGTTTCGGTTTTGGTTATGTTTTGGGTTAGGTTTAGGGTTAGGGTTAGGGTTTGGGTTCGGGTTAGGATTAGTGTTAGGGTTAGGGTTAGGGTTAGGGTTAGGGTTTGGGTTAGCGTTAGGGTTAGGGTTAGGGTTACGTTTTGTGTTAGGGTTAGGGTTAGGGTTAGGGTTAGGGTTACGTTTTGTGTTAAGATTAGGGTTTGGGTTTGGGTTAAGGTTAGGTTTAGGGTTTGGGTTAAGGTTACGTTTAGGGTTAGGGTTTCGGTTAGGGTTAGGGTTAGGAGTAGGGTTAGGGTTTAGGTTTTCGGTTAGGGTTAGTGTTAGGGTTAGTGTTAGGATTAGGGTATGGGTTAGGGTTTAGGTTTGGTTAGGTTTAGGGTTAGGGTTATGGTTAGGTTTAGCATTAGTGTTAGGGTTAGGGTTATGGTTAGGGTTAGCGTTAGGGTTAGGGTTTGGGTTTGGGTTTTGTTTAGGGTTTGGGTTAGGGTTAGGGTTTGGGTTAGGGTTAGGGTTAGGGTTCGGGTTACGATTTGGGTTAGGGTTTGTGTTAGAGTCGGATTTGGGTTAGAGTTATGGTGAGGGTTAGGGGTTGGTTTAGGGTTAGGGTTACGGTTAGGATTAGGGTTAGGGTTAGGGTTTGGATTAGGGTTAGTTTTAGGATTTGGGTTTGGGTAAGGGTAAGGGTTAGGGTTAGGGTTAGGAGTAGGTTTAGGGTTTAGATTTTCGGTTAGGGTTAATGTTAAGGTTAGGGTTAGGATTAGGGTTTGGTTTAGGGTTAAGGTTAGGGTTAGGGTTTGGGTTAGGGTTAGGGTTAGGGTTTGGGTTAGGGTTAGGGTTAGGGTTCGGGTTTGGGGTAGGGTTAGGTTTAGGGTTAGTGTTAGGATTAGGGTTAGGGTTTGGGTTAGGGTTAGGCTTAGGTTTGAATTTGGGTTAGTGTTAGGGCTAGGGTTAGTGTAAAGTTTAGGGTTTGGATTTGGGTTAGGGT
>CM069542.1:1617500-1627500 GCA_035773235.1 Eospalax fontanierii | reverse complement strand
TTAGGGTTAGTGTTAGGGTTAGGTTTTGTGTTATTGTTAGGGTTAAGCTTAGTGTTAGTGTTAGGGTTTGGGTTAGGGTTAGGGTTAGGTTTAGAGTTAGGATTAGGTTTAGGGTTAGGGTTAGATTTAGTGTTTGGTTTATGAGTAGCGTTAGGGTTAGGTTTAGGGTTTGGGTTAGGTTTAGGGTTAGGGTTAGGGTTTGCGTTCGGGTTCGGGTTAGGGTTAGGTTTAGGGTTTGAGTTAGGGTTAGGGTTAGGGTTATGGGTAGGGTTAGGGTTAGAGTTAGGGTTTGGGTTAGGGTTAGGGTTAGAGTTAGGATTAGGTTTAGGGTTAGGGTTAGATTTAGGGTTTGGTTTAGGAGTAGTGTTAGGGTTAGGTTTAGGGTTTGGGTTAGGTTTAGGGTTAGGGTTAGGGTTTGGGTTCGGGTTCGGGTTAGGGTTAGGGTTAGCGTTTGGGTTAGGGTTAGGGTTAGGGTTAGGGTTAGGGTTAGGGTTAGGGTTACGGTTAGGGTTAGGATTAGGGTTAGGGTTTGTGTTAAGATTAGGGTTTGGTTTTGGGTTAGGGTTAGGGTTAGGGTTAGGGTTAGGTTTACAATTAGGGTTAGTGTTAAGGTTAAGGTTAGGGTTAGGGTTAGGATAAGGATGAAGGTTAGGGTTAGGGTTAGGATTAGGGTTACTATTTGGGTTATGGTTTGGGTTATGGTTAGGGTTAGGGTTTGGGTTAGTGTTAGAGTTAGGGTTTGAGTTAGGGTTAGGTTTAGGGTTAGATTAGGGTTTGGGTTAGAGTCAGTGTTAGGGTTACGGTTTGGGTTTGGTTTAGAGTTAGGGTTAGGTTAGGGTTTGGGTTAGAGTTAGGGTTAGGGTGAGGTGTTGGATTAGGGTTATGGTTAGGGTTAGGGTTTGGGTTAGTGTTAGAGTTAGGGTTTGAGTTAGGGTTAGGTTGAGGTTTACATTGGGGTTTGGGTTAGAGTTAGCGTTTGGGTTTTTTTTAGAGTTAGGGTTAGGTTAGTGTTTGGGTTAGAGTTAGGGTTAGGGTGAGGTGGTGGATTAGGGTTATGGTTAGGGCTAGGGTTAGGATTAGGGTTAGGGTTAGGGTTCCGATTAGAGTTAGGTTTAGAGTTTGGGTTTCGGTACGGGTTAAGGTTAGGTTTAGGTTTAGGGTTAGGGTTAGGGTTAGGGTTAGGACTAGGATTAGCGTTATGGTTAGGGTTCGGGTTAGGTTTAGGGTTGGGGTTAGGGTTCCGATTAGTGTTAGGTTTAGAGTTTGGGTTTGGGTAAGGGTTAAGGTTACCTTTAGGGTTAGGGTTAGGGTTAGGGTTAGGGTTAGGGTTAGGACTAGGATTAGGGTTAGGGTTAGGGTTTGGATTAGGGTTAGGGTTTGGATTTAGGTTTGGGTTATGGTTAGGGTAAGTGTTAGGGTTAGGGTTTAGGGTTAGGGTTAGGTTTAGGGTAAGGGTTTCTGTTTGGGTTATGTTTTGGGTTAGGTTTAGGGTTAGGGTTAGGGTTTGAATTGGAATTAGGTTTAGGGTTAGCATTAGGGTTAGGGTTAGGTTTAGGATTAGTGTTTCATTTAGGGTTAGGGTTAGGGTTAGGGTTTGGGTTCGGGTTAGGTTTAGGTTTAGGTTTTGGGTTAGGTTTAGGGTTAGGGTTAGGGTTTCGGATCGGGTTAGGATTAGGGTTAGGGTTTGAGTTTGAATTAGGTTTAGGGTTAGCATTAGGGTTAGGGTAAGGTTTAGGATTAGTGTTTCGGTTAGGGTTAGCGTTAGGGTTAGGGTTAGGGTTTGGGTTGGGGTTAGGGTTAGGATAAGGGGTTAGGTTTAGGTTTAGGGTTATTATTAGGGTTTGGGTTAGGGTTAGTGTTAGGGTTTGGGTTTTAGTTAGAATTAGGGTTAGTGTTAGGGTTAGGTTTTGTGTTAGTGTTAGGGTTAAGTTTAGTGTTAGTGTTAGGGTTTGGGTTAGCATTAGGGTTAGGTTTAGAGTTAGGATTAGGTTTAGGATTAGGGTTAGATTTAGGGTTTGGTTTAGGAGTAGTGTTAGGGTTAGGTTTAGGGTTTGGGTTAGGTTTAGGGTTAGGGTTAGGGTTTGGGTTCGGGTTCGGGTTAGGGTTAGGGATTGGGTTTGAGTTAGGGTTAGGGTTAGGGTTAGGGGTAGGGTTAGGGTTAGGGTTAGCGTTTGGGTTAGGGTTAGGGTTAGGGTTAGGGTTAGGGTTAGGGTTAGGGTTACGGTTAGGGTTACGGTTAGGGTTAGGATTAGGGTTAGGGTTTGTGTTAAGATTAGGGTTTGGTTTTGGGTTAGGGTTAGGGTTAGGGTTAGGGTTAGGTTTACAATTAGGGTTAGTGTTAAGGTTAAGGTTAGGGTTAGGGTTAGGATAAGGATGAAGGTTAGGGTTAGGGTTAGGATTAGGGTTACTATTTGGGTTATGGTTTGGGTTATGGTTAGGGTTAGGGTTTGGGTTAGTGTTAGAGTTAGGGTTTGAGTTAGGGTTAGGTTTAGGGTTAGATTAGGGTTTGGGTTAGAGTCAGTGTTAGGGTTACGGTTTGGGTTTGGTTTAGAGTTAGGGTTAGGTTAGGGTTTGGGTTAGAG
Source organism: Eospalax fontanierii (assembly GCA_035773235.1). Classification (NCBI taxonomy): domain Eukaryota; kingdom Metazoa; phylum Chordata; class Mammalia; order Rodentia; family Spalacidae; genus Eospalax; species Eospalax fontanierii. The sequence goes on along the minus strand of CM069542.1, from coordinate 1,624,918 downwards.
TTAGGGTTAGGGTGAGGTGTTGGATTAGGGTTATGGTTAGGGTTAGGGTTTGGGTTAGTGTTAGAGTTAGGGTTTGAGTTAGGGTTAGGTTGAGGCTTACATTGGGGTTTGGGTTAGAGTTAGGGTTTGGGTTTTTTTTAGAGTTAGGGTCAGGTTAGTGTTTGGGTTACAGTTAGGGTTAGGGTGAGGTGTTGCATTAGGGTTATGGTTAGGGTTAGGTTTAGGATTAGGGTTAGGGTTAGGGTTCCGATTAGAGTTAGGTTTAGAGTTTGGGTTTCGGTACGGGTTAAGGTTAGGTTTAGGTTTAGGGTTAGGGTTAGGGTTAGGGTTAGGACTAGGATTAGGGTTATGGTTAGGGTTAGGGTTAGGATTAGGGTTAGGGTTAGGGTTCCGATTAGTGTTAGGTTTAGAGTTTGGGTTTGGGTAAGGGTTAAGGTTACCTTTAGGGTTAGGGTTAGGGTTAGGGTTAGGGTTAGGGTTAGGACTAGGATTAGGGTTAGGGTTAGGGTTTGGATTAGGGTTAGGGTTTGGATTTAGGTTTGGGTTATGGTTAGGGTAAGTGTTAGGGTTAGGGTTTAGGGTTAGGGTTAGGTTTAGGGTAAGGGTTTCTGTTTGGGTTATGTTTTGGGTTAGGTTTAGGGTTAGGGTTAGGGTTTGAATTGGAATTAGGTTTAGGGTTAGCATTAGGGTTAGGGTTAGGTTTAGGATTAGTGTTTCATTTAGGGTTAGGGTTAGGGTTAGGGTTTGGGTTCGGGTTAGGTTTAGGTTTAGGTTTTGGGTTAGGTTTAGGGTTAGGGTTAGGGTTTCGGATCGGGTTAGGATTAGGGTTAGGGTTTGAGTTTGAATTAGGTTTAGGGTTAGCATTAGGGTTAGGGTAAGGTTTAGGATTAGTGTTTCGGTTAGGGTTAGGGTTAGGGTTAGGGTTTGGGTTAGGGTTAGGGTTAGGATAAGGGGTTAGGTTTAGGTTTAGGGTTATTATTAGGGTTTGGGTTAGGGTTAGTGTTAGGGTTTGGGTTTTAGTTAGAATTAGGGTTAGTGTTAGGGTTAGGTTTTGTGTTAGTGTTAGGGTTAAGTTTAGTGTTAGTGTTAGGGTTTGGGTTAGCATTAGGGTTAGGTTTAGAGTTAGGATTAGGTTTAGGATTAGGGTTAGATTTAGGGTTTGGTTTAGGAGTAGTGTTAGGGTTAGGTTTAGGGTTTGGGTTAGGTTTAGGGTTAGGGTTAGGGTTTGGGTTCGGGTTCGGGTTAGGGTTAGGGATTGGGTTTGAGTTAGGGTTAGGGTTAGGGTTAGGGGTAGTGTTAGGGTTAGGGTTAGCGTTTGGGTTAGGGTTAGGGTTAGGGTTAGGGTTAGGGTTAGGGTTAGGGTTACGGTTAGGGTTAGGATTAGGGTTAGGGTTTGTGTTAAGATTAGGGTTTGGTTTTGGGTTAGGGTTAGGGTTAAGGTTAGGGTTAGGTTTAGAATTAGGGTTATTGTTAAGGTTAGGGTTAGGGTTAGGGTTAGGATAAGGATGAGGGTTCGGGTTAGGGTTAGGATTAGGGTTATTATTTGGGTTATGGTTTGGGTTAGGGTTAGGGTTAGGATTTGGGTTAGTGTTAGAGTTAGGTTTTGAGTTAGGGTTAGGTTTAGGGTTAGGTTAGGGTTTGGGTTAGAGTTAGGGTTAGGGTTAGGGTTTGGGTTTGGTTTAGAGTTAGGGTTAGGTTAGGGTTTGGGTTAGAGTTAGGGTTAGGGTGAGGTGTTGGATTAGGGTTATGGTTAGGGTTAGGGTTAGGATTAGGGTTACGGTAAGGGTTCCGATTAGAGTAAGGTTTAGAGTTTGGGTTTGGGTAAGGGTTAAGGTTAGGTTTAGGGTTAGGGTTAGGGTTAGGGTTAGGATTAGGGTTAGGGTTAGGGTTCCGATTAGAGTTAGATTTAGAGTTTGGTTTTGGGTAAGGGTTAAGTTTAGGTTTAGGGTTAGGGTTAGGGGTAGGGTTAGGACTAGGATTAGGGTTAGGTTTAGGGTTAGGTTAGGGTTTATGTTAGAGTTAGGGTTAGGGTTAGGGGTTGGATTAGGGTTACGGGTAGGGTTAGGCTTTAGGTTTGGGTTATGGTTAGGGTTAGGGTTAGGGATTAAGGGTAGGATTAGGGTTAGTGTTAGGGTTTGGGTTAGGGTTAGGGTTACGGTGTGGGTTTGGGTTAGGGTTAGGTTAGGGTTAGGGTTTCGGTGTGGGTTATGTTTTGGGTTAGGTTTAGGGTTAGGGTTAGGGTTTCGGTTCAGGTTAGGATTAGGGTTAGGGTTTGAGTTTGAATTAGGTTTAGGGTTAGCATTAGGGTTAGGGTTAGGTTTAGGATTAGTGTTTCGGTTAGGGTTAGGGTTAGGGTTAGGGTTAGGGTTCCGATTATAGTTAGGTTTAGAGTTTGGGTTTGGGTAAGGTTTAAGGTTAGGGTTAGGGTTAGGGTTAGGGTTAGGGTTAAGGTTAGTACTAGGATTAGGTTTAGGGTTAGGGTTAGGATTAGGGTTAGGGTTAGGGTTAGGGTTAGGGTTTCGGTTTGGGTTATGTTTTGGGTTAGGTTTAGGGTTAGGGTTAGGTTTAGGATTAGGGTTAGGGTTAGGGTTAGGGTTAGGGTTTCTGTTTGGGTTATGTTTTGGGTTAGGTTTAGGGTTAGGGTTAGGGTTAGCATTAGGGTTAGGGTTAGGTTTAGGATAAGTGTTTCAGTTAGGTTTAGGGTTAGGGTTAGGGTTAGGGTGAGGGTTAAGGTTTGATTTAGGGTTATGGTTAGGGTTAGGGTTAGTGTTAGGGTTTGGGTTAGGGTTAGGGTTTCGGTGTTGGTTATGTTTTGGGTTAGGTTTAGGGTTAGGGTTAGGGTTAGGATTAGGGTTAGGTTTAGGGTTTGGGTTAGGGTTAGGGTTAGGGTTAGGGTTTGGGTTAGGGTTAGGGTTATGGTTAGGGTTTGAGTTTGGGTTAGGGTTAGGGTTAGGGTTTGGTTTAGGATTAGGGTTAGTGTTAGGGTTTGGGTTAGTGTTAGACTTACGGTGTAGGTTTGGGTTAGGGTTAGGGTTAGGGTTAGGGTTTCGGTGTGGTTTATGTTTTGGGTTAGGTTTAGGGTTAGGGTTAGGGTTTTGGTTCGGTTTAGGATTAGGGTTAGGTTTTGAGTTTGAATTAGGTTTAGGGTTAGCATTAGGGTTAGGGTAAAGTTTAGGATTAGTGTTTCGGTTAGGGTTAGGGTTAGGCTTAGGGTTTGGGTTAGGGTTAGGTTTAGGATTAGGGGTTAGGTTTAGGTTTAGGGTTTTTATTAGGGTTTGGGCTAGGGTTAGTGTTAGGGTTTGGGTTTTAGTTAGAATTAGGGTTAGTGTTAGGGTTAGGTTTTGTGTTATTGTTAGGGTTAAGCTTAGTGTTAGTGTTAGGGTTTGGGTTAGGGTTAGGGTTAGGTTTAGAGTTAGGATTAGGTTTAGGGTTAGGGTTAGATTTAGGGTTTGGTTTAGGAGTAGTGTTAGGGTTAGGTTTAGGGTTTGGGTTAGGTTTAGGGTTAGGGTTAGGGTGTGCGTTCGGGTTCGGGTTAGGGTTAGGTTTAGGGTTTGAGTTAGGGTTAGGGTTAGGGTTATGGGTAGGGTTAGGGTTAGAGTTAGGGTTTGGGTTAGGGTTAGGGTTAGAGTTAGGATTAGGTTTAGGGTTAGGGTTAGATTTAGGGTTGGGTTTAGGAGTAGTGTTAGGGTTAGGTTTAGGGTTTGGGTTAGGTTTAGGGTTAGGGTTAGGGTTTGGGTTCGGGTTCGGGTTAGGGTTAGGGTTAGCGTTTGGGTTAGGGTTAGGGTTAGGGTTAGGGTTAGGGTTAGGGTTAGGGTTAGGGTTACGGTTAGGGTTAGGATTAGGGTTAGGGTTTGTGTTAAGATTAGGGTTTGGTTTTGGGTTAGGGTTAGGGTTAGGGTTAGGGTTAGGTTTACAATTAGGGTTAGTGTTAAGGTTAAGGTTAGGGTTAGGGTTAGGATAAGGATGAAGGTTAGGGTTAGGGTTAGGATTAGGGTTACTATTTGGGTTATGGTTTGGGTTATGGTTAGGGTTAGGGTTTGGGTTAGTGTTAGAGTTAGGGTTTGAGTTAGGGTTAGGTTTAGGGTTAGATTAGGGTTTGGGTTAGAGTCAGTGTTAGGGTTACGGTTTGGGTTTGGTTTAGAGTTAGGGTTAGGTTAGGGTTTGGGTTAGAGTTAGGGTTAGGGTGAGGTGTTGGATTAGGGTTATGGTTAGGGTTAGGGTTTGGGTTAGTGTTAGAGTTAGGGTTTGAGTTAGGGTTAGGTTGAGGCTTACATTGGGGTTTGGGTTAGAGTTAGGGTTTGGGTTTTTTTTAGAGTTAGGGTTAGGTTAGTGTTTGGGTTAGAGTTAGGGTTAGGGTGAGGTGTTGGATTAGGGTTATGGTTAGGGTTAGGGTTAGGATTAGGGTTAGGGTTAGGGTTCCGATTAGAGTTAGGTTTAGAGTTTGGGTTTCGGTACGGGTTAAGGTTAGGTTTAGGTTTAGGGTTAGGGTTAGGGTTAGGGTTAGGACTAGGATTAGGGTTATGGTTAGGGTTAGGGTTAGGATTAGGGTTAGGGTTAGGGTTCCGATTAGTGTTAGGTTTAGAGTTTGGGTTTGGGTAAGGGTTAAGGTTACCTTTAGGGTTAGGGTTAGGGTTAGGGTTAGGGTTAGGGTTAGGACTAGGATTAGGGTTAGGGTTAGGGTTTGGATTAGGGTTAGGGTTTGGATTTAGGTTTGGGTTATGGTTAGGGTAAGTGTTAGGGTTAGGGTTTAGGGTTAGGGTTAGGTTTAGGGTAAGGGTTTCTGTTTGAGTTATGTTTTGGGTTAGGTTTAGGGTTAGGGTTAGGGTTTGAATTGGAATTAGGTTTAGGGTTAGCATTAGGGTTAGGGTTAGGTTTAGGATTAGTGTTTCATTTAGGGTTAGGGTTAGGGTTAGGGTTTGGGTTCGGGTTAGGTTTAGGTTTAGGTTTTGGGTTAGGTTTAGGGTTAGGGTTAGGGTTTCGGATCGGGTTAGGATTAGGGTTAGGGTTTGAGTTTGAATTAGGTTTAGGGGTAGCATTAGGGTTAGGGTAAGGTTTAGGATTAGTGTTTCGGTTAGGGTTAGGGTTAGGGTTAGGGTTAGGGTTTGGGTTAGGGTTAGGGTTAGGATAAGGGGTTAGGTTTAGGTTTAGGGTTATTATTAGGGTTTGGGTTAGGGTTAGTGTTAGGGTTTGGGTTTTAGTTAGAATTAGGGTTAGTGTTAGGGTTAGGTTTTGTGTTAGTGTTAGGGTTAAGTTTAGTGTTAGTGTTAGGGTTTGGGTTAGCATTAGGGTTAGGTTTAGAGTTAGGATTAGGTTTAGGATTAGGGTTAGATTTAGGGTTTGGTTTAGGAGTAGTGTTAGGGTTAGGTTTAGGGTTTGGGTTAGGTTTAGGGTTAGGGTTAGGGTTTGGGTTCGGGTTCGGGTTAGGGTTAGGGATTGGGTTTGAGTTAGGGTTAGGGTTAGGGTTAGGGGTAGGGTTAGGGTTAGGGTTAGCGTTTGGGTTAGGGTTAGGGTTAGGGTTAGGGTTAGGGTTAGGGTTACGGTTAGGGTTACGGTTAGGGTTAGGATTAGGGTTAGGGTTTGTGTTAAGATTAGGGTTTGGTTTTGGGTTAGGGTTAGGGTTAGGGTTAGGGTTAGGTTTACAATTAGGGTTAGTGTTAAGGTTAAGGTTAGGGTTAGGGTTAGGATAAGGATGAAGGTTAGGGTTAGGGTTAGGATTAGGGTTACTATTTGGGTTATGGTTTGGGTTATGGTTAGGGTTAGGGTTTGGGTTAGTGTTAGAGTTAGGGTTTGAGTTAGGGTTAGGTTTAGGGTTAGATTAGGGTTTGGGTTAGAGTCAGTGTTAGGGTTACGGTTTGGGTTTGGTTTAGAGTTAGGGTTAGGTTAGGGTTTGGGTTAGAGTTAGGGTTAGGGTGAGGTGTTGGATTAGGGTTATGGTTAGGGTTAGGGTTTGGGTTAGTGTTAGAGTTAGGGTTTGAGTTAGGGTTAGGTTGAGGCTTACATTGGGGTTTGGGTTAGAGTTAGGGTTTGGGTTTTTTTTAGAGTTAGGGTTAGGTTAGTGTTTGGGTTAGAGTTAGGGTTAGGGTGAGGTGTTGGATTAGGGTTATGGTTAGGGTTAGGGTTAGGATTAGGGTTAGGGTTAGGGTTCCGATTAGAGTTAGGTTTAGAGTTTGGGTTTCGGTACGGGTTAAGGTTAGGTTTAGGTTTAGGGTTAGGGTTAGGGTTAGGGTTAGGACTAGGATTAGGGTTATGGTTAGGGTTAGGGTTAGGATTAGGGTTAGGGTTAGGGTTCCGATTAGTGTTAGGTTTAGAGTTTGGGTTTGGGTAAGGGTTAAGGTTACCTTTAGGGTTAGGGTTAGGGTTAGGGTTAGGGTTAGGGTTAGGGTTAGGACTAGGATTAGGGTTAGGGTTAGGGTTTGGATTAGGGTTAGGGTTTGGATTTAGGTTTGGGTTATGGTTAGGGTAAGTGTTAGGGTTAGGGTTTAGGGTTAGGGTTAGGTTTAGGGTAAGGGTTTCTGTTTGGGTTATGTTTTGGGTTAGGTTTAGGGTTAGGGTTAGGGTTTGAATTGGAATTAGGTTTAGGGTTAGCATTAGGGTTAGGGTTAGGTTTAGGATTAGTGTTTCATTTAGGGTTAGGGTTAGGGTTAGGGTTTGGGTTCGGGTTAGGTTTAGGTTTAGGTTTTGGGTTAGGTTTAGGGTTAGGGTTAGGGTTTCGGATCGGGTTAGGATTAGGGTTAGGGTTTGAGTTTGAATTAGGTTTAGGGTTAGCATTAGGGTTAGGGTAAGGTTTAGGATTAGTGTTTCGGTTAGGGTTAGGGTTAGGGTTAGGGTTTGGGTTAGGGTTAGGGTTAGGATAAGGGGTTAGGTTTAGGTTTAGGGTTATTATTAGGGTTTGGGTTAGGGTTAGTGTTAGGGTTTGGGTTTTAGTTAGAATTAGGGTTAGTGTTAGGGTTAGGTTTTGTGTTAGTGTTAGGGTTAAGTTTAGTGTTAGTGTTAGGGTTTGGGTTAGCATTAGGGTTAGGTTTAGAGTTAGGATTAGGTTTAGGATTAGGGTTAGATTTAGGGTTTGGTTTAGGAGTAGTGTTAGGGTTAGGTTTAGGGTTTGGGTTAGGTTTAGGGTTAGGGTTAGGGTTTGGGTTCGGGTTCGGGTTAGGGTTAGGGATTGGGTTTGAGTTAGGGTTAGGGTTAGGGTTAGGGGTAGTGTTAGGGTTAGGGTTAGCGTTTGGGTTAGGGTTAGGGTTAGGGTTAGGGTTAGGGTTAGGGTTAGGGTTACGGTTAGGGTTAGGATTAGGGTTAGGGTTTGTGTTAAGATTAGGGTTTGGTTTTGGGTTAGGGTTAGGGTTAAGGTTAGGGTTAGGTTTAGAATTAGGGTTAGTGTTAAGGTTAGGGTTAGGGTTAGGGTTAGGATAAGGATGAGGGTT
>CM069542.1:1605000-1610000 GCA_035773235.1 Eospalax fontanierii | reverse complement strand
ACGGTTAGGGTTAGGATTAGGGTTAGGGTTAGGGTTAAGGTTAGGGTTAGGTTTAGAATTAGGGTTAGTGTTAAGATTAGGGTTAGGGTTAGGGTTAGGGTTAGGGTTAGGTTTACAATTAGGGTTAGTGTTAAGGTTAAGGTTAGGGTTAGGGTTAGGATAAGGATGAAGGTTAGGGTTAGGGTTAGGATTAGGGTTACTATTTGGGTTATGGTTTGGGTTATGGTTAGGGTTAGGGTTTGGGTTAGTGTTAGAGTTAGGGTTTGAGTTAGGGTTAGGTTTAGGGTTAGATTAGGGTTTGGGTTAGAGTCAGTGTTAGGGTTACGGTTTGGGTTTGGTTTAGAGTTAGGGTTAGGTTAGGGTTTGGGTTAGAGTTAGGGTTAGGGTGAGGTGTTGGATTAGGGTTATGGTTAGGGTTAGGGTTTGGGTTAGTGTTAGAGTTAGGGTTTGAGTTAGGGTTAGGTTGAGGCTTACATTGGGGTTTGGGTTAGAGTTAGGGTTTGGGTTTTTTTTAGAGTTAGGGTTAGGTTAGTGTTTGGGTTAGAGTTAGGGTTAGGGTGAGGTGTTGGATTAGGGTTATGGTTAGGGTTAGGGTTAGGATTAGGGTTAGGGTTAGGTTTCCGATTAGAGTTAGGTTTAGAGTTTGGGTTTCGGTACGGGTTAAGGTTAGGTTTAGGTTTAGGGTTAGGGTTAGGGTTAGGGTTAGGACTAGGATTAGGGTTATGGTTAGGGTTAGGGTTAGGATTAGGGTTAGGGTTAGGGTTCCGATTAGAGTTAGGTTTAGAGTTTGGGTTTGGGTAAGGGTTAAGGTTACCTTTAGGGTTAGGGTTAGGGTTAGGGTTAGGGTTAGGACTAGGATTAGGGTTAGGGTTAGGGTTTGGATTAGGGTTAGCGTTTGGATTTAGGTTTGGGTTATGGTTAGGGTAAGTGTTAGGGTTAGGGTTTAGGGTTAGGGTTAGGTTTAGGGTATGGGTTTCTGTTTGGGTTATGTTTTGGGTTAGGTTTAGGGTTAGGGTTAGGGTTTGAATTGGAATTAGGTTTAGGGTTAGCATTAGGGTTAGGGTTAGGTTTAGGATTAGTGTTTCATTTAGGGTTAGGGTTAGGGTTAGGGTTTGGGTTCGGGTTAGGGTTAGGTTTAGGTTTTGGGTTAGGTTTAGGGTTAGGGTTAGGGTTTCGGATCGGGTTAGGATTAGGGTTAGGGTTTGAGTTTGAATTAGGTTTAGGGTTAGCATTAGGGTTAGGGTAAGGTTTAGGATTAGTGTTTCGTTAGGGTTAGGGTTAGGGTTAGGGTTTGGGTTAGGGTTAGGGTTAGGATAAGGGGTTAGGTTTAGGTTTAGGGTTATTATTAGGGTTTGGGTTAGGGTTAGTGTTAGGGTTTGGGTTTTAGTTAGAATTAGGGTTAGTGTTAGGGTTAGGTTTTGTGTTAGTGTTAGGGTTAAGTTTAGTGTTAGTGTTAGGGTTTGGGTTAGCGTTAGGGTTAGATTTAGAGTTAGGATTAGGTTTAGGATTAGGGTTAGATTTAGGGTTTGGTTTAGAAGTAGTTTTAGGGTTAGGTTTAGGGTTTGGGTTAGGTTTAGGGTTAGGGTTAGGGTTTGGGTTCGGGTTCGGGTTAGGGTTAGGGATTGGGTTTGAGTTAGGGTTAGGGTTAGGGGTAGGGTTAGGGTTAGGGTTAGCGTTTGGGTTAGGGTTAGGGTTAGGGTTAGGGTTAGGGTTAGGGTTAGGGTTAGGTTTACGGTTAGGGTTAGGATTAGGGTTAGGGTTTGTGTTAAGATTAGGGTTTGGTTTTGGGTTAGGGTTAGGGTTAAGGTTAGGGTTAGGTTTAGAATTAGGGTTAGTGTTAAGGTTAGGGATATGGTTAGGGTTAGGATAAGGATGAGGGTTCGGGTTAGGGTTAGGATTAGGGTTATTATTTGGGTTATGGTTTGGGTTAGGTTTAGGGTTAGGATTTGGGTTAGTGTTAGAGTTAGGTTTTGAGTTAGGGTTAGGTTTAGGGTTAGGTTAGGGTTTGGGTTAGAGTTAGGGTTAGGGTTAGGGTTTGGGTTTGGTTTAGAGTTAGGGTTAGGTTAGGGTTTGGGTTAGAGTTAGGGTTAGGGTGAGGTGTTGGATTAGGGTTATGGTTAGGGTTAGGGTTAGGATTAGGGTTACGGTAAGGGTTCCGATTAGAGTAAGGTTTAGAGTTTGAGTTTGGGTAAGGGTTAAGGTTAGGTTTAGGGTTAGGGTTAGGGTTAGGGTTAGGATTAGGGTTAGGGTTAGGGTTCCGATTAGAGTTAGATTTAGAGTTTGGGTTTGGGTAAGGGTTAAGTTTAGGTTTAGGGTTAGGGTTAGGGGTAGGGTTAGGACTAGGATTAGGGTTAGGTTTAGGGTTAGGTTAGGGTTTATGTTAGAGTTAGGGTTAGGGTTAGGGGTTGGATTAGGGTTACGGTTAGGGTTAGGCTTTAGGTTTGGGTTATGGTTAGGGTTAGGGTTAGGGTTTAAGGGTAGGATTAGGGTTAGTGTTAGGGTTTGGGTTAGGGTTAGGGTTACGGTGTGGGTTTGGGTTAGGGTTAGGTTAGGGTTAGGGTTTCGGTGTGGGTTATGTTTTGGGTTAGGTTTAGGGTTAGGGTTAGGGTTTCGGTTCAGGTTAGGATTAGGGTTAGGGTTTGAGTTTGAATTAGGTTTAGGGTTAGCATTAGGGTTAGGGTTAGGTTTAGGATTAGTGTTTCGGTTAGGGTTAGGGTTAGGGTTAGGGTTAGGGTTCCGATTATAGTTAGGTTTAGAGTTTGGGTTTGGGTAAGGTTTAAGGTTAGGGTTAGGGTTAGGGTTAGGGTTAGGGTTAAGGTTAGTACTAGGATTAGGTTTAGGGTTAGGGTTAGGATTAGGGTTAGGGTTAGGGTTAGGGTTAGGGTTAGGGTTTCGGTTTGGGTTATGTTTTGGGTTAGGTTTAGGGTTAGGGTTAGGGTTAGGATTAGGGTTAGGGTTAGGGTTAGGGTTAGGGTTTCTGTTTGGGTTATGTTTTGGGTTAGGTTTAGGGTTAGGGTTAGGGTTAGCATTAGGGTTAGGGTTAGGTTTAGGATTAGTGTTTCAGTTAGGTTTAGGGTTAGGGTTAGGGTTAGGGTGAGGGTTAAGGTTTGATTTAGGGTTATGGTTAGGGTTAGGGTTAGTTTTAGGGTTTGGGTTAGGGTTAGGGTTAAGACTAGGGTTATGTTATGGTTAGGTTTAGGGTTAGCATTAGGGTTAGGATTAGGGTTAGGTTTAGGGTTTGGGTTAGGGTTAGGGTTAGGGTTAGGGTTAGGGTTTGGGTTAGGGTTAGGGTTATGGTTAGGGTTTGAGTTTGGGTTAGGGTTAAGGTTAGGGTTTGGGTTAGGATTAGGGTTAGTGTTAGGGTTTGGGTTAGTGTTAATCTTACGGTGTGGGTTTTGGTTAGGGTTAGGGTTAGGGTTAGGGTTTCGGTGTTGGTTATGTTTTGGGTTAGGTTTAGGGTTAGGGTTAGGGTTTTGGTTCGGTTTAGGATTAGGGTTAGGGTTTGAGTTTGAATTAGGTTTAGGGTTAGCATTAGGGTTAGGGTAAAGTTTAGGATTAGTGTTTCGGTTAGGGTTAGGGTTAGGCTTAGGTTTTGGGTTAGGGTTAGGTTTAGGATTAGGGGTTAGGTTTAGGTTTAGGGTTATTATTAGGGTTTGGGCTAGGGTTAGTGTTAGGGTTTGGGTTTTAGTTAGAATTAGGGTTAGTGTTAGGGTTAGGTTTTGTGTTAGTGTTAGGGTTAAGCTTAGTGTTAGTGTTAGGGTTTGGGTTAGGGTTAGGGTTAGGTTTAGAGTTAGGATTAGGTTTAGGGTTAGGGTTAGATTTAGGGTTTGGTTTAGGAGTAGTGTTAGGGTTAGGTTTAGGGTTTGGGTTAGGTTTAGGGTTAGGGTTAGGGTTTGCGTTCGGGTTCGGGTTAGGGTTAGGTTTAGGGTTTGAGTTAGGGTTAGGGTTAGGGTTATGGGTAGGGTTAGGGTTAGAGTTAGGGTTTGGGTTAGGGTTAGGGTTAGGGTTAGGGTTAAGGTTTGGGTTAGGGTTAGGGTTAGGGTTAGGGTTTGGGTTAGGATTAGGTTTAGGGTTAGGGTTTGGGTTAGGGTTAGGTTTAGGGTTAAGGTTAGGGTTAGGATTAGGGTTAGGGTTTGTGTTAAGATTAGGGTTGGGTTTGGGTTAGGGTTAGGGTTAGGTTTAGGGTTTGATTTAGGGTTAGGGTTAGGGTTAGGGTTAGTGTTAGGGTTTGGGTTAGGGTTAGGGTTAGGACTAGGGTTAGTGTTAGGGTTAGGTTTAGGGTTAGCATTAGGGTTAGGATTAGGGTTAGGGTTAGGGTTTGTGTTAGGGTTAGGGTTAGGGTTAGGGTTAGGTTTTGGGTTAGGGTTAGGGTTAGGGTTAGGGTTTGGGTTAGGATTAGGGTTAGGGTTAGGGTTTGGGATAGGGTTAGGGTTAGGGTTACGGTTAGGGTTAGGATTAGGGTTAGGGTTAGGGTTAGGGTTAAGGTTAGGGTTAGGTTTAGAATTAGGGTTAGTGTTAAGGTTAGGGTTAGGGTTAGGGTTAGGGTTAGGGTTAGGTTTAGGATTTCGGTTAGGGTTAGGGTTAGGGTTTGGGTTAGGGTTAGGTTTAGGGTTAGGTTTAGTGTTTGGGTAAGGGTTAGGGTTATGGTTAGGGTTTGAGTTAGGGTTAGGGTTAGGGTTAGGGTTTGGGTTAGGATAAGGGTTAGGGTTAGGGTTTGGGTTAGGGTTAGGTTTAGGGTTACGGTTAGGGTTAGGATTAGGGTTAGGGTTTGTGTTAAGATTAGGGTTTGGGTTTGGGTTAATGTTAGGGTTAGGGTTAGGGTTAGGGTTAGGGTTAGGTTTACAATTAGGGTTAGTGTTAAGCTTAGGGTTTGGGTTAAGTTTAGGAAAAGGATGAAGGTTAGGGTTAGGGTTAGGATTTGGGTTACTATTTGGGTTATGGTTTGGGTTAGGGTTAGGGTTAGGGTTTGGGGTAGAGTTTGAGTTACGGTTTGAGTTAGG
>CM069542.1:1567500-1600000 GCA_035773235.1 Eospalax fontanierii | reverse complement strand
TTAGGGTTAGGGTTAGGGTTAGGATAAGGATGAAGGTTAGGGTTAGGGTTAGGATTAGGTTTACTACTTGGGTTATGGTTTGGGTTAGGGTTAGGGTTAGGGTTTGGGTTAGTGTTAGAGTTAGGGTTTGAGTTAGGGTTAGGTTTAGCGTTAGATTAGGGTTTGGGTTAGTGTCAGTGTTAGGGTTACGGTTTGGGTTTGGTTCAGAGTTAGGGTTAGGTTAGGGTTTGGGTTAGAGGTAGGGTTAGGGTGAGGTGTTGGATTAGGGTTATGGTTAGGCTTAGGGTTTGGGTTAGTGTTAGAGTTAGGGTTTGAGTTAGGCTTAGGTTTAGGCTTACATTGGGGTTTGGGTTAGAGTTAGGGTTAGGGTTAGGGTTTGGGTTTTTTTTAGAGTTAGGGTTAGGTTAGGGTTTGGGTTAGAGTTAGGGTTAGGGTGAGGTGTTGGATTAGGTTTATGGTTAGGGTTAGGGTTAGGATTAGGGTTAGGGTTAGGGTTCCGATTAGAGTTATGTTTAGAGTTTGGGTTTCGGTAACGGTTAAGGTTAGGTTTAGGTTTAGGGTTAGGGTTAGGGTTAGGGTTAGTACTAGGATTAGGGTTATGGTTAGGGTTAGGGTTAGGATTAGGGTTAGGGTTAGGCTTCCGATTAGAGTTAGGTTTAGAGTTTGGGTTTGGGTAAGGGTTAAGGTTACTTTTAGGGTTAGGGTTAGGGTTAGGGTTAGGGTTAGGACTAGGATTAGTGTTAGGGTTAGGGTTTGGATTAGGGTTAGGGTTTGGTTTTAGGTTTGGGTTATGGTTAGGGTAAGTGTTAGAGTTAGGGTTTAGGCTTAGGGTTAGGTTTGGGGTAAGGGTTTCTGTTTGGGTTATGTTTTGGGTTAGGTTTAGGGTTAGGGTTAGGGTTTGAATTGGAATTAGGTTTAGGGTTAGCATTAGGGTTAGGGTTAGGTTTAGGATTAGTGTTTCATTTAGGGTTAGGGTTAGGGTTAGGGTTTGGGTTAGACTTAGGTTTAGGGTTAGGGTTAGGGTTAGGGTTAGGGTTAGGATAAGGATGAGGGTTAGGGTTAGGGTTAGGATTAGGGTTATTATTTGGGTTAGGGTTTGTGTTAGGGTTAGTATTAGGGTTTGGGTTAGTGTTAGAGTTAGGGTTTGAGTTAGGGTTAGGTTTAGGTTTAGGGTTTGATTTAGGGTTAGGGTTAGGGTTTCGGTTTGGTTTATGTTTTGGGTTAGGTTTAGGGTTAGGGTTAGGGTTAGCATTAGGGTTAGGGTTAGGTTTAGGATAAGTGTTTCAGTTAGGGTTAGGGTTAGGGTTAGGGTTAGGGTGAGGGTTAGGGTTTGATTTAGGGTTATGGTTAGGTTTAGGGTTAGTGTTAGGGTTTGGGTTAGGGTTAGGGTTAAGACTAGGGTTATGTTATGGTTAGGTTTAGGGTTAGCATTAGGGTTAGGATTAGGGTTAGGGTTAGGCTTAGGGTTAGGACTAGGATTAGGGTTAGGGTTAGGGTTAGGTTAGGGTTTATGTTAGAGTTAGGGTTAGGGTTAGGGGTTGGATTAGGGTTATTGTTAGGGTTAGGCTTTAGGTTTGGGTTATGGTTAGGGTTAGGGTTAGGGTTTAAGGGTAGGATTAGCTTTAGTGTTAGGGTTTGTGTTAGGGTTAGGGTTACGGTGTGGGTTTGGGTTAGGGTTAGGGTTAGGGTTAGGGTTTCGGTGTGGGTTATATTTTGGGTTAGGTTTAGGGTTAGTGTTAGGGTTTCGGTTCAGGTTAGGATTAGGGTTAGGGTTTGAGTTTGAATTAGGGTTAGGGTTAGCATTAGGGTTAGGGTTAGGTTTAGGATTAGTGTTTCGGTTAGGGTTAGGGTTAGGGTTAGGGTTAGGGTTCCGATTATAGTTAGGTTTAGAGTTTGGGTTTGGGTAAGGTTTAAGGTTAGGGTTAGGGTTAGGGTTAGGGTTAGGGTTTGATTTAGGGTTAGGGTTAGTGTTAGGGTTTGGGTTAGGGTTAGGGTTAGGACTAGGGTTAGTGTTAGGGTTAGGTTTAGGGTTAGCATTACGGTTAGGATTAGGGTTAGGGTTAGGGTTAGGGTGAGGGTTTGGGTTAGGGTTAGGGTTAGGGTTAGGGTTTGGGTTAGGATTAGGGTTAGGGTTAGGGTTTGGGTTAGGGTTAGGGTTAGAGTTACGGTTAGGGTTAGCATTAGGGTTAGGGTTTGTGTTAAGATTAGGGTTTGGGTTTGGGTTAGGGTTAGGGTTAGGTTTAGGGTTAGGGTTAGGTTTACAATTAGGGTTAGTGTTAAGCTTAGGGTTAGGGTTAGGGTTAGGATAAGGATGAAGGTTAGGGTCAGGGTTAGGATTAGGGTTACTATTTCGGTTATGGTTTGGGTTAGGGTTAGGGTTAGGGTTTGGGGTAGTGTTAGAGTTAGGGGTTGAGTTAGGGGTTGGGTTAGGGTTAGGGTTAGGGTTAGTGTTACGGTTAGGGTTAGGATTAGGGATAGGGTTAGGGTAAAGGTTAGGGTTAGGTTTAGAATTAGGGTTAGTGTTAAGGTTAGGCTTAGGGTTAGGGTTAGGGTTAGGGTTAGGGTTAGGGTTAGGGTTAGGGTTAGAGTTAGGGTTTCGGTTAGGGTTAGGGTTAGGGTTAGGGTTAGGGTTTGTGTTAGGGTTAGGTTTAGGGTTAGGGTTAGGGTTAGGGTTTGGGTTATTATTAGGGTTAGGGTTAGGGTTTGGGTTAGGGTTAGGGTTAGGGTTATGGTTAGGGTTAGGATTAGGGTTAGGGTTTGTGTTAATATTAGGGTTTGGTTTTGTGTTAGGGTTAGGGTTAGGGTTAGGGTTAGGGTTAGGGTTAGGTTTACAATTAGAGTTAGTGTTAAGGTTAGGGTTAGGGTTAGGGTTAGGATAAGGATGAAGGTTAGGGTTAGGGTTAGGATTAGGTTTACTACTTGGGTTATGGTTTGGGTTAGGGTTAGGGTTAGGGTTTGGGTTAGTGTTAGAGTTAGGGTTTGAGTTAGGGTTAGGTTTAGCGTTAGATTAGGGTTTGGGTTAGAGTCAGTGTTAGGGTTACGGTTTGGGTTTGGTTCAGAGTTAGGGTTAGGTTAGGGTTTGGGTTAGAGGTAGGGTTAGGGTGAGGTGTTGGATTAGGGTTATGGTTAGGCTTAGGGTTTGGGTTAGTGTTAGAGTTAGGGTTTGAGTTAGGGTTAGGTTTAGGCTTACATTGGGGTTTGGGTTAGAGTTAGGGTTAGGGTTAGGGTTTGGGTTTTTTTTAGAGTTAGGGTTAGGTTAGGGTTTGGGTTAGAGTTAGGGTTAGGGTGAGGTGTTGGATTAGGTTTATGGTTAGGGTTAGGGTTAGGATTAGGGTTAGGGTTAGGGTTGCGATTAGAGTTATGTTTAGAGTTTGGGTTTCGGTAACGGTTAAGGTTAGGTTTAGGTTTAGGGTTAGGGTTAGGGTTAGGGTTAGTACTAGGATTAGGGTTATGGTTAGGGTTAGGGTTAGGATTAGCGTTAGGGTTAGGCTTCCGATTAGAGTTAGGTTTAGAGTTTGGGTTTGGGTAAGGGTTAAGGTTACTTTTAGGGTTAGGGTTAGGGTTAGGGTTAGGGTTAGGACTAGGATTAGTGTTAGGGTTAGGGTTTGGATTAGGGTTAGGGTTTGGTTTTAGGTTTGGGTTATGGTTAGGGTAAGTGTTAGAGTTAGGGTTTAGGCTTAGGGTTAGGTTTGGGGTAAGGGTTTCTGTTTGGGTTATGTTTTGGGTTAGGTTTAGGGTTAGGGTTAGGGTTTGAATTGGAATTAGGTTTAGGGTTAGCATTAGGGTTAGGGTTAGGTTTAGGATTAGTGTTTCATTTAGGGTTAGGGTTAGGGTTAGGGTTTGGGTTAGACTTAGGTTTAGGGTTAGGGTTAGGGTTAGGGTTAGGGTTAGGATAAGGATGAGGGTTAGGGTTAGGGTTAGGATTAGGGTTATTATTTGGATTAGGGTTTGTGTTAGGGTTAGTGTTAGGGTTTGTGTTAGTGTTAGAGTTAGGGTTTGAGTTAGGGTTAGGTTTAGGTTTAGTGTTTGATTTAGGATTAGGGGTAGGGTTAGGGTTAGAGTTAGGATTTGGGTTAGGGTTAGGGTTAGAGTCGGATTTGGGTTAGAGTTATGGTGAAGGTTAGGGGTTGGGTTAGGGTTAGGGTTTGGGTTAGGGTTAGGGTTTGGGTTAGGGTTAGGTTTGAATCTTGGTTAGTATTAGGGTTATGGTTAGTGTTAAGATTATGGTTAGGGTTAGGGTTAGGGTTAGGTTTTGGGTGAGGTTTAGGTTAGGGTTAGGGTTAGACTTAGGTTTAGGGTTAGGGTTAGGGTTAGGGTTAGGGTTAGGATAAGGATGAGGGTTATGGTTAGGGTTAGGATTAGGGTTATTATTTGGGTTAGGGTTTGTGTTAGGGTTAGTGTTAGGTTTTGGGTTAGTGTTAGAGTTAGGGTTTGAGTTAGGGTTAGGTTTAGGGTTACATTGGGGTTGGGTTAGAGTTAGGGTTAGGGTTTGGGTTTGGTTTAGAGTTAGGGTTAGGTTAGGGTTTGGGTTAGAGTTAGGGTTAGGGTGAGGTGTTGGATTAGGGTTATGGTTAGGGTTAGGGTTAGGATTAGGGTTAGGGTTAGGGTTCCGATTAGAGTTAGGTTTAGAGTTTGGGTTTGGGTAAGGGTTAAGGTTAGGGCTTAGGGTTAGGGTTAGGGTTAGGTTTAGGGTTAGGGTTACAACTTGGATTAGGGTTAGGGTTAGTGTTAGGTTTAGGGTTAGGGTTTGGGTTTAGGTTTGGGTTATGGTTAGGGTTAGTGTTAGGGTTAGGGTTTAGGGTTAGGTTTAGGGTTAGGGTTAGGGTTTCGGTTTGGGTTATGTTTTGGGTTAGGTTTAGGGTTAGGATTAGGGTTTGGGTTCGGGTTAGGAATAGGGTTATGGTTTGAGTTTGAATTAGGTTTAGGGTTAGCATTAGGGTTAGGGTTAGGTTTAGGATTAGTGTTTCAGTTAGGCTTAGTGTTAGGGTTAGGGTTTGGGTACGGGTTAGGTTTAGGGTTAGGGTTAGGGTTTGATTCAGGGTTAGGGTTAAGTTTAGGGTTAGTGTTAGGGTTTGGGTTAGGGTTAGGGTTAGGAATAGGGTTAGTGATAGGGTTAGGTTTAGGGTTAGCATTAGGGTTATGATTAGGTTTAGGGTTAGGGTTTGGTTTAGGGTTATGGTTAGGGTTAGGGTTTGGGTGAGGGTTAGGGTTAGGGTTAGGGTTAGGGTTTGTGTTAAGATTAGGGTTTGGATTTAGGTTAGGTTAGGGTTTGGGTTACAGTTAGGGTTAGGGTTAGGGTTTGGGTTTGGTTTAGTGTTAGGGTTAGGTTAGGGTTTGGGTTAGAGTTAGGGTTAGGGTGAGGTGTTGGATTAGGGTTATGGTTAGGGTTAGGGTTAGGATTAGGGTTAGGGTTAGGGTTCTGATTAGAGTTAGGTTTAGAGTTTGGGTTTGGGTAAGGGTTAAGGTTAGGGTTAGGGTTAGGGTTAGGGTTAGGTTTAGGACTAGGTTTAGGGTTAGGGTTAGCGTTAGGATTAGGGTTACGGTTAGGGTTAGTGTTAGGTTTTCGGTTTGGGTTATGTTTTGGGTTAGGTTTAGGGTTAGGGTTAGTGTTAGGGTTAGGATTAAGGTTAGGATTAGGGTTAGGGTTTGAGTTTGAATTAGGTTTAGGGTTAGCATTAGGGTTAGGGTTAGATTTAGGATAAGTGTTTCAGTTAGGGTTTGGGTTAGGGTTAGGGTTAGGGTTAGGGTTAGGGTTAGGTTTTGGGTTAGGGTTAGGGTTAGGGTTTGGGTTAGGTTTAGGGTTAGGTTTTGGGTTAGGATTAGGGTTAGGGTTAGGGTTAGGGTTAGGGTTAGGTTTAGGGTTAGGACTAGGATTAGGGTTATGGTTAGGGTTAGGGTTAGGGTTAGGTTTCCGATTAGAGTTAGGTTTAGATTTTGGGTTTGGGTAAGGGTTAAGTTTAGCTTTAGGTTTAGGGTTAGGGTTAGGGTTAGGACTAGGATTAGGGCTAGTTTTAGGGTTAGGATTAGGGTTAGGGTTTGGTTTTAGGTTTGGATTATGGTTAGGGTCAGGGTTAGGGTTAGGGTTTAGGGTTAGGGTTAGGTTTAAGGTTAGGGTTTCGGTTTGGGTTATGTTTTGGGATAGGTTTAGGGTTAGGGTTAGGGTTTGAGTTGGAATTAGGTTTAGGGTTAGCATTAGGGTTAGGGTTAGGTTTAGGATTAGTGTTTCAGTTAGGGTTAGGGTTAGGGTTAGGGTTTGGGTTCGGGTTAGGGTTAGGGTTAGGTTTAGATTTTGATTTAGGGTTAGGGTTAGGGTTAGGGTTTTTGTTAGGGTTTGGGTTAGGGTTAAGGTTAAGACTAGGGTTAGTGTTAGGGTTAGGTTTTGGGTTAGCATTAGGGTTAGGATTAGGGTTAGGCTTACGGTTTGGGTTAGGGTAAGGGTTAGGTTTAGGGTTAGGGTTAGGGTTTGGTTTAGGGTTAGGGTTAGGGTTAGGGTTAGGGTTAGGGTTCGGGTGAGGTGTTGGATTAGGTTTATGGTTAGGGTAAGGGTTAGGATTAGGGTTAGGGTTAGGGTTCCGATTAGAGTTAGTTTTAGAGTTTGGGTTTCGGTAAGGGTTAAGGTTAGGTTTAGGTTTAGGGTTAGTGTTAAGGTTAGGGTTAGGGTTAGGTTTAGATTAAGGATGAAGGTTAGGGTTAGGGTTAGGATTAGGGTTACTATTTGGGTTATGGTTTGGGTTAGGGTTAGGTTTAGGGTTTGGGTTAGTGTTAGAGTTAGGGTTTGAGTTAGGCTTAGGTTTAGGGTTAGATTAGGGTTTGGGTTAGAGTCAGTGTTAGGGTTACTGTTTGGGTTTGGTTTAGAGTTAGGGTTAGGTTAGGGTTTGGGTTAGAGTTAGGGTTAGGGTGAGGTGTTGGAGTAGGGTTATGGTTAGGATTAGGGTTTTGGTTAGTGTTAGAGTTAGGGTTTGAGTTAGAGTTAGGTTTAGGCTTACATTGGGGTTTGGTTAGAGTTAGGGTTAGGGTTAGGGTTTGGGTTTTTTTTAGAGTTAGGGTTAGGTTAGGGTTTGGGTTAGAGTTAGGGTTAGGGTGAGGTGTTGGATTAGGGTTATGGTTAGGGTTAGGGTTAGGATTAGGGTTAGGGTTAGGGTTCCGATTAGAGTTAGGTTTAGAGTTTGGATTTCGGTAAGGGTTAAGGTTAGGTTTAGGTTTAGGGTTAGGGTTAGGGTTAGGGTTAGGACTAGGATTAGAGTTATGGTTAGGGTTAGGGTTAGGATTAGGGTTAGGGTTAGGGTTCCGATTAGAGTTAGGTTTAGAGATTGGGTTTGGGTAAGGGTTAAGGTTACTTTTAGGGTTAGGGTTAGGGTTAGGGTTAGGGTTAGGACTAGGATTAGGGTTAGGGTTAGGGTTTGGATTAGGGTTAGGGTTTGGTTTTAGGTTTGGGTTATGGTTAGGGTAAGTGTTAGGGTTAGGGTTTAGGGTTAGGGTTAGGTTTAGGGTAAGGGTTTCTGTTTGGGTTATGTTTTGGGTTAGGTTTAGGGTTAGGGTTAGGGTTTGAATTGGAATTAGGTTTAGGGTTAGCATTAGGGTTAGGGTTAGGTTTAGGATTAGTGTTTCAGTTAGGGTTAGGGTTAGGGTTAGTGTTTGGGTTCGGGTTAGGGTTAGGTTTAGGTTTAGGGTTTCATTTAGGGTTAGGGTTAGGGTTAGGGTTAGGGTTAGTGTTAGGGTTTGGGTTAGCGTTAGGGTTAGGACTAGGGTTAGTGTTAGGGTTAGGTTTAGGGTTAGCATTAGGGTTAGGATTAGGGTTAGGGTTAGGGTTTGGGTATTGGTTAGGTTTAGGGTTAGGTTTAGGGTTAAGGTTTGGGTTAGGGATAGGGTTAGGGTTAGCGTTTGAGTTAGGGTTAGGGTTAGGGTTAGGATTAGGGTTAGGGTTTGTGTTAAGATTAGGGTTTGCGTTTGGGTTAAGGTTAGGGTTAGGATTTGGGTTAAGGTTATGTTTAGGGTTAGGGTTTGTGTTAGGGTTAGGGTTAGCGTTAGGAGTAGGGTTAGGGTTTAGGTTTTTGGTTAGGGTTAGTGTTAGGGTTAGTGTTAGGATTAGGGTTTGGGTTAGGGTTTAGGTTTGGTTAGGTTTAGGGTTAGGGTTAGGGTTATGGTTAGGTTTAGCATTAGGGTTAGGGTTAGGGTTATGGTTAGGGTTGGTGTTAGGGTTAGGGTTAGGGTTTGAGTTTGGGTTAGGGTTTGGGTTAGGGTTAGGGTTAGGGTTCGGGTTAGGATTTGGGTTAGGGTTAGGGTTAGAGTCGGATTTGGGTTAGAGTTATGGTGAAGGTTAGGGGGTGGGTTAGGGTTAGGCTTTGGGTTAGGGTAAGGGTTAGGCTTAGGGTTAGGGTTTGGGTTAGGGTTAGGTTTGATTCTTGGTTAGTATTAGGATTATGGTTAGTCTTAAATTATGGTTAGCGTTAGGGTTAGGGTTAGGTTTTGGGTGAGGTTTAGGGTTAGGGTTAGGGTTAGACTTAGGTTTAGGGTTAGGGTTAGGGTTAGGGTTAGGGTTAGGATAAGGATGAGGGTTAGGGTTAGGGTTAGGATTAGGGTTATTATTTGGGTTAGGGTTTGTGTTAGGGTTAGTGTTAGGGTTTGGGTTAGTGTTAGAGTTAGGGTTTGAGTTAGGGTTAGGTTTAGGGTTACATTGGGGTTGGGTTAGAGTTAGGGTTAGGGTTAGGGTTTGGGTTTGGTTTAGAGTTAGGGTTAGGTTAGGGTTTGGGTTAGAGTTAGGGTTAGGCTGAGGTGTTGGATTAGGGTTATGGTTAGGGTTAGGGTTAGGATTAGGGTTAGGGTTAGGGTTCCGATTAGAGTTAGGTTTAGAGTTTGGGTTTGGGTAAGGGTTAAGGTTAGGGTTAGGGTTAGGGTTAGGTTTAGGGTTAGGGTTACAACTAGAATTAGGGTTAGGGTTAGTGTTAGGTTTAGGGTTAGGGTTTGGGTTTAGGTTTGGGTTATGGTTAGGGTTAGTGTTAGGGTTAGGTTTTAGCGTTAGGTTTAGGGTTAGGGTTAGGGTTTCGGTTTGGGTTATGTTTTGGGTTAGGTTTAGGGTTAGGATTAGGGTTTGGGTTCGGGTTAGGAATAGGGTTATGGGTTAGGGTTAGGGTTAGTGTTAGGATAAGGAAGGTGGTTAGGTGTAGGGTTAGGATGAGGGTTACTATTTGGGTTATGGTTTGGGTTAGGTTTAGGGTTAGGGTTTGGGTTAGTGTTAGAGTTAGGGTTTGAGTTAGGCTTAGGTTTAGGGTTAGATTAGGGTTTGGGTTAGAGCCAGTGTTAGGGTTACGGTTTGGGTTTGGTTTAGAGTTAGGGTTAGGTTAGGGTTTGGGTTAGAGTTAGGGTTAGGGTGAGGTGTTGGATTAGGGTTATGGCTAGGGTTAGGGTTAGGATTAGGGTTAGGGTTAGGGTTCCGATTAGAGTTAGGTTTAGAGTTTGGGTTTGGGTAAGGGGTAAGGTTAGGGTTAGGGTTAGGGTTAGGGTTAGGGTTAGGGTTACAAGTAGGATTAGGGTTAGGGTTAGTGTTAGGTTTAGGGTTAGGGTTTGGGTTTAGGTTTGGGTTATGGTTAGGGTTAGTGTTAGGGTTAGGGTTTAGCGTTAGGTTTAGGGTTAGGGTTAGGGTTTCGGTTTGGGTTATGTTTTGGGTTAGGTTTAGGGTTAGGATTAGGGTTTGGGTTCGGGTTAGGAATAGGGTTATGGTTTGAGTTTGAATTAGGTTTAGGGTTAGCATTAGGGTTAGGGTTAGGTTTAGGATTAGTGTTTCAGTTAGGCTTAGTGTTAGGGTTAGGGTTTGGGTACGGGTTAGGTTTAGGGTTAGGGTTAGGGTTTGATTTAGGGTTAGGGTTAAGGTTAGGGTTAGTGTTAGGTTTTGGGTTAGGGTTAGGGTTAGGAATAGGGTTAGTGATAGGGTTAGGTTTAGGGTTAGCATTAGGGTTATGATTAGGTTTAGGGTTAGGGTTTGGTTTAGGGTTATGGTTAGGGTTAGGGTTTGGGTGAGGGTTAGGGTTAGGGTTAGGGTTAGGGTTTGTGTTAAGATTAGGGTTTGGATTTGGGTTAGGTTAGGGTTTGGGTTACAGTTAGGGTTAGGGTTAGGGTTTGGGTTTGGTTTAGTGTTAGGGTTAGGTTAGGGTTTGGGTTAGAGTTAGGGTTAGGGTGAGGTGTTGGATTAGGGTTATGGTTAGGGTTAGGGTTAGGATTAGGGTTAGGGTTAGGGTTCCGATCAGAGTTAGGTTTAGAGTTTGGGTTTGGGTAAGGGTTAAGGTTAGGGTTAGGGTTAGGGTTAGGGTTAGGGTTAGGACTAGATTTAGAGTTAGGGTGAGGGTTAGGATTAGGGTTACGGTTAGGGTTAGTGTTAGGTTTTCGGTTTGGGTTATGTTTTGGGTTAGGTTTAGGGTTAGGGTTAGGGTTAGGGTTAGGGTTAGGTTTAGGGTTAGGACTAGGATTAGGGTTATGGTTAGGGTTAGGGTTAGGGTTAGGGTTCCGATTAGAGTTAGGTTTAGAGTTTGGGTTTGGGTAAGGGTTAAGGTTAGCTTTAGGTTTAGGGTTAGGGTTAGGGTTAGGACTAGGATTAGGGCTAGTGTTAGGGTTAGGATTAGGGTTAGGGTTTGGTTTTAGGTTTGGGTTATGGTTAGGGTCAGGGTTAGGGTTAGGGTTTAGGGTTAGGGTTAGGTTTAAGGTTAGGGTTTCGGTTTGGGTTATGTTTTGGGTTAGGTTTAGGGTTAGGGTTAGGGTTTGAGTTGGAATTAGGTTTAGGGTTAGCATTAGGGTTAGGTTTAGGATTAGTGTTTCAGTTAGGGTTAGGGTTAGGGTTAGGGTTTGGGTTCGGGTTAGGGTTAGGGTTAGGTTTAGGTTTTGATTTAGGGTTAGGGTTAGGGTTAGGGTTTTTGTTAGGGTTTGGGTTAGGGTTAAGGTTAAGACTTGGTTTAGTGTTAGGGTTAGGTTTAGGTTTAGCATTAGGGTTAGGATTAGGGTTAGGCTTACGGTTTGGGTTAGGGTTAGGGTTGGGTTTGGGGTTGGGGTTAGGGTTTGGGTTGGGGTTAGGGTTAGGGTTGGGGTTAGGGTTAGGGTTAGGGTTAGGGTGAGGTGTTGGATTAGGTTTATGGTTAGGGTTAGGGTTAGGATTAGGGTTAGGGTTAGGGTTCCGATTAGAGTGAGTTTTAGAGTTTGGGTTTCGGTAAGGGTTAAGGTTAGGTTTAGGTTTAGGGTTAGTGTTAAGGTTAGGGTTAGGGTTAGGGTTAGGATAAGGATGAAGGTTAGGGTTAGGGTTAGGATTAGGGTTACTATTTGGGTTATGGTTTTGGTTAGGGTTAGGGTTAGGGTTTGGGTTAGTGTTAGAGTTAGGGTTTGAGTTAGGCTTAGGTTTAGGGTTAGATTAGGGTTTGGGTTAGAGTCAGTGTTAGGGTTACGGTTTGGGTTTGGTTTAGAGTTAGGGTTAGGTTAGGGTTTGGGTTAGAGTTAGGGTTAGGGTGAGGTGTTGGATTAGGGTTATGGTTAGGGTTAGGGTTAGGATTAGGGTTAGGGTTAGGGTTCCGATTAGAGTTAGGTTTAGAGTTTGGGTTTGGGTATGGGTTAAGGTTAGGGTTAGGGTTAGGGTTAGGGTTAGGGTTAGGGTTACAACTAGGATTAGGTTTAGGGTTAGTGTTAGGTTTAGGGTTAGGGTTTGGGTTTAGGTTTGGGTTATGGTTAGGGTTAGTGTTAGGGTTAGGGTTTAGCGTTAAGTTTAGGGTTAGGGTTAGGGTTTCGGTTTGGGTTATGTTTTGGGTTAGGTTTAGGGTTAGGATTAGGGTTTGGTTTCGGGTTAGGAATAGGGTTATGGTTTGAGTTTGAATTAGGTTTAGGGTTAGCATTAGGGTTAGGGTTAGGTTTAGGATTAGTGTTTCAGTTAGGCTTAGTGTTAGGGTTAGGGTTTGGGTACGGGTTAGGTTTAGGGTTAGGGTTAGGGTTTGATTTAGGGTTAGGGTTAAGGTTAGGGTTAGTGTTAGGTTTTGGGTTAGGGTTAGGGTTAGGAATAGGGTTAGTGATAGGGTTAGGTTTAGGGTTAGCATTAGGGTTATGATTAGGTTTAGGGTTAGGGTTTGGTTTAGGGTTATGGTTAGGGTTAGGGTTTGGGTGAGGGTTAGGGTTAGGGTTAGGGTTAGGGTTTGGGTTTGGTTTAGTGTTAGGGTTAGGTTAGGGTTTGGGTTAGACTTAGGGTTAGGCTGAGGTGTTGGATTAGGGTTATGGTTAGGGTTAGGGTTAGGATTAGGGTTAGGGTTAGGGTTCCGATTAGAGTTAGGTTTAGAGTTTGGGTTTGGGTAAGGGTTAAGGTTAGGGTTAGGGTTAGGGTTAGGGTTAGGGTTAGGACTAGGTTTAGAGTTAGGGTTAGGGTTAGGATTAGGGTTACGGTTAGGGTTAGTGTTAGGTTTTCGGTTTGGGTTATGTTTTGGGTTAGGTTTAGGGTTAGGGTTAGGGTTAGGGTTAGGATTAAGGTTAGGATTAGGGTTAGGGTTTGAGTTTGAATTAGGTTTAGGGTTAGCATTAGGGTTAGGGTTAGATTTAGGATAAGTGTTTCAGTTAGGGTTTGGGTTAGGGTTAGGGTTAGGGTTAGGGTTAGGTTTTGGGTTAGGGTTAGGGTTAGGGTTTGGGTTAGGTTTAGGGTTAGGTTTTGGGTTAGGATTAGGGTTAGGGTTAGGGTTAGGGTTAGGGTTAGGTTTAGGGTTAGGACTAGGATTAGGGTTATGGTTAGGGTTAGGGTTAGGGTTAGGGTTCCGATTAGAGTTAGGTTTAGAGTTTGGGTTTGGGTAAGGGTTAAGGTTAGCTTTAGGTTTAGGGT
Organism: Eospalax fontanierii; assembly: GCA_035773235.1. Lineage (NCBI taxonomy): Eukaryota > Metazoa > Chordata > Mammalia > Rodentia > Spalacidae > Eospalax > Eospalax fontanierii. Next base: position 1,587,171 of record CM069542.1, on the reverse strand, counting down.
TAGGGTTAGGGTTAGGACTAGGATTAGGGCTAGTGTTAGGGTTAGGATTAGGGTTAGGGTTTGGTTTTAGGTTTGGGTTATGGTTAGGGTCAGGGTTAGGGTTAGGGTTTAGGGTTAGGGTTAGGTTTAAGGTTAGGGTTTCGGTTTGGGTTATGTTTTGGGTTAGGTTTAGGGTTAGGGTTAGGGTTTGAGTTGGAATTAGGTTTAGGGTTAGCATTAGGGTTAGGGTTAGGTTTAGGATTAGTGTTTCAGTTAGGGTTAGGGTTAGGGTTAGGATTTGGGTTCGGGTTAGGGTTAGGGTTAGGTTTAGGTTTTGATTTAGGGTTAGGGTTAGGGTTAGGGTTTTTGTTAGGGTTTGGGTTAGGGTTAAGGTTAAGACTAGGGTTAGTGTTAGGGTTAGGTTTAGGGTTAGCATTAGGGTTAGGATTAGGGTTAGGCTTACGGTTTGGGTTAGGGTTAGGGTTAGGTTTAGGGTTAGGGTTAGGTTTTGGGTTAGGGTTAGCGTTTGGGTTAGGGTTAGGGTTAGCGTTAGGGTTAGGGTACGGGTGAGGTGTTGGCTTAGGTTTATGGTTAGGGTTAGGGTTAGGATTAGGTTAGGGTTAGGGTTCCGATTAGAGTTAGTTTTAGAGTTTGGGTTTCGGTAAGGGTTAAGGTTAGGTTTAGGTTTAGGGTTAGTGTTAAGGTTAGGGTTAGGGTTAGGGTTAGGATAAGGATGAAGGTTAGGCTTAGGGTTAGGATTAGGTTTACTATTTGGGTTATGGTTTGGGTTAGGGTTAGGGTTAGGGTTTGGGTTAGTGTTAGAGTTAGGGTTTGAGTTAGGCTTAGGTTTAGGTTTAGATTAGGGTTTGGGTTAGAGTCAGTGTTAGGGTTACGGTTTGGGTTTGGTTTAGAGGTAGGGGTAGGGTAGGGTTTGGGTTAGAGTTAGGGTTAGGGTGAGGTGTTGGATTAGGGTTATGGTTAGGGTTAGGGTTAGGATTAGGGTTAGGGTTAGGGTTCCGATTAGAGTTAGGTTTAGAGTTTGGGTTTGGGTAAGGGTTAAGGTTAGGGTTAGGGTTAGGGTTAGGGTTAGGGTTACAACTAGGATTAGGGTTAGGGTTAGTGTTAGGTTTAGGGTTAGGGTTTGGGTTTAGGTTTGGGTTATGGTTAGGGTTAGTGGTAGGGTTAGGGTTTAGCGTTAGGTTTAGGGTTAGGGTTAGGGTTTCGGTTTGGGTTATGTTTTGGGTTAGGTTTAGGGTTAGGATTAGGGTTTGGGTTCGGGTTAGGAATAGGGTTATGGTTTGAGTTTGAATTAGGTTTAGGGTTAGCATTAGGGTTAGGGTTAGGTTTAGGATTAGTGTTTCAGTTAGGCTTAGTGTTAGGGTTAGGGTTTGGGTACGGGTTAGGTTTAGGTTTAGGATTAGGTTTTGATTTAGTGATAGGTTTAGGGTTTAGTTTATTGTTAGGTTTTGGGTTAGGTTTAGGGTTAGGAATAGCGTGAGTGATAGGGTTAGGTTTAGGGCTAGCTTTATGGTTATGATTAGGTTTAGGGTTAGGGTTTGGTTTAGGGTTATGGTTAGGGTTAGGGTTTGGGTGAGGGTTAGGGTTAGGGTTAGGGTTAGGGTTTGTGTTAAGATTAGGGTTTGGATTTGGGTTAGGTTAGGGTTTGGGTTACAGTTAGGGTTAGGGTTAGGGTTTGGGTTTGGTTTAGTGTTAGGGTTAGGTTAGGGTTTGGGTTAGAGTTAGGGTTAGGGTGAGGTGTCGGATTAGGGTAATGGTTAGGGTTAGGGTTAGGATTAGGGTTAGGGTTAGGGTTCCGATTAGAGTTAGGTTTAGAGTTTGGGTTTGGGTAAGGGTTAAGGTTAGGGTTAGGGTTAGGCTTAGGGTTAGGGTTAGGACTAGGTTTAGAGTTAGGGTTAGGGTTAGGATTAGGCTTACGGTTAGGGTTAGTGTTAGGTTTTCGGTTTGGGTTATGTTTTGGGTTAGGTTTAGGGTTAGGGTTAGGGTTAGGGTTAGGATTAAGGTTAGGATTAGGGTTAGGGTTTGAGTTTGAATTAGGTTTAGGGTTAGCATTAGGGTTAGGGTTAGATTTAGGATAAGTGTTTCAGTTAGGGTTTGGGTTAGGGTTAGGGTTAGGGTTAGGGTTAGGGTTAGGGTTAGGTTTTGGGTTAGGGTTAGGGTTAGGGTTTGGGTTAGGTTTAGGGTTAGGTTTTGGGTTAGGATTAGGGTTAGGGTTAGGGTTAGGGTTAGGGTTAGGTTTAGGGTTAGGACTAGGATTAGGGTTATGGTTAGGGTTAGGGTTAGGGTTAGGGTTCCGATTAGAGTTAGGTTTAGAGTTTGGGTTTGGGTAAGGGTTAAGGTTAGCTTTAGGTTTAGGGTTAGGGTTAGGGTTAGGGTTAGGACTAGGATTAGGGCTAGTGTTAGGGTTAGGATTAGGGTTAGGGTTTGGTTTTAGGTTTGGGTTATGGTTAGGGTCAGGGTTAGGGTTAGGGTTTAGGGTTAGGGTTAGGTTTAAGGTTAGGGTTTCGGTTTGGGTTATGTTTTGGGTTAGGTTTAGGGTTAGGGTTAGGGTTTGAGTTGGAATTAGGTTTAAGGTTAGCATTAGGGTTAGGGTTAGGTTTAGGATTAGTGTTTCAGTTAGGGTTAGGGTTAGGGTTAGGGTTTGGGTTCGGGTTAGGGTTAGGGTTAGGTTTAGGTTTTGATTTAGGGTTAGGGTTAGGGTTAGGGTTTTTGTTAGGGTTTGGGTTAGGGTTAAGGTTAAGACTAGGGTTAGTGTTAGGGTTAGGTTTAGGGTTAGCATTAGGGTTAGGATTAGGGTTAGGCTTACGGTTTGGGTTAGGGTTAGGGTTAGGTTTAGGGTTAGGGTTAGGGTTTGGGTTAGCGTTAGGGTTAGGGTTAGGGTTAGGGTTAGGGTTAGGGTTAGGATTAGGGTTAGGGTTAGGGTTCCGATTAGAGTTACTTTTAGAGTTTGGGTTTCGGTAAGGGTTAAGGTTAGGTTTAGGTTTAGGGTTAGTGTTAAGGTTAGGGTTAGGGTTAGGGTTAGGATAAGGATGAAGGTTAGGGTTAGGGTTAGGATTAGGGTTACTATTTGGGTTATGGTTTGGGTTAGGTTTAGGGTTAGGGTTTGGGTTAGTGTTAGAGTTAGGGTTTGAGTTAGGCTTAGGTTTAGGGTTAGATTAGGGTTTGGGTTAGAGTCAGTGTTAGGGTTACGGTTTGGGTTTGGTTTAGAGTTAGGGTTAGGTTAGGGTTTGGGTTACAGTTAGGGTTAGGGTGAGGTGTTGGATTAGGGTTATGGTTAGGATTAGGGTTTTGGTTAGTGTTAGAGTTAGGGTTTGAGTTAGGGTTAGGTTTAGGCTTACATTGGGGTTTGGGTTAGAGTTAGGGTTAGGGTTAGGGTTTGGGTTTTTTTTAGAGTTAGGGTTAGGTTAGGGTTTGGGTTAGAGTTAGGGTTAGGGTGAGGTGTTGGATTAGGGTTATGGTTAGGGCTAGGGTTCCGTCTAGAGTTAGGTTTAGAGTTTGGGTTTCGGTAAGGGTTAAGGTTAGGTTTAGGTTAAGGGTAAGGGTAAGGGTAAGGACTAGGATAAGGGCTAGTGTAAGGGTTAGGATTAGGGTTAGGGTTTGAGTTTGAATAAGGTTTAGGGTTAGCATTAGGGTTAGGGTTAGATTTAGGATAAGTGTTTCAGTTAGGGTTTGGGTTAGGGTTAGGGTTAGGGTTAGGGTTAGGGTTAGGGTTAGGTTTTGGGTTAGGGTTAGGGTTTGGGTTAGGTTTAGGGTTAGGTTTTGGGTTAGGATTAGGGTTAGGGTTAGGGTTAGGGTTAGGGTTAGGTTTAGGGTTAGGACTAGGATTAGGGTTATGGTTAGGGTTAGGGTTAGGGTTAGGGTTCCGATTAGAGTTAGGTTTAGAGTTTGGGTTTGGGTAAGGGTTAAGGTTAGCTTTAGGTTTAGGGTTAGGGTTAGGGTTAGGACTAGGATTAGGGCTAGTGTTAGGGTTAGGATTAGGGTTAGGGTTTGGTTTTAGGTTTGGGTTATGGTTAGGGTCAGGGTTAGGGTTAGGGTTTAGGGTTAGGGTTAGGTTTAAGGTTAGGGTTTCGGTTTGGGTTATGTTTTGGGTTAGGTTTAGGGTTAGGGTTAGGGTTTGAGTTGGAATTGTTTAGGGTTAGCATTAGGGTTAGGGTTAGGTTTAGGATTAGTGTTTCAGTTAGGGTTAGGGTTAGGGTTAGGGGTTGGGTTCGGGTTAGGGTTAGGGTTAGGTTTAGGTTTTGATTTAGGGTTAGGGTTAGGGTTAGGGTTTTTGTTAGGGTTTGGGTTAGGGTTAAGGTTAAGACTAGGGTTAGTGTTAGGGTTAGGTTTAGGGTTAGCATTAGGGTTAGGATTAGGGTTAGGCTTACGGTTTGGGTTAGGGTTAGGGTTAGGTTTAGGGTTAGGGTTAGGGTTTGGGTTAGCGTTAGGGTTAGGGTTAGGGTTAGGGTTAGGGTTAGGGTTAGGGTTAGGGTTAGGATTAGGGTTAGGGTTAGGGTTCCGATTAGAGTTAGTTTTAGAGTTTGGGTTTCGGTAAGGGTTAAGGTTAGGTTTAGGTTTAGGGTTAGTGTTAAGGTTAGGGTTAGGGTTAGGGTTAGGATAAGCATGAAGGTTAGGGTTAGGCTTAGGATTAGGGTTACTATTTGGGTTATGGTTTGGGTTAGGGTTAGGGTTAGGGTTTGCGTTAGTGTTAGAGTTAGGGTTTGAGTTACGCTTAGCGTTAGGGTTAGATTAGGGTTTGGGTTAGAGTCAGTGTTAGGGTTACGGTTTGGGTTTGGTTTAGAGTTAGGGTTAGGTTAGGGTTTGGGTTAGAGTTAGGGTTAGGGTGAGGTGTTGGATTAGGGTTATGGTTAGGGTTAGGGTTAGGATTAGGGTTAGGGTTAGGGTTCCGATTAGAGTTAGGTTTAGAGTTTGGGTTTGGTTATGGGTTAAGGTTAGGGTTAGGGTTAGGGTTAGGGTTAGGGTTAGGGTTACAACTAGGATTAGGTTTAGGGTTAGTGTTAGGTTTAGGGTTAGGGTTTGGGTTTAGGTTTGGGTTATGGTTAGGGTTAGTGTTAGGGTTAGGGTTTAGCGTTAAGTTTAGGGTTAGGGTAAGGGTTTCGGTTTGGGTTATGTTTTGGGTTAGGTTTAGGTTAGGATTAGGGTTTGGGTTAGAGTCAGTGTTAGGGTTACGGTTTGGGTTTGGTTTAGAGTTAGGGTTAGGTTAGGGTTTGGGTTAGAGTTAGGGTTAGGGTGAGGTGTTGGATTAGGGTTATGGTTAGGGTTAGGGTTCCGATTAGAGTTAGGTTTAGAGTTTGGGTTTCGGTAAGGGTTAAGGTTAGGTTTAGGTTTAGGGTTAGGGTTAGGGTTAGGACTAGGATTAGGGCTAGTGTTAGGGTTAGGATTAGGGTTAGGGTTTGGTTTTAGGTTTGGGTTATGGTTAGGGTCAGGGTTAGGGTTAGGCTTTAGGGTTAGGGTTAGGTTTAAGGTTAGGGTTTCGGTTTGGGTTATGTTTTGGGTTAGGTTTAGGGTTAGTGTTAGGGTTTGAGTTGGAATTAGGTTTAGGGTTAGCATTAGGGTTAGGGTTAGGTTTAGGATTAGTGTTTCAGTTAGGGTTAGGGTTAGGGTTAGGGTTTGGGTTCGGGTTAGGGTTAGGGTTAGGTTTAGATTTTGATTTAGGGTTAGGGTTAGGGTTAGCGTTTTTGTTAGGGTTTGGGTTAGGGTTAAGTTTAAGACTAGGGTTAGTGTTAGTGTTAGGTTTAGGGTTAGCATTAGGGTTAGGATTAGGGTTAGGCTTACGCTTTGGTTTAGGGTAAGGGTTAGGTTTAGGGTTAGGGTTAGGGTTTGGTTTAGGGTTAGGGTTAGGGTTAGGGTTAGGGTTAGGGTTAGGGTGAGGTGTTGGATTAGGTTTATGGTTAGGGTTAGGGTTAGGATTAGGGTTAGGGTTAGGGTTCCGATTAGAGTTAGTTTTAGAGTTTGGGTTTCGGTAAGGGTTAAGGTTAGGTTTAGGTTTAGGGTTAGTGTTAAGGTTAGGGTTAGGGTTAGGTTTAGATTAAGGATGAAGGTTAGGGTTAGGGTTAGGATTAGGGTTACTATTTGGGTTATGGTTTGGATTAGGGTTAGGGTTAGGGTTTAGGTTAGTGTTGGAGTTAGGGTTTGAGTTAGGCTTAGGTTTAGGGTTAGATTAGGGTTTGGGTTAGAGTCAGTGTTAGGGTTACGGTTTGGGTTTGGTTTAGAGTTAGGGTTAGGTTAGGGTTTGGGTTAGAGTTAGGGTTAGGGTGAGGTATTGGATTAGGGTTATGGTTAGGATTAGGGTTTTGGTTAGTGTTAGAGTTAGGGTTTGAGTTAGGGTTAAGTTTAGGGTTAGCATTAGGGTTAGGATTAGTGTTAGGGTTAGGGTTTGGTTTTGGGTTAGGGTTAGTGTTAGGGTTTGGGTTAGTGTTAGAGTTAGGGTTTGTGTTAGGGTTAGGTTTAGGGTTACATTGGGGTTGGGTTAGAGTTAGGGTTAGGGTTAGCGTTTGGGGTTCTTTTAGAGTTAGGGTTAGGTTAGGGTTTGGGTCAGAGTTAGGGTTAGGGTGAGGTGTTGGATTAGGGTTATGGTTAGGGTTAGGGTTAGGATTAGGGTTAGGGTTAGGGTTCCGATTAGAGTTAGGTTTAGAGATTGGGTTTGTTTAAGGGTTAAGGTTAATTTTAGGGTTAGGGTTAGGGTTAGGGTTAGGGTTAGGACTAGGATTAGGGTTAGGGTTAGGGTTTGGATTAGGGTTAGGGTTTGGTTTTAGGTTTGGGTTATGGTTAGGGTAAGTGTTAGGGTTAGAGTTTAGGCTTAGGGTTAGGTTTAGGGTAAGGGTTTCTGTTTGGGTTATGTTTTGGGTTAGGTTTAGGGTAAGGGTTAGGGTTTGAATTGGAATTAGGTTTAGGGTTAGCATTAGGCTTAGGGTTAGGTTTAGGATTAGTGTTTCAGTTAGGGTTAGGGTTAGGGTTAGGGTTTGGGTTTGGGTTAGGGTTAGGGTTAGGTTTAGGGTTTGATTTAGGGTTAGGGTTAGGGTTATTGTTAGGGTTTGGGTTAGCGTTAGGGTTAGGACTAGGGTTAGTGTTAGGGTTAGGTTTAGGGTTAGCATTAGGGTTAGGATTAGGGTTAGGGTTAGGGTTTCGGTTTTGCTTAGGGTTAGGGTTAGGTTTAGGGTTAAGGTTTGGGTTAGGGATAGGGTTAGGGTTAGCGTTTGAGTTAGGGTTAGGGTTAGGGTTAGGATTAGGGTTAGGGTTTGTGTTAAGATTAGGGTTTGGGTTTGGGTTAATGTTAGGGTTAGGGTTTGGGTTAAGGTTACGTTTAGGGTTAGGGTTTGTGTTAGGGTTAGGGTTAGCGTTAGGAGTAGGGTTAGGGTTTAGGTTTTTGGTTAGTGTTAGTGTTAGGGTTAGTGTTAGGATTAGGGTTTGGGTTAGGGTTTAGGTTTGGTTAGGTTTAGGGTTAGGGTTAGGGTTATGGTTATGTTTAGCATTAGGGTTAGGGTTAGGGTTATGGTTAGGGTTGGTGTTAGGGTTAGGGTTAGGGTTTGGGTTTGGGTTAGGGTTTGGGTTAGGGTTAGGGTTTGGGTTAGGGTTAGGATTTGGGTTAGGGTTAGGGTTAGAGTCGGATTTGGGTTAGAGTTATGGTGAAGGTTAGGGGTTGGGTTAGGGTTAGGGTTTGGGTTAGGGTTAGGGTTAGGCTTAGCGTTAGGGTTTGGGTTAGGGTTAGGTTTGAATCTTGGTTAGTATTAGGGTTATGGTTAGTGTTAAATTATGGTTAGCGTTAGGGTTAGGGTTAGGTTTTGGGTGAGGTTTAGGGTTAGGGTTAGGGTTAGACTTAAGTTTAGGGTTAGGGTTAGGGTTAGGGTTAGGGTTAGGATAAGGATGAGGGTTAGGGTTAGGGTTAGGATTAGGGTTATTATTTGGGTTAGGGTTTGTGTTAGGGTTAGTGTTAGGGTTTGGGTTAGTGTTAGAGTTAGGGTTTGAGTTAGGGTTAGGTTTAGGGTTACATTGGGGTTGGGTTAGAGTTAGGGTTAGGGTTAGGGTTTGTGTTTGGTTTAGAGTTAGGGTTAGGTTAGGGTTTGGGTTAGAGTTAGGGTTAGGCTGAGGTGTTGGATTAGGGTTATGGTTAGGGTTAGGGTTAGGATTAGGGTTAGGGTTAGGGTTCCGATTAGAGTTAGGTTTAGAGTTTGGGTTTGGGTAAGGGTTAAGGTTAGGGTTAGGGTTAGGGTTAGGGTTAGGGTTAGGGTTAAAACTAGGATTAGGGTTAGGGTTAGTGTTAGGTTTAGGGTTAGGGTTTGGGTTTATGTTTGGGTTATGGTTAGGGTTAGTGTTAGGGTTAGGTTTTAGCGTTAATTTTAGGGTTAGGGTTAGGGTTTCTGTTTGGGTTATATTTTGGGTTAGGTTTAGGGTTAGGATTAGGGTTTGGGTTCGGGTTAGGAATAGGGTTATGGGTTAGGGTTAGGGTTAGTGTTAGGATAAGGATGAGGGTTAGGGTTAGGGTTAGGATGATGGTTATTATTTGGGTTATTGTTTGGGTTAGGGTTAGTGTTAGGGTTTGGGTTAGTGTTAGAGTTAGGGTTTGAGTTAGGGTTAGGTTTAGGGTTACATTGGGGTTGGGTTAGAGTTAGGGTTAGGGTTAGGGTTTGGGTTTGGTTTAGAGTTAGGGTTAGGTTAGGGTTTGGGTTAGAGTTAGGGTTAGGGTGAGGTGTTGGATTAGGGTTATGGTTAGGGTTAGGGTTAGGATTAGGGTTAGGGTTAGGGTTCCGATTAGAGTTAGGTTTAGAGTTTGGGTTTGGGTAAGGGTTAAGGTTAGGGTTAGGGTTAGGGTTAGGGTTAGGGTTAGGGTTAGGGTTACAACTAGGATTAGGGTTAGGGTTAGTGTTAGGTTTAGGGTTAGGGTTTGGGTTTAGGTTTGGGTTATGGTTAGGGTTAGTGTTAGGATTAGGGTTTAGCGTTAGGTTTAGGGTTAGGGTTAGGGTTTCGGTTTGGGTTATGTTTTGGGTTAGGTTTAGGGTTAGGATTAGGGTTTGGGTTCGGGTTAGGAATAGGGTTATGGTTTGAGTTTGAATTAGGTTTAGGGTTAGCATTAGGGTTAGGGTTAGGTTTAGGATTAGTGTTTCAGTTAGGCTTAGTGTTAGGGTTAGGGTTTGGGTACGGGTTAGGTTTAGGGTTAGGGTTACGGTTTGATTTAGGGTTAGGGTTAAGGTTAGGGTTAGTGTTAGGTTTTGGGTTAGGGTTAGGGTTAGGAATAGGGTTAGTGATAGGGTTAGGTTTAGGGGTAGCATTAGGGTTATGATTAGGTTTAGGGTTAGGGTTTGGTTTAGGGTTATGGTTAGGGTTAGGGTTTGGGTGAGGGTTAGGGTTAGGGTTAGGGTTAGGGTTTGTGTTAAGATTAGGGTTTGGATTTGGGTTAGGTTAGGGTTTGGGTTACAGTTAGGGTTAGGGTTAGGGTTTGGGTTTGGTTTAGTGTTAGGGTTAGGTTAGGGTTTGGGTTAGAGTTAGGGTTAGGGTGAGGTGTTGGATTAGGGTTATGGTTAGGGTTAGGGTTAGGATTAGGTTTAGGGTTAGGGTTCCGATTAGAGTTAGGTTTAGAGTTTGGGTTTGGGTAAGGGTTAAGGTTAGGGTTAGGGTTAGGGTGAGGGTTAGGGTTAGGACTAGGTTTAGAGTTAGGGTTAGGGTTAGGATTAGGGTTACGGTTAGGGTTAGTGTTAGGTTTTCGGTTTGGGTTATGTTTTGGGTTAGGTTTAGGGTTAGGGTTAGGGTTAGGGTTAGGATTAAGGTTAGGATTAGGGTTAGGGTTTGAGTTTGAATTAGGTTTAGGGTTAGCATTAGGGTTAGGGTTAGATTTAGGATAAGTGTTTCAGTTAGGGTTTGGGTTAGGGTTAGGGTTAGGGTTAGGGTTAGGGTTAGGTTTTGGGTTAGGGTTAGGGTTAGGGTTTGGGCTAGGTTTAGGGTTAGGTTTTGGGTTAGGATTAGGGTTAGGGTTAGGGTTAGGGTTAGGGTTAGGTTTAGGGTTAGGACTAGGATTAGGGTTATGGTTAGGGTTAGGGTTAGGGTTAGGGTTCCGATTAGAGTTAGGTTTAGAGTTTGGGTTTGGGTAAGGGTTAAGGTTAGCTTTAGGTTTAGGGTTAGGGTTAGGGTTAGGGTTAGGACTAGGATTAGGGCTAGTGTTAGGGTTAGGATTAGGGTTAGGGTTTGGTTTTACGTTTGGGTTATGGTTAGGGTAAGTGTTAGGGTTAGGGTTTAGGGTTAGGGTTAGGTTTAGGGTAAGGGTTTCTGTTTGGGTTATGTTTTGGGTTAGGTTTAGGGTTAGGGTTAGGGTTTGGGTTAGCGTTAGGGTTAGGGTTAGGGTTAGGGTTAGGGTTAGGGTTAGGGTTAGGATTAGGGTTAGGGTTAGGGTTCCGATTAGAGTTAGTTTTAGAGTTTGGGTTTCGGTAAGGGTTAAGGTTAGGTTTAGGTTTAGGGTTAGTGTTAGGGTTAGGGTTAGGGTTAGGGTTAGGATAAGGATGAAGGTTAGGGTTAGGGTTAGGATTAGGGTTACTATTTGGGTTATGGTTTGGGTTAGGTTTAGGGTTAGGGTTTGGGTTAGTGTTAGAGTTAGGGTTTGAGTTAGGCTTAGGTTTAGGGTTAGATTAGGGTTTGGGTTAGAGTCAGTGTTAGGGTTACGGTTTGGGTTTGGTTTAGAGTTAGGGTTAGGTTAGGGTTTGGGTTACAGTTAGGGTTAGGGTGAGGTGTTGGATTAGGGTTATGGTTAGGATTAGGGTTTTGGTTAGTGTTAGAGTTAGGGTTTGAGTTAGGGTTAGGTTTAGGCTTACATTGGGGTTTGGGTTAGAGTTAGGGTTAGGGTTAGGGTTTGGGTTTTTTTTAGAGTTAGGGTTAGGTTAGGGTTTGGGTTAGAGTTAGGGTTAGGGTGAGGTGTTGGATTAGGGTTATGGTTAGGGTTAGGGTTCCGATTAGAGGTAGGTTTAGAGTTTGGGTTTCGGTAAGGGTTAAGGTTAGGTTTAGGTTTAGGGTTAGGGTTAGGGTTAGGACTAGGATTAGGGCTAGTGTTAGGGTTAGGATTAGGGTTAGGGTTTGGTTTTAGGTTTGGGTTATGGTTAGGGTCAGGGTTAGGGTTAGGGTTTAGGGTTAGGGTTAGGTTTAAGGTTAGGGTTTCGGTTTGGGTTATGTTTTGGGTTAGGTTTAGGGTTAGTGTTAGGGTTTGAGTTGGAATTAGGTTTAGGGTTAGCATTAGGGTTAGGGTTAGGTTTAGGATTAGTGTTTCAGTTAGGGTTAGGGTTAGGGTTAGGGTTTGGGTTCGGGTTAGGGTTAGGGTTAGGTTTAGATTTTGATTTAGGGTTAGGGTTAGGGTTAGGGTTTTTGTTAGGGTTTGGGTTAGGGTTAAGTTTAAGACTAGGGTTAGTGTTAGGGTTAGGTTTAGGGTTAGCATTAGGGTTAGGATTAGGGTTAGGCTTACGGTTTGGGTTAGGGTAAGGGTTAGGTTTAGGGTTAGGGTTAGGGTTTGGTTTAGGGTTAGGGTTAGGGTTAGGGTTAGGGTTAGGGTTAGGGTGAGGTGTTGGTTTAGGTTTATGGTTAGGGTTAGGGTTAGGATTAGGGTTAGGGTTAGGGTTCCGATTAGAGTTAGTTTTAGAGTTTGGGTTTCGGTAAGGGTTAAGGTTAGGTTTAGGTTTAGGGTTAGTGTTAAGGTTAGGGTTAGGGTTAGGTTTAGATTAAGGATGAAGGTTAGGGTTAGGGTTAGGATTAGGGTTACTATTTGGGTTATGGTTTGGATTAGGGTTAGGGTTAGGGTTTAGGTTAGTGTTGGAGTTAGGGTTTGAGTTAGGCTTAGGTTTAGGGTTAGATTAGGGTTTGGGTTAGAGTCAGTGTTAGGGTTACGGTTTGGGTTTGGTTTAGAGTTAGGGTTAGGTTAGGGTTTGGGTTAGAGTTAGGGTTAGGGTGAGGTATTGGATTAGGGTTATGGTTAGGATTAGGGTTTTGGTTAGTGTTAGAGTTAGGGTTTGAGTTAGGGTTAAGTTTAGGGTTAGCATTAGGGTTAGGATTAGTGTTAGGGTTAGGGTTTGGTTTTGGGTTAGGGTTAGTGTTAGGGTTTGGGTTAGTGTTAGAGTTAGGGTTTGAGTTAGGGTTAGGTTTAGGGTTACATTGGGGTTGGGTTAGAGTTAGGGTTAGGGTTAGGGTTTGGGTTTGGTTTAGAGTTAGGGTTAGGTTAGGGTTTGGCTTAGAGTTAGGGTTAGGGTGAGGTGTTGGATTAGGGTTATGGTTAGGGTTAGGGTTAGGATTAGGGTTAGGGCTAGGGTTCCGACTAGAGTTAGGCTTAGAGTTTGCGTTTGGGTAAGGGTTAAGGTTAGGGTTAGGGTTAGGGTTAGGGTTAGGGTTAGGGTTAGGGTTACAACTAGGATTAGGGTTAGGGTTAGTGTTAGGTTTAGGGTTAGGGTTTGGGTTTAGGTTTGGGTTATGGTTAGGGTTAGTGTTAGGGTTAGGTTTTAGCGTTAATTTTAGGGTTAGGGTTAGGGTTTCTGTTTGGGTTATATTTTGGGTTAGGTTTAGGGTTAGGATTAGGGTTTGGGTTCGGGTTAGGAATAGGGTTATGGGTTAGGGTTAGGGTTAGTGTTAGGATAAGGATGAGGGTTAGGGTTAGGGTTAGGATGAGGGTTATTATTTGGGTTATGGTTTGGGTTAGGGTTAGTGTTAGGGTTTGGGTTAGTGTTAGAGTTAGGGTTTGAGTTAGGGTTAGGTTTAGGGTTACATTGGGGTTGGGTTAGAGTTAGGGTTAGGGTTAGGGTTTGGGTTTGGTTTAGAGTTAGGGTTAGGTTAGGGTTTGGGTTAGAGTTAGGGTTAGGGTGAGGTGTTGGATTAGGGTTATGGTTAGGGTTAGGGTTAGGATTAGGGTTAGGGTTAGGGTTCCGATTAGAGTTAGGTTTAGAGTTTGGGTTTGGGTAAGGGTTAAGGTTAGGGTTAGGGTTAGGGTTAGGGTTAGGGTTAGGGTTAGGGTTACAACTAGGATTAGGGTTAGGGTTAGTGTTAGGTTTAGGGTTAGGGTTTGGGTTTAGGTTTGGGTTATGGTTAGGGTTAGTGTTAGGATTAGGGTTTAGCGTTAGGTTTAGGGTTAGGGTTAGGGTTTCGGTTTGGGTTATGTTTTGGGTTAGGTTTAGGGTTAGGATTAGGGTTTGGGTTCGGGTTAGGAATAGGGTTATGGTTTGAGTTTGAATTAGGTTTAGGGTTAGCATTAGGGTTAGGGTTAGGTTTACGATTAGTGTTTCAGTTAGGCTTAGTGTTAGGGTTAGGGTTTGGGTACGGGTTAGGTTTAGGGTTAGGGTTACGGTTTGATTTAGGGTTAGGGTTAAGGTTAGGGTTAGTGTTAGGTTTTGGGTTAGGGTTAGGGTTAGGAATAGGGTTAGTGATAGGGTTAGGTTTAGGGTTAGCATTAGGGTTATGATTAGGTTTAGGGTTAGGGTTTGGTTTAGGGTTATGGTTAGGGTTAGGGTTTGGGTGAGGGTTAGGGTTAGGGTTAGGGTTAGGGTTTGTGTTAAGATTAGGGTTTGGATTTGGGTTAGGTTAGGGTTTGGGTTACAGTTAGGGTTAGGGTTAGGGTTTGGGTTTGGTTTAGTGTTAGGGTTAGGTTAGGGTTTGGGTTAGAGTTAGGGTTAGGGTGAGGTGTTGGATTAGGGTTATGGTTAGGGTTAGGGTTAGGATTAGGTTTAGGGTTAGGGTTCCGATTAGAGTTAGGTTTAGAGTTTGGGTTTGGGTAAGGGTTAAGGTTAGGGTTAGGGTTAGGGTGAGGGTTAGGGTTAGGACTAGGTTTAGAGTTAGGGTTAGGGTTAGGATTAGGGTTACGGTTAGGGTTAGTGTTAGGTTTTCGGTTTGGGTTATGTTTTGGGTTAGGTTTAGGGTTAGGGTTAGGGTTAGGGTTAGGATTAAGGTTAGGATTAGGGTTAGGGTTTGAGTTTGAATTAGGTTTAGGGTTAGCATTAGGGTTAGGGTTAGATTTAGGATAAGTGTTTCAGTTAGGGTTTGGGTTAGGGTTAGGGTTAGGGTTAGGGTTAGGGTTAGGTTTTGGGTTAGGGTTAGGGTTAGGGTTTGGGTTAGGTTTAGGGTTAGGTTTTGGGTTAGGATTAGGGTTAGGGTTAGGGTTAGGGTTAGGGTTAGGTTTAGGGTTAGGACTAGGATTAGGGTTATGGTTAGGGTTAGGGTTAGGGTTAGGGTTCCGATTAGAGTTAGGTTTAGAGTTTGGGTTTGGGTAAGGGTTAAGGTTAGCTTTAGGTTTAGGGTTAGGGTTAGGGTTAGGGTTAGGACTAGGATTAGGGCTAGTGTTAGGGTTAGGATTAGGGTTAGGGTTTGGTTTTACGTTTGGGTTATGGTTAGGGTAAGTGTTAGGGTTAGGGTTTAGGGTTAGGGTTAGGTTTAGGGTAAGGGTTTCTGTTTGGGTTATGTTTTGGGTTAGGTTTAGGGTTAGGGTTAGGGTTTGGGTTAGCGTTAGGGTTAGGGTTAGGGTTAGGGTTAGGGTTAGGGTTAGGGTTAGGATTAGGGTTAGGGTTAGGGTTCCGATTAGAGTTAGTTTTAGAGTTTGGGTTTCGGTAAGGGTTAAGGTTAGGTTTAGGTTTAGGGTTAGTGTTAAGGTTAGGGTTAGGGTTAGGGTTAGGATAAGGATGAAGGTTAGGGTTAGGGTTAGGATTAGGGTTACTATTTGGGTTATGGTTTGGGTTAGGTTTAGGGTTAGGGTTTGGGTTAGTGTTAGAGTTAGGGTTTGAGTTAGGCTTAGGTTTAGGGTTAGATTAGGGTTTGGGTTAGAGTCAGTGTTAGGGTTACGGTTTGGGTTTGGTTTAGAGTTAGGGTTAGGTTAGGGTTTGGGTTACAGTTAGGGTTAGGGTGAGGTGTTGGATTAGGGTTATGGTTAGGATTAGGGTTTTGGTTAGTGTTAGAGTTAGGGTTTGAGTTAGGGTTAGGTTTAGGCTTACATTGGGGTTTGGGTTAGAGTTAGGGTTAGGGTTAGGGTTTGGGTTTTTTTTAGAGTTAGGGTTAGGTTAGGGTTTGGGTTAGAGTTAGGGTTAGGGTGAGGTGTTGGATTAGGGTTATGGTTAGGGTTAGGGTTCCGATTAGAGGTAGGTTTAGAGTTTGGGTTTCGGTAAGGGTTAAGGTTAGGTTTAGGTTTAGGGTTAGGGTTAGGGTTAGGACTAGGATTAGGGCTAGTGTTAGGGTTAGGATTAGGGTTAGGGTTTGGTTTTAGGTTTGGGTTATGGTTAGGGTCAGGGTTAGGGTTAGGGTTTAGGGTTAGGGTTAGGTTTAAGGTTAGGGTTTCGGTTTGGGTTATGTTTTGGGTTAGGTTTAGGGTTAGTGTTAGGGTTTGAGTTGGAATTAGGTTTAGGGTTAGCATTAGGGTTAGGGTTAGGTTTAGGATTAGTGTTTCAGTTAGGGTTAGGGTTAGGGTTAGGGTTTGGGTTCGGGTTAGGGTTAGGGTTAGGTTTAGATTTTGATTTAGGGTTAGGGTTAGGGTTAGGGTTTTTGTTAGGGTTTGGGTTAGGGTTAAGTTTAAGACTAGGGTTAGTGTTAGGGTTAGGTTTAGGGTTAGCATTAGGGTTAGGATTAGGGTTAGGCTTACGGTTTGGGTTAGGGTAAGGGTTAGGTTTAGGGTTAGGGTTAGGGTTTGGTTTAGGGTTAGGGTTAGGGTTAGGGTTAGGGTTAGGGTTAGGGTGAGGTGTTGGATTAGGTTTATGGTTAGGGTTAGGGTTAGGATTAGGGTTAGGGTTAGGGTTCCGATTAGAGTTAGTTTTAGAGTTTGGGTTTCGGTAAGGGTTAAGGTTAGGTTTAGGTTTAGGGTTAGTGTTAAGGTTAGGGTTAGGGTTAGGTTTAGATTAAGGATGAAGGTTAGGGTTAGGGTTAGGATTAGGGTTACTATTTGGGTTATGGTTTGGATTAGGGTTAGGGTTAGGGTTTAGGTTAGTGTTGGAGTTAGGGTTTGAGTTAGGCTTAGGTTTAGGGTTAGATTAGGGTTTGGGTTAGAGTCAGTGTTAGGGTTACGGTTTGGGTTTGGTTTAGAGTTAGGGTTAGGTTAGGGTTTGGGTTAGAGTTAGGGTTAGGGTGAGGTATTGGATTAGGGTTATGGTTAGGATTAGGGTTTTGGTTAGTGTTAGAGTTAGGGTTTGAGTTAGGGTTAAGTTTAGGGTTAGCATTAGGGTTAGGATTAGTGTTAGGGTTAGGGTTAGTTTTTGGGTTAGGGTTAGTGTTAGGGTTTGGGTTAGTGTTAGAGTTAGGGTTTGAGTTAGGGTTAGGTTTAGGGTTACATTGGGGTTGGGTTAGAGTTAGGGTTAGGGTTAGGGTTTGGGTTTCTTTTAGAGTTAGGGTTAGGTTAGGGTTTGGGTTAGAGTTAGGGTTAGGGTGAGGTGTTGGATTAGGGTTATGGTTAGGGTTAGGGTTAGGATTAGGGTTAGGGTTAGGGTTCCGATTAGAGTTAGGTTTAGAGATTGGGTTTGTTTAAGGGTTAAGGTTAATTTTAGGGTTAGGGTTAGGGTTAGGGTTAGGGTTAGGACTAGGATTAGGGTTAGGGTTAGGGTTTGGATTAGGGTTAGGGTTTGGTTTTAGGTTTGGGTTATGGTTAGGGTAAGTGTTAGGGTTAGGGTTTAGGCTTAGGGTTAGGTTTAGGGTAAGGGTTTCTGTTTGGGTTATGTTTTGGGTTAGGTTTAGGGTTAGGGTTAGGGTTTGAATTGGAATTAGGTTTAGGGTTAGCATTAGGGTTAGGGTTAGGTTTAGGATTAGTGTTTCAGTTAGGGTTAGGGTTAGGGTTAGGGTTTGGGTTCGGGTTAGGGTTAGGTTTAGGTTTAGGGTTTGATTTAGGGTTAGGGTTAGGGTTATTGTTAGGGTTTGGGTTAGCGTTAGGGTTAGGACTAGGGTTAGTGTTAGGGTTAGGTTTAGGGTTAGCATTAGGGTTAGGATTAGGGTTAGGGTTAGGGTTTCGGTTTTGCTTAGGGTTAGGGTTAGGTTTAGGGTTAAGGTTTGGGTTAGGGATAGGGTTAGGGTTAGCGTTTGAGTTAGGGTTAGGGTTAGGGTTAGGATTAGGGTTAGGGTTTGTGTTAAGATTAGGGTTTGGGTTTGGGTTAATGTTAGGGTTAGGGTTTGGGTTAAGGTTACGTTTAGGGTTAGGGTTTGTGTTAGGGTTAGGGTTAGCGTTAGGAGTAGGGTTAGGGTTTAGGTTTTTGGTTAGTGTTAGTGTTAGGGTTAGTGTTAGGATTAGGGTTTGGGTTAGGGTTTAGGTTTGGTTAGGTTTAGGGTTAGGGTTAGGGTTATGGTTATGTTTAGCATTAGGGTTAGGGTTAGGGTTATGGTTAGGGTTGGTGTTAGGGTTAGGGTTAGGGTTTGGGTTTGGGTTAGGGTTTGGGTTAGGGTTAGGGTTTGGGTTAGGGTTAGGATTTGGGTTAGGGTTAGGGTTAGAGTCGGATTTGGGTTAGAGTTATGGTGAAGGTTAGGGGTTGGGTTAGGGTTAGGGTTTGGGTTAGGGTTAGGGTTAGGCTTAGGGTTAGGGTTTGGGTTAGGGTTAGGTTTGAATCTTGGTTAGTATTAGGGTTATGGTTAGTGTTAAATTATGGTTAGCGTTAGGGTTAGGGTTAGGTTTTGGGTGAGGTTTAGGGTTAGGGTTAGGGTTAGACTTAAGTTTAGGGTTAGGGTTAGGGTTAGGGTTAGGGTTAGGATAAGGATGAGGGTTAGGGTTAGGGTTAGGATTAGGGTTATTATTTGGGTTAGGGTTTGTGTTAGGGTTAGTGTTAGGGTTTGGGTTAGTGTTAGAGTTAGGGTTTGAGTTAGGGATAGGTTTAGGGTTACATTGGGGTTGGGTTAGAGTTAGGGTTAGGGTTAGGGTTTGGGTTTGGTTTAGAGTTAGGGTTAGGTTAGGGTTTGGGTTAGAGTTAGGGTTAGGCTGAGGTGTTGGATTAGGGTTATGGTTAGGGTTAGGGTTAGGATTAGGGTTAGGGTTAGGGTTCCGATTAGAGTTAGGTTTAGAGTTTGGGTTTGGGTAAGGGTTAAGGTTAGGGTTAGGGTTAGGGTTAGGGTTAGGGTTAGGGTTAAAACTAGGATTAGGGTTAGGGTTAGTGTTAGGTTTAGGGTTAGGGTTTGGGTTTATGTTTGGGTTATGGTTAGGGTTAGTGTTAGGGTTAGGGTTTAGCGTTAATTTTAGGGTTAGGGTTAGGGTTTCTGTTTGGGTTATATTTTGGGTTAGGTTTAGGGTTAGGATTAGGGTTTGGGTTCGGGTTAGGAATAGGGTTATGGGTTAGGGTTAGGGTTAGTGTTAGGATAAGGATGAGGGTTAGGGTTAGGGTTAGGATGAGGGTTATTATTTGGGTTATGGTTTGGGTTAGGGTTAGTGTTAGGGTTTGGGTTAGTGTTAGAGTTAGGGTTTGAGTTAGGGTTAGGTTTAGGGTTACATTGGGGTTGGGTTAGAGTTAGGGTTAGGGTTAGGGTTTGGGTTTGGTTTAGAGTTAGGGTTAGGTTAGGGTTTGGGTTAGAGTTAGGGTTAGGGTGAGGTGTTGGATTAGGGTTATGGTTAGGGTTAGGGTTAGGATTAGGGTTAGGGTTAGGGTTCCGATTAGAGTTAGGTTTAGAGTTTGGGTTTGGGTAAGGGTTAAGGTTAGGGTTAGGGTTAGGGTTAGGGTTAGGGTTAGGGTTAGGGTTACAACTAGGATTAGGGTTAGGGTTAGTGTTAGGTTTAGGGTTAGGGTTTGGGTTTAGGTTTGGGTTATGGTTAGGGTTAGTGTTAGGATTAGGGTTTAGCGTTAGGTTTAGGGTTAGGGTTAGGGTTTCGGTTTGGGTTATGTTTTGGGTTAGGTTTAGGGTTAGGATTAGGGTTTGGGTTCGGGTTAGGAATAGGGTTATGGTTTGAGTTTGAATTAGGTTTAGGGTTAGCATTAGGGTTAGGGTTAGGTTTAGGATTAGTGTTTCAGTTAGGCTTAGTGTTAGGGTTAGGGTTAGGGTTTGAGTTAGGGTTAGGTTTAGGGTTACATTGGGGTTGGGTTAGAGTTAGGGTTAGGGTTAGGGTTTGGGTTTGGTTTAGAGTTAGGGTTAGGTTAGGGTTTGGGTTAGAGTTAGGGTTAGGGTGAGGTGTTGGATTAGGGTTATGGTTAGGGTTAGGGTTAGGATTAGGGTTAGGGTTAGGGTTCCGATTAGAGTTAGGTTTAGAGTTTGGGTTTGGGTAAGGGTTAAGGTTAGGGTTAGGGTTAGGGTTAGGGTTAGGGTTAGGGTTAGGGTTACAACTAGGATTAGGGTTAGGGTTAGTGTTAGGTTTAGGGTTAGGGTTTGGGTTTAGGTTTGGGTTATGGTTAGGGTTAGTGTTAGGATTAGGGTTTAGCGTTAGGTTTAGGGTTAGGGTTAGGGTTTCGGTTTGGGTTATGTTTTGGGTTAGGTTTAGGGTTAGGATTAGGGTTTGGGTTCGGGTTAGGAATAGGGTTATGGTTTGAGTTTGAATTAGGTTTAGGGTTAGCATTAGGGTTAGGGTTAGGTTTAGGATTAGTGTTTCAGTTAGGCTTAGTGTTAGGGTTAGGGTTAGGGTTAAGGTTAGGGTTAGGGTTAGGGTTAGGGTTAGGGTTAGGGTTAGGTTTAGATTTTGATTTAGGGTTAGGGTTAGGGTTAGGGTTTTTGTTAGGGTTTGTGTTAGGGTTAAGGTTAGGGTTAGGGTTAGGGTTTGAGTTTGAATTAGGTTTAGGGTTAGCATTAGGG
>CM069542.1:1547500-1565000 GCA_035773235.1 Eospalax fontanierii | reverse complement strand
TGGGTTAGGGTTATGGTTAGGGTTGGTGTTAGGGTTAGGGTTAGGGTTTGGGTTTGGGTTAGGGTTTGGGTTAGGGTTAGGGTTTGGGTTAGGGTTAGGGTTAGGGTTCAGGTTAGGATTTGGGTTAGGGTTAGGGTTAGGGTCGGATTTGGGTTAGAGTTATGGTGAAGGTTAGGGGTTGGGTTAGGGTTAGGGTTTGGGTTAGGGTTAGGGTTAGGCTTAGGGTTAGGGTTTGGGTTAGGGTTAGGTTTGAATCTTGGTTAGTATTAGGGTTATGGTTAGTGTTAAGATTATGGTTAGGGTTAGGGTTAGGGTTAGGTTTTGGGTGAGGGTTAGGGTTAGGGTTAGGGTTAGACTTAGGTTTAGGGTTAGGGTTAGGGTTAGGGTTAGGATAAGGATGAGGGTTAGGGTTAGGGTTAGGATTAGGGTTATTATTTGGGTTAGGGTTTGGGTTAGGGTTAGTGTTAGGGTTTGGGTTAGTGTTAGAGTTAGGGTTTGAGTTAGGGTTAGGTTTAGGCTTACATTGGGGTTGGGTTAGAGTTAGGGTTAGGGTTAGGGTTTGGGTTTGGTTTAGAGTTAGGGTTAGGTTAGGGTTTGGGTTAGAGTTAGGGTTAGGGTGAGGTGTTGGATTAGGGTTATGGTTAGGGTTAGGGTTAGGATTAGGGTTAGGGTTAGGGTTCCGATTAGAGTTAGGTTTAGAGTTTGGGTTTGGGTAAGGGTTAAGGTTATGGTTAGGGTTAGGGTTAGGGTTAGGGTTAGGGTTAGGACTAGGATTAGGGTTAGGATTAGTGTTAGGTTTAGGGTTAGGGTTTGGGTTTAGGTTTGGGTTATGGTTAGGGTTAGTGTTAGGGTTAGGGTTTAGGGTTAGGTTTAGGGTTAGGGTTAGGGTTTCGGTTTGGGTTATGTTTTGGGTTAGGTTTAGGGTTAGGGTTAGGGTTTGGGTTCGGGTTAGGAATAGGGTTATGGTTTGAGTTTGAATTAGGTTTAGGGTTAGCATTAGGGTTAGGGTTAGGTTTAGGATTAGTGTTTCAGTTAGGCTTAGTGTTAGGGTTAGGGTTTGGGTACGGGTTAGGTTTAGGGTTAGGGTTAGGGTTTTTTTTAGGGTTAGGGTTAAGGTTAGGGTTAGTGTTAGGGTTTGGGTTAGGGTTAGGGTTAGGAATAGGGTTAGTGATTGGGTTAGGTTTAGGATTAGCGTTAGGTTTATGATTAGGTTTAGGGTTAGGGTTTGGTTTAGGGTTATGGTTAGGGTTAGGGTTTGGGTGAGGGTTAGGGTTAGGGTTAGGGTTAGGGTTTGTGTTAAGATTAAGGTTTGGGTTTGGGTTAGGTTAGGGTTTGGGTTACAGTTAGGGTTAGGGTTAGGGTTTGGGTTTGGTTTAGTGTTAGGGTTAGGTTAGGGTTTGGGTTAGAGTTAGGGTTAGGTTGAGGTGTTGGATTAGGGTTATGGTTAGGGTTAGGGTTAGGATTAGGGTTAGGGTTAGGGTTCCGATTAGAGTTAGGTTTAGAGTTTGGGTTTGGGTAAGATTTAAGGTTAGGGTTAGTGTTAGGGCTAGGATTAGGGTTAGGGTTAGGGTTAGGATTAGGGTTACGGTTAGGGTTAGTGTTAGGTTTTCGGTTTGGGTTATGTTTTGGGTTAGGTTTAGGGTTAGGGTTAGGGTTAGGATTAATGTTAGGATTAGGGTTAGGTTTTGAGTTTGAATTAGGTTTAGGATAAGCATTAGGGTTAGGGTTAGATTTAGGATAAGTGTTTCAGTTAGGGTTTGGGGTAGGGTTAGGGTTAGGGTAAGGGTTAGGTTTTGGGTAAGGGTTAGGGTTAGGGTTTGGGTTAGGGTTAGGGTTAGGGTTAAGTTTTGGGATAGGATTAGGGTTAGGGTTAGGATTAGGGATAGGTTTAGGGTTAGGACAAGGATTAGGGTTATGGTTAGGGTTAGGGTTAGGGTTAGGGTTAGGGTTAGGGTTCCGATTAGAGTTAGGTTTAGAGTTTGGGTTTGGGTAAGGGTTAAGGTTAGGTTTAAGGTTAGGGTTAGGGTTAGGGTTAGGACTAGGATTAGGGCGAGGGTTAAGGTTAGGATTAGGGTTAGGGTTTGGTTTTAGATTTGGGTTATGGTTAGGGTCAGGGTTAGGGTTAGGGTTTAGGGCTAGGGTTAGATTTCAGGTTAGGGTTTCGGTTTGGGTTATGTTTTGGGTTAGGTTTAGGGTTAGGTTTAGGGTTTGAGTTGGAATTAGGTTTAGGGTTAGCATTAGGGTTAGGGTTAGGTTTAGGATTAGTGTTTCAGTTAGGGTTATGGTTATGGTTAGGGTTTGGGTTCGGGTTAGGGTTAGGGTTAGGTTTAGGTTTTGATTTAGGGTTAGGGTTAGGGTTAGGGTTTTTGCTAGGGTTTGGGTTAGGGTTAAGGTTAAGACTAGGGTTAGTGTTAGGGTTAGGTTTAGGGTTAGCATTAGGGTTAGGATTAGGGTTAGGCTTACGGTTTTGGTTAGGGTTAGGGTTAGGGTTAGGTTTAGGGTTAGGGTTTGGGTTAGGGTTAGGGTTAGGGTTAGGGTTAGGGTTAGGGTTAGGGTTAGGTTTAGCATTAGGGTTAGGGTTAGGGTTATGGTTAGGATTAACTTTAGGGTTAGGGTTAGGGTTTGGGTTTGGATTAGGGTTTGGGTTAGGGTTAGGGTTTGGGTTAGGGTTAGGGTTAGGGTTCGGGTTAGGATTTGGGTTAGGGTTAGGGTTAGAGTCGGATTTGGGTTAGAGTTATGGTGAGGGTTAGGGGTTGGGTTAGGGTTAGGGTTACGATTAGGGTTAGGGTTATGGGTAGGGTTAGGATTAGGGTTAGGGTTAGGGTTAGCGTTACGATTTCGGTTTCGGTTATGTTTTGGGTTAGTTTTAGGGTTAGGTTTAGGGTTTTGGTTGGGTTAGGATTAGGGTTAGGGTTTGAGTTTGAATTAGGTTTAGGGTTAGCATTAGGGTTAGGGTTAGGTTTAGGATAAGTGTTTCAGTTAGGGTTAGGGTTAGGGTTAGGGTTTGGGTTCGGGTTAGGTTTAGGGTTAGCATTAGGGTTAGGATTAGCGTTAGGGTTAGGGTTTGGGTTAGGGTTAGGGTTAGGGTTAGGGTTAGGGTTAGGGTGAGGTGTTGGATTAGGTTTATGGTTAGGGTTAGGGTTAGGATTAGGGTTAGGGTTAGGGTTCCGATTAGAGTTAGTTTTAGAGTTTGGGTTTCGGTAAGGGTCAAGGTTAGGTTTAGGTTTAGGGTTAGTGTTAAGGTTAGGGTTAGGGTTAGGGTTAGGATAAGGATGAAGGTTAGGGTTAGGGTTAGGATTAAGGTTACTCTTTGGGTTATGGTTTGGATTAGGGTTAGGGTTAGGGTTTGGGTTAGTGTTAGAGTTAGGGTTTGAGTTAGGCTTAGGTTTAGGGTTAGATTAGCGTTTGGGTTAGAGTCAGTGTTAGGGTTACGGTTTGGGTTTGGTTTAGAGTTAGGGTTAGGTTAGGGTTTGGGTTAGAGTTAGGGTTAGGGTGAGGTGTTGGATTAGGGTTATGGTTAGGATTACGGTTTTGGTTAGTGTTAGAGTTAGGGTTTGAGTTAGGGTTAGGTTTAGGCTTACATTGGGGTTTGGGTTAGAGTTAGGGTTAGGGTTAGGGTTTGGGTTTTTTTTAGAGTTAGGGTTAGGTTAGGGTTTGGGTTAGAGTTAGGGTTAGGGTGAGGTGTTGGATTAGGGTTATGGTTAGGGTTAGGGTTAGGATTAGGGTTAGGGTTAGGGTTCCGATTAGAGTTAGGTTTAGAGTTTGGGTTTCGGTAAGGGTTAAGGTTAGGTTTAGGTTTAGGGTTAGGGTTAGGGTTAGGGTTAGGACTAGGATTAGAGTTATGGTTAGGGTTAGGGTTAGGATTAGGGTTAGGGTTAGGGTTCCGATTAGAGTTAGGTTTAGAGTTTGGGTTTGTTTAAGGGTTAAGGTTACTTTTAGGGTTAGGGTTAGGGTTAGGGTTAGGGTTAGGACTAGGATTAGGGTTAGGGTTAGGGTTTGGATTAGGGTTAGGGTTTGGTTTTAGGTTTGGGTTATGGTTAGGGTAAGTGTTAGGGTTAGGGTTTAGGGTTAGGGTTAGGTTTAGGGTAAGGGTTTCTGTTTGGGTTATGTTTTGGGTTAGGTTTAGGGTTAGGGTTAGGGTTTGAATTGGAATTAGGTTTAGGGTTAGCATTAGGGTTAGGGTTAGGTTTAGGATTAGTGTTTCAGTTAGGGTTAGGGTTAGGGTGTGGGTTTGGGTTAGGGATAGGTTTAGGTTTAGGGGTTGATTTAGGGTTAGGTTTAGGGTTAGGGATAGTGTTAGGGTTTGGGTTAGCGTTAGGGTTAGGACTAGGGTTAGTGTTAGGGTTAGGTTTAGGGTTAGCATTAGGGTTAGGATTAGGGTTAGGGTTAGGGTTTGGGTTTTGGTTAGGGTTAGGGTTAGGGTTAGGGTTAGGGTTAGGTTTAGGGTTAAGGTTTGGGTTAGGGTTAGGGTTAGGGTTAGCGTTTGAGTTAGGGTTAGGGTTAGGGTTAGGATTAGGGTTAGGGTTTGTGTTAAGATTAGGGTTTGGGTTTGGGTTAAGGTTAGGGTTAGGGTTTGGGTTAAGGTTACGTTTAGGTTTAGGGTTTGTGTTAGGGTTAGGGTTAGCGTTAGGAGTAGGGTTAGGGTTTAGGTTTTTGGTTAGGGTTAGTGTTAGGGTTAGTGTTAGGATTAGGGTTTGGGTTAGGGTTTAGGTTTGGTTAGGTTTAGGGTTAGGGTTAGGGTTATGGTTAGGTTTAGCATTAGGGTTTGGGTTAGGGTTATGGTTAGGGTTGGTGTTAGGGTTAGGGTTAGGGTTTGGGTTTGGGTTAGGGTTTGGGTTAGGGTTAGGGTTTGGGTTAGGGTTAGGGTTAGGGTTCGGGTTAGGATTTGGGTTAGGGTTAGGGTTAGGGTCGGATTTGGGTTAGAGTTATGGTGAAGGTTAGGGGTTGGGTTAGGGTTAGGGTTTGGGTTAGGGTTAGGGTTAGGCTTAGGGTTAGGGTTTGGGTTAGGGTTAGGTTTGAATCTTGGTTAGTATTAGGGTTATGGTTAGTGTTAAGATTATGGTTAGGGTTAGGGTTAGGGTTAGGTTTTGGGTGAGGGTTAGGGTTAGGGTTAGGGTTAGACTTAGGTTTAGGGTTAGGGTTAGGGTTAGGGTTAGGATAAGGATGAGGGTTAGGGTTAGGGTTAGGATTAGGGTTATTATTTGGGTTAGGGTTTGGGTTAGGGTTAGTGTTAGGGTTTGGGTTAGTGTTAGAGTTAGGGTTTGAGTTAGGGTTAGGTTTAGGCTTACATTGGGGTTGGGTTAGAGTTAGGGTTAGGGTTAGGGTTTGGGTTTGGTTTAGAGTTAGGGTTAGGTTAGGGTTTGGGTTAGAGTTAGGATTAGCGTTAGGTTTATGATTAGGTTTAGGGTTAGGGTTTGGTTTAGGGTTATGGTTAGGGTTAGGGTTTGGGTGAGGGTTAGGGTTAGGGTTAGGGTTAGGGTTTGTGTTAAGATTAAGGTTTGGGTTTGGGTTAGGTTAGGGTTTGGGTTACAGTTAGGGTTAGGGTTAGGGTTTGGGTTTGGTTTAGTGTTAGGGTTAGGTTAGGGTTTGGGTTAGAGTTAGGGTTAGGGTGAGGTGTTGGATTAGGGTTATGGTTAGGATTAGGGTTTTGGTTAGTGTTAGAGTTAGGGTTTGAGTTAGGGTTAGGTTTAGGCTTACATTGGGGTTTGGGTTAGAGTTAGGGTTAGGGTTAGGGTTTGGGTTTTTTTTAGAGTTAGGGTTAGGTTAGGGTTTGCGTTAGAGTTAGGGTTAGGGTGAGGTGTTGGATTAGGGTTATGGTTAGGGTTAGGGTTAGGATTAGGGTTAGGGTTAGGGTTCCGATTAGAGTTAGGTTTAGAGTTTGGGTTTCGGTAAGGGTTAAGGTTAGGTTTAGGTTTAGGGTTAGGGTTAGGGTTAGGGTTAGGACTAGGATTAGAGTTATGGTTAGGGTTAGGGTTAGGATTAGGGTTAGGGTTAGGGTTCCGATTAGAGTTAGATTTAGAGTTTGGGTTTGTTTAAGGGTTAAGGTTACTTTTAGGGTTAGGGTTAGGGTTAGGGTTAGGGTTAGGACTAGGATTAGGGTTAGGGTTAGGGTTTGGATTAGGGTTAGGGTTTGGTTTTAGGTTTGGGTTATGGTTAGGGTAAGTGTTAGGGGTAGGGTTTAGGGTTAGGGTTAGGTTTAGTGTAAGGGTTTCTGTTTGGGTTATGTTTTGGGTTAGGTTTAGGGTTAGGGTTAGGGTTTGAATTGGATTTAGGTTTAGGGTTAGCATTAGGGTTAGGGTTAGGTTTAGGCTTAGTGTTTCAGTTAGGGTTAGGGTTAGGGTTTGGGTTCGGGTTAGGGTTAGGTTTAGGTTTAGGGGTTGATTTAGGGTTAGGGTTAGGGTTAGGGTTAGTGTTAGGGTTTGGGTTAGCGTTAGGGTTAGGACTAGGGTTAGTGTTAGGGTTAGGTTTAGGGTTAGCATTAGGGTTAGGATTAGGGTTAGGGTTAGGGTTTGGGTTTTGGTTAGGGTTAGAGTTAGGGTTAGGGTGAGGTGTTGGATTAGGGTTATGGTTAGGGTTAGGGTTAGGATTAGGGTTAGGGTTAGGGTTCCGATTAGAGTTAGGTTTAGAGTTTGGGTTTGGGTAAGGGTTAAGGTTAGGGTTAGGGTTAGGACTAGGATTAGGGTTAGGGTTAGGGTTAGGATTAGGGTTACGGTTAGGGTTAGTGTTAGGTTTTCGGTTTGGGTTATGTTTTGGGTTAGGTTTAGGGTTAGGGTTAGGGTTAGGATTAAGGTTAGGATTAGGGTTAGGGTTTGAGTTTGAATTAGGTTTAGGATATGCATTAGGGTTAGGGTTAGATTTAGGATAAGTGTTTCAGTTAGGGTTTGGGTTAGGGTTAGGGTTAGGGTTAGGGTTAGGGTTAGGTTTTGGGTTAGGGTTAGGGTTAGGGTTTGGGTTAGGGTTAGGGTTAGGGTTAGGGTTAGGTTTTGGGTTAGGATTAGGGTTAGGGTTAGAGTTAGGGTTAGGGTTAGGGTTAGGGTTAGGTTTTGGGTTAGGATTAGGGTTAGGGTTAGGGTTAGGGTTAGGACTAGGATTAGGGCTAGGGTTAGGGTTAGGATTAGGGTTAGGGTTTGGTTTTAGATTTGGGTTATGGTTAGGGCTAGGGTTAGGGTAAGGGTTTAGGGCTAGGGTTAGGTTTCAGGTTAGGGTTTCGGTTTGGGTTATGTTTTGGGTTAGGTTTAGGGTTAGGTTTAGGGTTTGAGTTGGAATTAGGTTTAGGGCTAGCATTAGGGTTAGGGTTAGGTTTAGGATTAGTGTTTCAGTTAGGGTTAGGGTTAGGGTTAGGGTTTGGGTTCGGGTTAGGGTTAGGGTTAGGTTCAGGTTTTGATTTAGGGTTAGGGTTAGGGTTAGGGTTTTTGCTAGGGTTTGGGTTAGGGTTAAGGTTAAGACTAGGGTTAGTGTTAGGGTTAGGTTTAGGGTTAGCATTAGGGTTAGGATTAGGGTTAGGCTTACGGTTTGGGTTAGGATTAGGGTTAGGGTTAGGTTTAGGGTTAGGGTGAGGTGTTGGATTAGGGTTATGGTTAGGGTTAGGGTTCGGAT
This sequence comes from Eospalax fontanierii, assembly GCA_035773235.1. NCBI lineage: Eukaryota > Metazoa > Chordata > Mammalia > Rodentia > Spalacidae > Eospalax > Eospalax fontanierii. The sequence goes on along the minus strand of CM069542.1, from coordinate 1,557,404 downwards.
TTGGGTTAGGGTTAGGGTTAGGTTTAGCATTAGGGTTAGGGTTAGGGTTATGGTTAGGATTAGCTTTAGGGTTAGGGTTAGGGTTTGGGTTTGGATTAGGGTTTGGGTTAGGGTTAGGGTTTTGGTTAGGGTGAGGGTTAGGGTTCGGGTTAGGATTTGGGTTAGGGTTAGGGTTAGTGTTAGGGTTAGGGTTATGGTTAGGGTTAGGGTTAGGGTGAGGTGTTGGATTAGGTTTATCGTTAGGGTTAGGGTTAGGATTAGGGTTAGGGTTAGGGTTCCGATTAGAGTTAGTTTTAGAGTTTGGGGTTCGGTAAGGGTTAAGGTTAGGTTTACGTTTAGGGTTAGTGTTAAGGTTAGGGTTAGGGTTAGGGTTAGGATAAGGATGAAGGTTAGGGTTAGGGTTAGGATTAGGGTTACTATTTGGCTTATGGTTTGGGTTAGGGTTAGGGTTAGGTTTTGGGTTAGTGTTAGAGTTAGGGTTTGAGTTAGGCTTAGGTTTAGGGTTAGATTAGGGTTTGGGTTAGAGTCAGTGTTAGGGTTACGGTTTGGGTTTGGTTTAGAGTTAGGGTTAGGTTAGGGTTTGGGTTAGAGTTACGGTTAGGGTGAGGTGTTGGATTAGGGTTATGGTTAGGATTAGGGTTTTGGTTAGTGTTAGAGTTAGGGTTTGAGTTAGGGTTAGGTTTAGGCTTACATTGGGGTTTGGGTTAGAGTTAGGGTTAGGGTTAGGGTTTGGGTTTTTTTTAGAGTTAGGGTTAGGTTTGGGTTTGGGTTAGAGTTAGGGTTAGGGTGAGGTGTTGGATTAGGGTTATGGTTAGGGTTAGGGTTAGGATTAGGGTTAGGGTTAGGGTTCCGATTAGAGTTAGGTTTAGAGTTTGGGTTTCGGTAAGGGTTAAGGTTAGGTTTAGGGTTAGGGTTTGGGTTAGGGTTAGGGTTAGGGTTAGGGTTAGGGTTAGGGTTAGGGTTAGGGTTAGGTTTAGCATTAGGGTTAGGGTTAGGGTTATGGTTAGGATTAGCTTTAGGGTTAGGGTTAGGGTTTGGGTTTGGATTAGGGTTTGGGTTAGGGTTAGGGTTTGGGTTAGGGTTAGGGTTAGGGTTCGGGTTAGGATTTGGGTTAGGGTTAGGGTTAGAGTCGGATTTGGGTTAGAGTTATGGTGAGGGTTAGGGGTTGGGTTAGGGTTAGGGTTAGGATTAGGGTTAGGGTTATGGTTACGGTTAGGATTAGGGTTAGGGTTAGGGTTAGGGTTACGGTTTCGGTTTCGGTTATGTTTTGGGTTAGTTTTAGGGTTAGGTTTAGGGTTTGGGTTGGGTTAGGATTAGGGTTAGGGTTAGGGTCTGGTTAGGGTTAGGGTTCGGATTAGGGTTAGGGTTTGTGTTAAGATCGGGGTTTGGATTTGGGTTAGGGTTAGGGTTAGGGTTAGGGTTAGGGTTTGGGTTAGAATTAGGGTTACGGTTAAGGTTAGGGTTAGGGTTAGGGTTAGGTTAAGGATGAGGGTTAGGGTTAGGGTTAGGTTTAGTGTTATTATTTGGGTTATGGTTTGGGTTAGGTTTAGGGTTAGGGTTAGGGTTTAGGTTTGGGTTATGTTTTGGGTTAGGTTTAGTGTTAGGATTAGGGTTTGGGTTCGGGTTAGGAATAGGGTTATGGTTTGAGTTTGAATTAGGTTTAGGGTTAGGATTAGGGTTAGGGTTAGGTTTAGGATTAGTGTTTCAGTTAGGCTTAGGGTTAGGGTTAGGTTTTGGGTTCGGGTTAGGGTTAGGGTTTGATTTAGGGTTAGGGTTAAGGTTAGGGTTAGTGTTAGGTTTTGGGTTAGGGTTAGGGTTAGGAATAGGGTTAGTGATAGGGTTAGGATTAGGGTTAGCATTAGGGTTATGATTAGGTTTAGGGTTAGGGTTTGGTTTAGGGTTATGGTTAGGGTTAGGGTTTCGGTGAGGGTTAGGGTTAGGGTTAGGGTTAGGGTTTGTGTTAAGATTAGGGTTTGGATTTGGGTTAGGTTAGGGTTTGGGTTACAGTTAGGGTTAGGGTTAGGGTTTGGGTTTGGTTTAGTGTTAGGGTTAGGTTAGGGTTTGGGTTAGAGTTAGGGTTAGGGTGAGGTGTTGGATTAGGGTTATGGTTAGGGTTAGGGTTAGGATTAGGTTAGGGTTAGGGTTCCGATTAGAGTTAGGTTTAGAGTTTGGGTTTGGGTAAGGGTTAAGGTTAGGGTTAGGGTTAGGGTTAGTGTTAGGGTTAGGACTAGGTTTAGAGTTAGGGTTAGGGTTAGGATTAGGGTTACGGTTAGGGTTAGTGTTAGGTTTTCGGTTTGGGTTATGTTTTGGGTTAGGTTTAGGGTTAGGGTTAGGGTTTGAGTTGGAATTAGGTTTAGGGTTAGCATTAGGGTTAGGGTTAGGTTTAGGATTAGTTTTTCAGTTAGGGTTAGGGTTAGGGTTAGGGTTTGGGTTCGGGTTAGGGTTAGGGTTAGGTTTAGGTTTTGATTTAGGGTTAGGGTTAGGGTTAGGGTTTTTGTTAGGGTTTGGGTTAGGGTTAAGGTTAAGACTAGATTTAGTGTTAGGGTTAGGTTTAGGGTTAGCATTAGGGTTAGGATTAGGGTTAGGCTTACGGTTTGGGTTAGGGTTAGGGTTAGGGTTAGGTTTTGGGTTAGGGTTAGGGTTAGGGTTAGGGTTATGGTTAGGGTTAGGGTTAGGGTGAGGTGTTGGATTAGGTTTATGGTTAGGGTTAGGGTTAGGATTAGGGTTAGGGTTAGGGTTCCGATTAGAGTTAGTTTTAGAGTTTGGGTTTCGGTAAGGGTTAAGGTTAGGTTTAGGTTTAGGGTTAGTGTTAAGGTTAGGGTTAGTGTTAGGGTTAGGATAAGGATGAAGGTTAGGGTTAGGGTTAGGATTAGGGTTACTATTTGGGTTATGGTTTGGGTTAGGGTTAGGGTTAGGGTTTGGGTTAGTGTTAGAGTTAGGGTTTGAGTTAGGCTTAGGTTTAGGGTTAGATTAGGGTTTGGGTTAGAGTCAGTGTTAGGGTTACGGTTTGGGTTTGGTTTAGAGTTAGGGTTAGGTTAGGGTTTGGGTTAGAGTTAGGGTTAGGGTGAGGTTTTGGGTTAGGGTTATGGTTAGGATTAGGGGTTTGGTTAGTGTTAGAGTTAGGGTTTGAGTTAGGGGTAGGTTCAGGCTTACATTGGGGTTTGGGTTAGAGTTAGGGTTAGGGTTAGGGTTTGGGTTTTTTTTTAGAGTTAGGGTTAGGTTTGGGTTTGGGTTAGAGTTAGGGTTAGGGTGAGGTGTTGGATTAGGGTTATGGTTAGGGTTAGGGTTAGGATTAGGGTTAGGGTTAGGGTTCCGATTAGAGTTAGGTTTAGAGTTTGGGTTTCGGTAAGGGTTAAGGTTAGGTTTAGGTTTAGGGTTAGGGTTAGGGTTAGGGTTAGGACTAGGATTAGAGTTATGGTTAGGGTTAGGGTTAGGATTAGGGTTAGGGTTAGGGTTCTGATTAGAGTTAGGTTTAGAGTTTGGGTTTGGGTAAGGGTTAAGGTTACTTTTAGGGTTAGGGTTAGGGTTAGGGTTAGGGTTAGGACTAGGATTAGTGTTAGGGTTAGGGTTTGGATTAGGGTTAGGGTTTGGTTTTAGGGTTAGGGTTAGGGTTAGGGTTAGGGTTAGGGTTAGGGTTAGGGTTAGGGTTAGGGTTAGGGTTAGTGTTAGGGTTAGGACTAGGATTAGGGTTAGGGTTAGTGTTAGGTTTAGGGTTAGGGTTTGGGTTTAGGTTTGGGTTATGGTTAGGGTTAGTGTTAGGGTTAGGGTTTAGGGTTAGGTTTAGGGTTAGGGTTAGGGTTTCGGTTTGGGTTATGTTTTGGGTTAGGTTTAGGGTTTGGGTTCGGGTTAGGAATAGGGTTATGGTTTGAGTTTGAATTAGGTTTAGGGTTAGCATTAGGGTTAGGGTTAGGTTTAGGATTAGTGTTTCAGTTAGGCTTAGTGTTAGGGTTAGGGTTTGGGTACGGGTTAGGTTTAGGGTTAGGGTTAGGGTTTGATTTAGGGTTAGGGTTATGGTTAGGTTTAGCATTAGGGTTTGGGTTAGGGTTATGGTTAGGGTTGGTGTTAGGGTTAGGGTTAGGGTTTGGGTTTGGGTTAGGGTTTGGGTTAGGGTTAGGGTTTGGGTTAGGGTTAGGGTTAGGGTTCGGGTTAGGATTTGGGTTAGGGTTAGGGTTAGGGTCGGATATGGGTTAGAGTTATGGTGAAGGTTAGTGGTTGGGTTAGGGTTAGGGTTTGGGTTAGGCTTAGGGTTAAGCTTAGGGTTAGGGTTTGGGTTAGGGTTAGGTTTGAATCTTGGTTAGTATTAGGGTTATGGTTAGTGTTAAGATTATGGTTAGGGTTAGGGTTAGGGTTAGGTTTTGGGTGAGGGTTAGGGTTAGGCTTAGAGTTAGACTTAGGTTTAGGGTTAGGGTTAGGGTTAGGGTTAGGATAAGGATGAGGGTTAGGGTTAGGGTTAGGATTAGGGTTATTATTTGGGTTAGGGTTTGGGTTAGGGTTAGTGTTAGGGTTTGGGTTAGTGTTAGAGTTAGGGTTTGAGTTAGGGTTAGGTTTAGGCTTACATTGGGGTTGGGTTAGAGTTAGGGTTAGGGTTAGGGTTTGGGTTTGGTTTAGAGTTAGGGTTAGGTTAGGGTTTGGGTTAGAGTTAGGGTTAGGGTGAGGTGTTGGAATAGGGTTATGGTTAGGGTTAGGGTTAGGATTAGGGTTAGGGTTAGGGTTCCGATTAGAGTTAGGTTTAGAGTTGGCTTTGGGTAAGGGTTAAGGTTAGGGTTAAGGTTAGGGTTAGGGTTAGGGTTAGGGTTAGGACTAGGATTAGGGATAGGATTAGTGTTAGGTTTAGGGTTAGGGTTTGGGTTTAGGTTTGGGTTATGGTTAGGGTTAGTGTTAGGGTTAGGGTTTAGGGTTAGGTTTAGGGTTAGGGTTAGGGTTTCGGTTTGGGTTATGTTTTGGGTTAGGTTTAGGGTTAGGGTTAGGGTTTGGGTTCGGGTTAGGAATAGGGTTATGGTTTGAGTTTGAATTAGGTTTAGGGTTAGCATTAGGGTTAGGGTTAGGTTTAGGATTAGTGTTTCAGTTAGGCTTAGTGTTAGGGTTAGGGTTTGGGTACGGGTTAGGTTTAGGGTTAGGGTTAGGGTTTGATTTAGGGTTAGGGTTAAGGTTAGGGTTAGTGTTAGGGTTTGGGTTAGGGTTAGGGTTAGGAATAGGGTTAGTGATTGGGTTAGGTTTAGAATTAGCGTTAGGTTTATGATTAGGTTTAGGGTTAGGGTTTGGTTTAGGGTTATGGTTAGGGTTAGGGTTTGGGTGAGGGTTAGGGTTAGGGTTAGGGTTAGGGTTTGTGTTAAGATTAAGGTTTGGGTTTGGGTTAGGTTAGGGTTTGGGTTACAGTTAGGGTTAGGGTTAGGGTTTGGGTTTGGTTTAGTGTTAGGGTTAGGTTAGGGTTTGGGTTAGAGTTAGGGTTAGGGTGAGGTGTTGGATTAGGGTTATGGTTAGGCTTAGGGTTAGGATTAGGGTTAGGGTTAGGGTTCCGATTAGAGTTAGGTTTAGAGTTTGGTTTTGGGTAAGGGTTAAGGTTAGGGTTAGGGTTAGGACTAGGATTAGGGTTAGGGTTAGGGTTAGGATTAGGGTTACGGTTAGGGTTAGTGTTAGGTTTTCGGTTTGGGTTATGTTTTGGGTTAGGTTTAGGGTTAGGGTTAGGGTTAGGATTAAGGTTAGGATTAGGGTTAGGGTTTGAGTTTGAATTAGGTTTAGGATAAGCATTAGGGTTAGGGTTAGATTTAGGATAAGTGTTTCAGTTAGGGTTTGGGTTAGGGTTAGGGTTAGGGTTAGGGTTAGGTTTTGGGTTAGGGTTAGGGTTAGGGTTTGGGTTTGGGTTTGGGTTTGGTTTAGGGTTAGTGTTAGGTTTTGGGTTAGGGTTAGGGTTAGGGTAAGGGTTAGGGTTAGGGTTAGGGTTAGGGTTAGGGTTAGGGTTAGGGTTAGGGTTTGAGTTAGGGTAAGGGTTAGGTTTAGGTTAGGGTTAGAGTTAGGGTTAGGGTTAGGGTTTGGGTTTGGTTTAGAGTTAGGTTTAGGTTAGGGTTTGGGTTAGAGTTAGGGTTAGGGTGAGGTGTTGGATTAGGGTTATGGTTAGGGTTAGGGTTAGGATTAGGGTTAGGGTTAGGGTTCCGATTAGAGTTAGGTTTAGAGTTTGGGTTTGGGTAAGGGTTAAGGTTAGGTTTAAGGTTAGGGTTAGGGTTAGGGTTAGGACTAGGATTAGGGCTAGGGTTAGGGTTAGGATTAGGGTTAGGGTTTGGTTTTAGATTTGGGTTATGGTTAGGGTCAGGGTTAGGGTTAGGGTTTAGGGCTAGGGTTAGGTTTCAGGTTAGGGTTTCGGTTTGGGTTATGTTTTGGGTTAGGTTTAGGGTTTGAGTTGGAATTAGGTTTAGGGTTAGCATTAGGGTTAGGGTTAGGTTTAGGATTAGTGTTTCAGTTAGGCTTAGTGTTAGGGTTAGGGTTTGGGTACGGGTTAGGTTTAGGGTTAGGGTTAGGGTTTGATTTAGGGTTAGGGTTATGGTTAGGTTTAGCATTAGGGTTTGGGTTAGGGTTATGGTTAGGGTTGGTGTTAGGGTTAGGGTTAGGGTTTGGGTTTGGGTTAGGGTTTGGGTTAGGGTTAGGGTTTGGGTTAGGGTTAGGGTTAGGGTTCGGGTTAGGATTTGGGTTAGGGTTAGGGTTAGGGTCGGATATGGGTTAGAGTTATGGTGAAGGTTAGTGGTTGGGTTAGGGTTAGGGTTTGGGTTAGGCTTAGGGTTAAGCTTAGGGTTAGGGTTTGGGTTAGGGTTAGGTTTGAATCTTGGTTAGTATTAGGGTTATGGTTAGTGTTAAGATTATGGTTAGGGTTAGGGTTAGGGTTAGGTTTTGGATGAGGGTTAGGGTTAGGCTTAGGGTTAGACTTAGGTTTAGGGTTAGGGTTAGGGTTAGGGTTAGGATAAGGATGAGGGTTAGGGTTAGGGTTAGGATTAGGGTTATTATTTGGGTTAGGGTTTGGGTTAGGGTTAGTGTTAGGGTTTGGGTTAGTGTTAGAGTTAGGGTTTGAGTTAGGGTTAGGTTTAGGCTTACATTGGGGTTGGGTTAGAGTTAGGGTTAGGGTTAGGGTTTGGGTTTGGTTTAGAGTTAGGGTTAGGTTAGGGTTTGGGTTAGAGTTAGGGTTAGGGTGAGGTGTTGGAATAGGGTTATGGTTAGGGTTAGGGTTAGGATTAGGGTTAGGGTTAGGGTTCCGATTAGAGTTAGGTTTAGAGTTGGCTTTGGGTAAGGGTTAAGGTTAGGGTTAAGGTTAGGGTTAGGGTTAGGGTTAGGGTTAGGACTAGGATTAGGGATAGGATTAGTGTTAGGTTTAGGGTTAGGGTTTGGGTTTAGGTTTGGGTTATGGTTAGGGTTAGTGTTAGGGTTAGGGTTTAGGGTTAGGTTTAGGGTTAGGGTTAGGGTTTCGGTTTGGGTTATGTTTTGGGTTAGGTTTAGGGTTAGGGTTAGGGTTTGGGTTCGGGTTAGGAATAGGGTTATGGTTTGAGTTTGAATTAGGTTTAGGGTTAGCATTAGGGTTAGGGTTAGGTTTAGCATTAGTGTTTCAGTTAGGCTTAGTGTTAGGGTTAGGGTTTGGGTACGGGTTAGGTTTAGGGTTAGGGTTAGGGTTTGATTTAGGGTTAGGGTTAAGGTTAGGGTTAGTGTTAGGGTTTGGGTTAGGGTTAGGGTTAGGAATAGGGTTAGTGATTGGGTTAGGTTTAGGATTAGCGTTAGGTTTATGATTAGGTTTAGGGTTAGGGTTTGGTTTAGGGTTATGGTTAGGGTTAGGGTTTGGGTGAGGGTTAGGGTTAGGGTTAGGGTTAGGGTTTGTGTTAAGATTAAGGTTTGGGTTTGGTTAGGTTAGGGTTTGGGTTACAGTTAGGGTTAGGGTTAGGGTTTGGGTTTGGTTTAGTGTTAGGGTTAGGTTAGGGTTTGGGTTAGAGTTAGGGTTAGGGTGAGGTGTTGGATTAGGGTTATGGTTAGGGTTAGGGTTAGGATTAGGGTTAGGGTTAGGGTTCCGATTAGAGTTAGGTTTAGAGTTTGGTTTTGGGTAAGGGTTAAGGTTAGGGTTAGGGTTAGGACTAGGATTAGGGTTAGGGTTAGGGTTAGGATTAGGGTTACGGTTAGGGTTAGTGTTAGGTTTTCGGTTTGGGTTATGTTTTGGGTTAGGTTTAGGGTTAGGGTTAGGGTTAGGATTAAGGTTAGGATTAGGGTTAGGGTTTGAGTTTGAATTAGGTTTAGGATAAGCATTAGGGTTAGGGTTAGATTTAGGATAAGTGTTTCAGTTAGGGTTTCGGTTAGGGTTAGGGTTAGGGTTAGGGTTAGGTTTTGGGTTAGGGTTAGGGTTAGGGTTTGGGTTAGGGTTAGGGTTAGGGTTAGGGTTAGGGTTAGGTTTTGGGTTAGGATTAGGGTTAGGGTTAGGGTTAGGGTTAGGTTTAGGGTTAGGACTAGGATTAGGGTTATGGTTAGGTTTAGGGTTAGGGTTAGGGTTCCGATTAGAGTTAGGTTTAGAGTTTGGGTTTGGGTAAGGGTTAAGGTTAGGTTTAAGGTTAGGGTTAGGGTTAGGGTTAGGACTAGGATTAGGGCTAGGGTTAGGGTTAGGATTAGGGTTAGGGTTTGGTTTTAGATTTGGGTTATGGTTAGGGTCAGGGTTAGGGTTAGGGTTTAGGGCTAGGGTTAGGTTTCAGGTTAGGGTTTCGGTTTGGGTTATGTTTTGGGTTAGGTTTAGGGTTTGAGTTGGAATTAGGTTTAGGGTTAGCATTAGGGTTAGGGTTAGGTTTAGGATTAGTGTTTCAGTTAGGGTTAGGGTTAGGGTTAGGGTTTGGGTTCGGGTTAGGGTTAGGTTTAGGTTTAGGTTTTGATTTAGGGTTAGGGTTAGGGTTAGTGTTTTTGCTAGGGTTTGGGTTAGGGTTAAGGTTAAGACTAGGGTTAGTGTTAGGGTTAGGTTTAGGGTTAGCATTAGGGTTAGGGTTAGGGTGAGGCTTACGGTTTGGGTTAGGGTTAGGTTTAGGGTTAGGGTTTGGGTTAGGGTTAGGGTTAGGTTTAGGGTTAGGGTTAGGGTTTGGGTTTTGGTTAGGGTTAGGTTTAGGGTTAAGGTTTGGGTTAGGTTAAGGATTAGAGTTAGAGTTAGGGTTAGGGTTTTGGTTTGGGTTAGGGTTAGGGTTAGGATTTGGGTTAGTGTTAGGGTTAGGGTTAGTGTTAGGGTTAGGGTTTGGGTTAGGGTTAGGGTTAGGGTTAGGATTAGGGTTAGGGTTTGTGTTAAGATTAGGGTTTGGGTTTGGGTTAAGTTTAGGGTTAGGATTTGGGTTAAGGTTACGTTTAGGGTTAGGGTTTGTGTTAGGGTTAGGGTTAGCGTTAGGAGTAGGGTTAGGGTTTAGGTTTTTGGTTAGGGTTAGTGTTAGGGTTAGTGTTAGGATTAGGGTTTGGGTTAGGGTTTAGGTTTGGTTAGGTTTAGGGTTAGGGTTAGGGTTATGGTTAGGTTTAGCATTAGGGTTAGGGTTAGGGTTATGGTTAGGGTTGGTGTTAGGGTTAGGGTTAGGGTTTGGGTTTGGGTTAGGTTTTGGGTTAGGGTTAGGGTTTGGGTTAGGGTTAGGGTTAGGGTTCGGGTTAGGATTTGGATTAGGGTTAGGGTTAGATTTGGATTTGGGTTAGAGTTATGGTAAAGGTTAGGGGTTGGGTTAGGGTTAGGGTTTGGGTTAGGGTTAGGGTTAGGCTTAGGGTTAGGGTTTGGGTTAGGGTTAGGTTTGAATCTTGGTTAGTATTAGGGTTATGGTTAGTGTTAAGATTATGGTTAGGGTTAGGGTTAGGATTAGGTTTTGGGTGAGGGTGAGGGTTAGGGTTAGGGTTAGGGTTAGACTTAGGTTTAGGGTTAGGGTTAGGGTTA
>CM069542.1:1515000-1530000 GCA_035773235.1 Eospalax fontanierii | reverse complement strand
TTAGGGTTTGTGTTAGGGTTAGGTTTAGGGTTAGGGTTAGGGTTAGGGTTTGGGTTATTATTAGGGTTAGGGTTAGGGTTTGGGTTAGGGTTAGGGTTAGGGTTATGGTTAGGGTTAGGATTAGGGTTAGGGTTTGTGTTAATATTAGGGTTTGGTTTTGTGTTAGGGTTAGGGTTAGGGTTAGGGTTAGGGTTAGGTTTACAATTAGAGTTAGTGTTAAGGTTAGGGTTAGGGTTAGGGTTAGGATAAGGATGAAGGTTAGGGTTAGGGTTAGGATTAGGGTTACTACTTGGGCTATGGTTTGGGTTAGGGTTAGGGTTAGGGTTTGGGTTAGTGTTAGAGTTAGGGTTTGAGTTAGGGTTAGGTTTAGCGTTAGATTAGGGTTGGGGTTAGAGTCAGTGTTAGGGTTACGGTTTGGGTTTGGTTTAGAGTTAGGGTTAGGTTAGGGTTTGGGTTAGAGGTAGGGTTAGGGTGAGGTGTTGGATTAGGGTTATGGTTAGGCTTAGGGTTTGGGTTAGTGTTAGAGTTAGGGTTTGAGTTAGGGTTAGGTTTAGGCTTACATTGGGGTTTGGGTTAGAGTTAGGGTTAGGGTTAGGGTTTGGGTTTTTTTTAGAGTTAGGGTTAGGTTAGGGTTTGGGTTAGAGTTAGGGTTAGGGTGAGGTGTTGGATTAGGTTTATGGTTAGGGTTAGGGTTAGGATTAGGGTTAGGGTTAGGGTTCCGATTAGAGTTATGTTTAGAGTTTGGGTTTCGGTAACGGTTAAGGTTAGGTTTATGTTTAGGGTTAGGGTTAGGGTTAGGGTTAGTACTAGGATTAGGGTTATGGTTAGGGTTAGGGTTAGGATTAGCGTTAGGGTTAGGCTTCCGATTAGAGTTAGGTTTAGAGTTTGGGTTTGGGTAAGGGTTAAGGTTACTTTTAGGGTTAGGGTTAGGGTTAGGGTTAGGGTTAGGACTAGGATTAGTGTTAGGGTTAGGGTTTGGATTAGGGTTAGGGTTTGGATTTAGGTTTGGGTTATGGTTTGGGTAAGTGTTAGAGTTAGGGTTTAGGCTTAGGGTTAGGTTTGGGGTAAGGGTTTCTGTTTGGATTATGTTTTGGGTTAGGTTTAGGGTTAGGGTTAGGGTTTGAATTGGAATTAGGTTTAGGGTTAGCATTAGGGTTAGGGTTAGGTTTAGGATTAGTGTTTCATTTAGGGTTAGGGTTAGGGTTAGGGTTTGGGTTAGACAAGGGTTTGGGGTTGGGGATAGGGTTAGGTTTAGGGTTAGGATAAGGATGAGGGTTAGGTGTAGGGTTAGGTTTAGGGTTATTATTTGGGTGAGGGTGGGTGTGAGGGTTAGTGTTAGGGTTTGGGATAGTGTTAGAGTTAGGGTTTGAGTTAGGGTTAGGTTTAGGTTTAGGGTTTGATTTAGGGTTAGGGTTAGGGTTAGGGTTAGTGTTAGGATTTGGGTTAGGGTTAGGGTTAGAGTCGGATTTGGGTTAGAGTTATGGTGAAGGTTAGGGGTTGGGTTAGGGTTAGGGTTTGGGTTAGGGTTAGGGTTTGGGTTAGGGTTAGGTTTGAATCTTGGTTAGTATTAGGGTTATGGTTAGTGTTAAGATTATGGTTAGGGTTAGGGTTAGGGTTAGGTTTTGGGTGAGGTTTAGGGTTAGGGTTAGGGTTAGACTTAGGTTTAGGGTTAGGGTTAGGGTTAGGGTTAGGGTTAGGATAAGGATGAGGGTTAGGGTTAGGGTTAGGATTAGGGTTATTATTTGGGTTAGGGTTTGTGTTAGGGTTAGTGTTAGGTTTTGGGTTAGTGTTAGAGTTAGGGTTTGAGTTAGGGTTAGGTTTAGGGTTACATTGGGGTTGGGTTAGAGTTAGGGTTAGGGTTTGGGTTTGGTTTAGAGTTAGGGTTAGGTTAGGGTTTGGGTTAGAGTTAGGGTTAGGGTGAGGTGTTGGATTAGGGTTATGGTTAGGGTTAGGGTTAGGATTAGGGTTAGGGTTAGGGTTCCGATTAGAGTTAGGTTTAGAGTTTGGGTTTGGGTAAGGGTTAAGGTTAAGGTTAGGGTTAGGGTTAGGGTTAGGGTTAGGGTTAGGGTTACAACTTGGATTAGGGTTAGGGTTAGTGTTAGGTTTAGGGTTAGGGTTTGGGTTTAGGTTTGGGTTATGGTTAGGGTTAGTGTTAGGGTTAGGGTTTAGGGTTAGGTTTAGGGTTAGGGTTAGGGTTTCGGTTTGGGTTATGTTTTGGGTTAGGTTTAGGGTTAGGATTAGGGTTTGGGTTCGGGTTAGGAATAGGGTTATGGTTTGAGTTTGAATTAGGTTTAGGGTTAGCATTAGGGTTAGGGTTAGGTTTAGGATTAGTGTTTCAGTTAGGCTTAGTGTTAGGGTTAGGGTTTGGGTACGGGTTAGGTTTAGGGTTAGGGTTAGGGTTTGATTTAGGGTTAGGGTTAAGTTTAGGGTTAGTGTTAGGGTTTGGGTTAGGGTTAGGATTAGGAATAGGGTTAGTGATAGGGTTAGGTTTAGGGTTAGCATTAGGGTTATGATTAGGTTTAGGGTTAGGGTTTGGTTTAGGGTTATGGTTAGGGTTAGGGTTTGGGTGAGGGTTAGGGTTAGGGTTAGGGTTAGGGTTTGTGTTAAGATTAGGGTTTGGATTTAGGTTAGGTTAGGGTTTGGGTTACAGTTAGGGTTAGGGTTAGGGTTTGGGTTTGGTTTAGTGTTAGGGTTAGGTTAGGGTTTGGGTTAGAGTTAGGGTTAGGGTGAGGTGTTGGATTAGAGTTATGGTTAGGGTTAGGGTTAGGATTAGGGTTAGGGTTAGGGTTCCGATTAGAGTTAGGTTTAGAGTTTGTTTTTGGGTAAGGGTTAAGGTTAGGGTTAGGGTTAGGGTTAGGGTTAGGTTTAGGACTAGGATTAGGGTTAGGGTTAGGGTTAGGATTAGGGTTACGGTTAGGGTTAGTGTTAGGTTTTCGGTTTGGGTTATGTTTTGGGTTAGGTTTAGGGTTAGGGTTAGGGTTAGGGTTAGGATTAAGGTTAGGATTAGGGTTAGGGTTTGAGTTTGAATTAGGTTTAGGGTTAGCATTAGGGTTAGGGTTAGATTTAGGATAAGTGTTTCAGTTAGGGTTTGGGTTAGGGTTAGGATTAGGGTTAGGGTTAGGGTTAGGTTTTGGGTTAGGGTTAGGGTTAGGGTTTGGGGTAGGTTTAGGGTTAGGTTTTGGGTGAGGATTAGGGTTAGGGTTAGGGTTAGGGTTAGGGTTAGGTTTAGGGTTAGGACTAGGATTAGGGTTATGGTTAGGGTTAGGGTTAGGGTTAGGTTTCCGATTAGAGTTAGGTTTAGATTTTGGGTTTGGGTAAGGGTTAAGGTTAGCTTTAGGTTTAGGGTTAGGGTTAGGGTTAGGACTAGGATTAGGGCTAGTTTTAGGGTTAGGATTAGGGTTAGGGTTTGGTTTTAGGTTTGGGTTATGGTTAGGGCCAGGGTTAGGGTTAGGGTTTAGGGTTAGGGTTAGGTTTAAGGTTAGGGTTTCGGTTTGGGTTATGTTTTGGGTTAGGTTTAGGGTTAGGGTTAGGGTTTGAGTTGGAATTAGGTTTAGGGTTAGCATTAGGGTTAGGGTTAGGTTTAGGACTAGTGTTTCAGTTAGGGTTAGGGTTAGGGTTTGGGTTCGGGTTAGGGTTAGGGTTAGGTTTAGATTTTGATTTAGGGTTAGGGTTAGGGTTAGGGTTTTTGTTAGGGTTTGGGTTAGGGTTAAGGTTAAGACTAGGGTTAGTGTTAGGGTTAGGTTTTGGGTTAGCATTAGGGTTAGGATTAGGGTTAGGCTTACGGTTTGGGTTAGGGTAAGGGTTAGGTTTAGGGTTAGGGTTAGGGTTTGGTTTAGGCTTAGGGTTAGGGTTAGTGTTAGGGTTAGGGTTAGGGTTAGGGTGAGGTGTTGGATTAGGTTTATTGTTAGGGTAAGGGTTAGGATTAGGGTTAGGGTTTTGGTTCCGATTAGAGTTAGTTTTAGAGTTTGGGTTTCGGTAAGGGTTAAGGTTAGGTTTAGGTTTAGGGTTAGTGTTAAGGTTAGGGTTAGGGTTAGGTTTAGATTAAGGATGAAGGTTAGGGTTAGGGTTAGGATTAGGGTTACTATTTGGGTTATGGTTTGGGTTAGGGTTAGGTTTAGGGTTTGGGTTAGTGTTAGAGTTAGGGTTTGAGTTAGGCTTAGGTTTAGGGTTAGATTAGGGTTTGGGTTAGAGTCAGTGTTAGGGTTACGGTTTGGGTTTGGTTTAGAGTTAGGGTTAGGTTAGGGTTTGGGTTAGAGTTAGGGTTAGGGTGAGGTGTTGGATTAGGGTTATGGTTAGGATTAGGGTTTTGGTTAGTGTTAGAGTTAGGGTTTGAGTTAGAGTTAGGTTTAGGCTTACATTGGGGTTTGGTTAGAGTTAGGGTTAGGGTTAGGGTTTGGGTTTTTTTTAGAGTTAGGGTTATGTTAGGGTTTTGGTTAGAGTTTGGGGTAGGGTGAGGGGTTGGATTAGGGTTATGGTTAGGGTTAGGGTTAGGATTAGGGTTAGGGTTAGGGTTCCGATTAGAGTTAGGTTTAGAGTTTGGGTTTCGGTAAGGGTTAAGGTTAGGTTTAGGTTTAGGGTTAGGGTTAGGGTTAGGGTTAGGACTAGGATTAGAGTTATGGTTAGGGTTAGGGTTAGGATTAGGGTTAGGGTTAGGGTTCCGATTAGAGTTAGGTTTAGAGATTGGGTTTGGGTAAGGGTTAAGGTTACTTTTAGGGTTAGGGTTAGGGTTAGGGTTAGGGTTAGGACTAGGATTAGGGTTAGGGTTAGGGTTTGGATTAGGGTTAGGGTTTGGTTTTACGTTTGGGTTATGGTTAGGGTAAGTGTTAGGGTTAGGGTTTAGGGTTAGGGTTAGGTTTAGGGTAAGGGTTTCTGTTTGGGTTATGTTTTGGGTTAGGTTTAGGGTTAGGGTTAGGGTTTGAATTGGAATTAGGTTTAGGGTTAGCATTAGGGTTAGGGTTAGGTTTAGGATTAGTGTTTCAATTAGGGTTAGGGTTAGGGTTAGGGTTTGGGTTCGGGTTAGGGTTAGGTTTAGGTTTAGGGTTTCATTTAGGGTTAGGGTTAGGGTTAGGGTTAGGGTTAGTGTTAGGGTTTGGGTTAGCGTTAGGGTTAGGACTAGGGTTAGTGTTAGGGTTAGGTTTAGGGTTAGCATTAGGGTTAGGATTAGGGTTAGGGTTAGGGTTTGGGTTTTGGTTAGGTTTAGGGTTAGGTTTAGGTTTAAGGTTTGGGTTAGGGATAGGGTTAGGGTTAGCGTTTGAGTTAGGGTTAGGGTTAGGGTTAGGATTAGGGTTAGGGTTTGTGTTAAGATTAGGGTTTGCGTTTGGGTTAAGGTTAGGGTTAGGGTTTGGGTTAAGGTTACGTTTAGGGTTAGGGTTTGTGGTAGGGTTAGGGTTAGCGTTAGGAGTAGGGTTAGGGTTTAGGTTTTTGGTTAGGGTTAGTGTTAGGGTTAGTGTTAGGATTCGGGTTTGGGTTAGGGTTTAGGTTTGGTTAGGTTTAGGGTTAGGGTTAGGGTTATGGTTAGGTTTAGCATTAGGGTTAGGGTTAGGGTTATGGTTAGGGTTGGTGTTAGGGTTAGGGTTAGGGTTTGGGTTTGGGTTAGGGTTTGGGTTAGGGTTAGGGTTAGGGTTCGGGTTAGGATTTGGGTTAGGGTTAGGGTTAGAGTCGGATTTGGGTTAGAGTTATGGTGAAGGTTAGGGGTTGGGTTAGGGTTAGGGTTTGGGTTAGGGTTAGGGTTAGGCTTAGGGTTAGGGTTTGGGTTAGGGTTAGGTTTGAATCTTGGTTAGTATTAGGATTATGGTTAGTGTTAAATAATGGTTAGCGTTAGGGTTAGGGTTAGGTTTTGGGTGAGGTTTAGGGTTAGGGTTAGGGTTAGACTTAGGTTTAGGGTTAGGGTTAGGGTTAGGGTTAGGGTTAGGATAAGGATGAGGGTTAGGGTTAGGGTTAGGATTAGGGTTATTATTTGGGTTAGGATTTGTGTTAGGGTTAGTGTTAGGTTTTGGGTTAGTGTTAGAGTTAGGGTTTGAGTTAGGGTTAGGTTTAGGGTTACATTGGGGTTGGGTTAGAGTTAGGGTTAGGGTTTGGGTTTGGTTTAGAGTTAGGGTTAGGTTAGGGTTTGGGTTAGAGTTAGGGTTAGGGTGAGGTGTTGGATTAGGGTTATGGTTAGGGTTAGGGTTAGGATTAGGGTTAGGGTTAGGGTTCCGATTAGAGTTAGGTTTAGAGTTTGGGTTTGGGTAAGGGTTAAGGTTAAGGTTAGGGTTAGGGTTAGGGTTAGGGTTAGGGTTAGGGTTACAACTTGGATTAGGGTTAGGGTTAGTGTTAGGTTTAGGGTTAGGGTTTGGGTTTAGGTTTGGGTTATGGTTAGGGTTAGTGTTAGGGTTAGGGTTTAGGGTTAGGTTTAGGGTTAGGGTTAGGGTTTCGGTTTGGGTTATGTTTTGGGTTAGGTTTAGGGTTAGGATTAGGGTTTGGGTTCGGGTTAGGAATAGGGTTATGGTTTGAGTTTGAATTAGGTTTAGGGTTAGCATTAGGGTTAGGGTTAGGTTTAGGATTAGTGTTTCAGTTAGGCTTAGTGTTAGGGTTAGGGTTTGGGTACGGGTTAGGTTTAGGGTTAGGGTTAGGGTTTGATTTAGGGTTAGGGTTAAGTTTAGGGTTAGTGTTAGGGTTTGGGTTAGGGTTAGGATTAGGAATAGGGTTAGTGATAGGGTTAGGTTTAGGGTTAGCATTAGGGTTATGATTAGGTTTAGGGTTAGGGTTTGGTTTAGGGTTATGGTTAGGGTTAGGGTTTGGGTGAGGGTTAGGGTTAGGGTTAGGGTTAGGGTTTGTGTTAAGATTAGGGTTTGGATTTAGGTTAGGTTAGGGTTTGGGTTACAGTTAGGGTTAGGGTTAGGGTTTGGGTTTGGTTTAGTGTTAGGGTTAGGTTAGGGTTTGGGTTAGAGTTAGGGTTAGGGTGAGGTGTTGGATTAGAGTTATGGTTAGGGTTAGGGTTAGGATTAGGGTTAGGGTTAGGGTTCCGATTAGAGTTAGGTTTAGAGTTTGGTTTTGGGTAAGGGTTAAGGTTAGGGTTAGGGTTAGGGTTAGGGTTAGGTTTAGGACTAGGATTAGGGTTAGGGTTAGGGTTAGGATTAGGGTTACGGTTAGGGTTAGTGTTAGGTTTTCGGTTTGGGTTATGTTTTGGGTTAGGTTTAAGGTTAGGGTTAGGGTTAGGGTTAGGATTAAGGTTAGGATTAGGGTTAGGGTTTGAGTTTGAATTAGGTTTAGGGTTAGCATTAGGGTTAGGGTTAGATTTAGGATAAGTGTTTCAGTTAGGGGTGGGGTTAGGGTTAGGGTTAGGGTTAGGGTTAGGGTTAGGTTTTGGGTTAGGGTTAGGGTTAGGGTTTGGGTTAGGTTTAGGGTTAGGTTTTGGGTTAGGATTAGGGTTAGGGTTAGGGTTAGGGTTAGGGTTAGGTTTAGGGTTAGGACTAGGATTAGGGTTATGGTTAGGGTTAGGGTTAGGGTTAGGTTTCCGATTAGAGTTAGGTTTAGATTTTGGGTTTGGGTAAGGGTTAAGGTTAGCTTTAGGTTTAGGGTTAGGGTTAGGGTTAGGACTAGGATTAGGGCTAGTTTTAGGGTTAGGATTAGGGTTAGGGTTTGGTTTTAGGTTTGGGTTATGGTTAGGGTCAGGGTTAGGGTTAGGGTTTAGGGTTAGGTTTAGGTTTAAGGTTAGGGTTTCGGTTTGGGTTATGTTTTGGGTTAGGTTTAGGGTTAGGGTTAGGGTTTGAGTTGGAATTAGGTTTAGGGTTAGCATTAGGGTTAGGGTTAGGTTTAGGATTAGTGTTTCAGTTAGGGTTAGGGTTAGGGTTTGGGTTCGGGTTAGGGTTAGGGTTAGGTTTAGATTTTGATTTAGGGTTAGGGTTAGGGTTAGGGTTTTTGTTAGGGTTTGGGTTAGGGTTAAGGTTAAGACTAGGGTTAGTGTTAGGGTTAGGTTTTGGGTTAGCATTAGGGTTAGGATTAGGGTTAGGCTTACGGTTTGGGTTAGGGTAAGGGTTAGGTTTAGGGTTAGGGTTAGGGTTTGGTTTAGGCTTAGGGTTAGGGTTAGGGTTAGGGTTAGGGTTAGGGTTAGGGTGAGGTGTTGGATTAGGTTTATTGTTAGGGTAAGGGTTAGGATTAGGGTTAGGGTTTTGGTTCCGATTAGAGTTAGTTTTAGAGTTTGGGTTTCGGTAAGGGTTAAGGTTAGGTTTAGGTTTAGGGTTAGTGTTAAGGTTAGGGTTAGGGTTAGGTTTAGATTAAGGATGAAGGTTAGGGTTAGGGTTAGGATTAGGGTTACTATTTGGGTTATGGTTTGGGTTAGGGTTAGGTTTAGGGTTTGGGTTAGTGTTAGAGTTAGGGTTTGAGTTAGGCTTAGGTTTAGGGTTAGATTAGGGTTTGGGTTAGAGTCAGTGTTAGGGTTACGGTTTGGGTTTGGTTTAGAGTTAGGGTTAGGTTAGGGTTTGGGTTAGAGTTAGGGTTAGGGTGAGGTGTTGGATTAGGGTTATGGTTAGGATTAGGGTTTTGGTTAGTGTTAGAGTTAGGGTTTGAGTTAGAGTTAGGTTTAGGCTTACATTGGGGTTTGGTTAGAGTTAGGGTTAGGGTTAGGGTTTGGGTTTTTTTTAGAGTTAGGGTTAGGTTAGGGTTTTGGTTAGAGTTAGGGTTAGGGTGAGGTGTTGGATTAGAGTTATGGTTAGGGTTAGGGTTAGGATTAGGGTTAGGGTTAGGGTTCCGATTAGAGTTAGGTTTAGAGTTTGGGTTTCGGTAAGGGTTAAGGTTAGGTTTAGGTTTAGGGTTAGGGTTAGGGTTAGGGTTAGGACTAGGATTAGAGTTATGGTTAGGGTTAGGGTTAGGATTAGGGTTAGGGTTAGGGTTCCGATTAGAGTTAGGTTTAGAGATTGGGTTTGGGTAAGGGTTAAGGTTACTTTTAGGGTTAGGGTTAGGGTTAGGGTTAGGGTTAGGACTAGGATTAGGGTTAGGGTTAGGGTTTGGATTAGGGTTAGGGTTTGGTTTTACGTTTGGGTTATGGTTAGGGTAAGTGTTAGGGTTAGGGTTTAGGGTTAGGGTTAGGTTTAGGGTAAGGGTTTCTGTTTGGGTTATGTTTTGGGTTAGGTTTAGGGTTAGGGTTAGGGTTTGAATTGGGATTAGGTTTAGGGTTAGCATTAGGGTTAGGGTTAGGTTTAGGATTAGTGTTTCAATTAGGGTTAGGGTTAGGGTTAGGGTTTGGGTTCGGGTTAGGGTTAGGTTTAGGTTTAGGGTTTCATTTAGGGTTAGGGTTAGGGTTAGGGTTAGGGTTAGTGTTAGGGTTTGGGTTAGCGTTAGGGTTAGGACTAGGGTTAGTGTTAGGGTTAGGTTTAGGGTTAGCATTAGGGTTAGGATTAGGGTTAGGGTTAGGGTTTGGGTTTTGGTTAGGTTTAGGGTTAGGTTTAGGTTTAAGGTTTGGGTTAGGGATAGGGTTAGGGTTAGCGTTTGAGTTAGGGTTAGGGTTAGGGTTAGGATTAGGGTTAGGGTTTGTGTTAAGATTAGGGTTTGCGTTTGGGTTAAGGTTAGGGTTAGGGTTTGGGTTAAGGTTACGTTTAGGGTTAGGGTTTGTGTTAGGGTTAGGGTTAGCGTTAGGAGTAGGGTTAGGGTTTAGGTTTTTGGTTAGGGTTAGTGTTAGGGTTAGTGTTAGGATTCGGGTTTGGGTTTGGGTTTAGGTTTGGTTAGGTTTAGGGTTAGGGTTAGGGTTATGGTTAGGTTTAGCATTAGGGTTAGGGTTAGGGTTATGGTTAGGGTTGGTGTTAGGGTTAGGGTTAGGGTTTGGGTTTGGGTTAGGGTTTGGGTTAGGGTTAGGGTTAGGGTTCGGGTTAGGATTTGGGTTAGGGTTAGGGTTAGAGTCGGATTTGGGTTAGAGTTATGGTGAAGGTTAGGGGTTGGGTTAGGGTTAGGGTTTGGGTTAGGGTTAGTGTTAGGATTGGGGTTAGGGTTTGGGTTAGGGTTAGGTTTGAATCTTGGTTAGTATTAGGATTATGGTTAGTGTTAAATTATGGTTAGCGTTAGGGTTAGGGTTAGGTTTTGGGTGAGGTTTAGGGTTAGGGTTAGGGTTAGACTTAGGTTTAGGGTTAGGGTTAGGGTAAGTGTTAGGGTTAGAATAAGGATGAGGGTTAGGGTTAGGGTTAGGATTAGGGTTACTATTTGGGTTATGGTTTGGGTTAGGGTTAGGGTTAGGGTTTGGGTTAGTGTTAGAGTTAGGGTTTGAGTTAGGCTTAGGTTTAGGGTTAGATTAGGGTTTGGGTTAGAGTCAGTGTTAGGGTTACGGTTTGGGTTTGGTTTAGAGTTAGGGTTAGGTTAGGGTTTGGGTTAGAGTTAGGGTTAGGGTGAGGTGTTGGATTAGGGTTATGGTTAGGATTAGGGTTTTGGTTAGTGTTAGAGTTAGGGTTTGAGTTAGAGTTAGGTTTAGGCTTACATTGGGGTTTGGTTAGAGTTAGGGTTAGGGTTAGGGTTTGGGTTTTTTTTAGAGTTAGGGTTAGGTTAGGGTTTTGGTTAGAGTTAGGGTTAGGGTGAGGTGTTGGATTAGAGTTATGGTTAGGGTTAGGGTTAGGATTAGGGTTAGGGTTAGGGTTCCGATTAGAGTTAGGTTTAGAGTTTGGGTTTCGGTAAGGGTTAAGGTTAGGTTTAGGTTTAGGGTTAGGGTTAGGGTTAGGGTTAGGACTAGGATTAGAGTTATGGTTAGGGTTAGGGTTAGGATTAGGGTTAGGGTTAGGGTTCCGATTAGAGTTAGGTTTAGAGATTGGGTTTGGGTAAGGGTTAAGGTTACTTTTAGGGTTAGGGTTGGGGTTCGGGTTAGGGTTAGGACTAGGATTAGGGTTAGGGTTAGGGTTTGGATTAGGGTTAGGGTTTGGTTTTACGTTTGGGTTATGGTTAGGGTAAGTGTTAGGGTTAGGGTTTAGGGTTAGGGTTAGGTTTAGGGTAAGGGTTTCTGTTTGGGTTATGTTTTGGGTTAGGTTTAGGGTTAGGGTTAGGGTTTGAATTGGAATTAGGTTTAGGGTTAGCATTAGGGTTAGGGTTAGGTTTAGGATTAGTGTTTCAATTAGGGTTAGGGTTAGGGTTAGGGTTTGGGTTCGGGTTAGGGTTAGGTTTAGGTTTAGGGTTTCATTTAGGGTTAGGGTTAGGGTTAGGGTTAGGGTTAGTGTTAGGGTTTGGGTTAGCGTTAGGGTTAGGACTAGGGTTAGTGTTAGGGTTAGGTTTAGGGTTAGCATTAGGGTTAGGATTAGGGTTAGGGTTAGGGTTTGGGTTTAGGAAAGGTTTAGGGTTAGGTTTAGGTTTAAGGTTTGGGTTAGGGATAGGGTTAGGGTTAGCGTTTGAGTTAGGGTTAGGGTTAGGGTTAGGATTAGGGTTAGGGTTTGTGTTAAGATTAGGGTTTGCGTTTGGGTTAAGGTTAGGGTTAGGGTTTGGGTTAAGGTTACGTTTAGGGTTAGGGTTTGTGTTAGGGTTAGGGTTAGCGTTAGGAGTAGGGTTAGGGTTGAGGTTTTTGGTTAGGGTTAGTGTTAGGGTTAGTGTTAGGATTCGGGTTTGGTTTAGGGTTTAGGTTTGGTTAGGTTTAGGGTTAGGGTTAGGGTTATGGTTAGGTTTAGCATTAGGGTTAGGTTTAGGGTTATGGTTAGGGTTGGTGTTAGGGTTAGGGTTAGGGTTTGGGTTTGGGTTAGGGTTTGGGTTAGGGTTAGGGTTAGGGTTCGGGTTAGGATTTGGGTTAGGGTTAGGGTTAGAGTCGGATTTGGGTTAGAGTTATGGTGAAGGTTAGGGGTTGGGTTAGGGTTAGGGTTTGGGTTAGGGTTAGGGTTAGGCTTAGGGTTAGGGTTTGGGTTAGGGTTAGGTTGGAATCTTGGTGAGTATTAGGATTATGGTTAGTGTTAAATTATGGTTAGCGTTAGGGTTAGGGTTAGGTTTTGGGTGAGGTTTAGGGTTAGGGTTAGGGTTAGACTTAGGTTTAGGGTTAGGGTTAGGGTAAGGGTTAGGGGTAGATTAAGGATGAGGGTTAGGGTTAGGGTTAGGGTTAGGGTTATTATGTGGGTTAGGGTTTGTGTTAGGGTTAGTGTTAGGGTTTGGGTTAGTGTTAGAGTTAGGGTTTGAGTTAGGGTTAGGTTTAGGGTTACATTGGGGTTGGGTTAGAGTTAGGGTTAGGGTTAGGGTTTGGGTTTGGTTTAGTGTTACGGTTAGGTTAGGGTTTGGGTTAGAGTTAGGGTTAGGCTGAGGTGTTGGATTAGGGTTAGGGTTAGGGTTAGGGTTACGATTAGGGTTAGGGTTAGGGTTCCGATTAGAGTTAGGTTTAGAGTTTGGGTTTGGGTAAGGGTTAAGGTTAGGGTTAGGGTTAGGGTTAGGGTTAGGGTTAGGGTTACAACTAGAATTAGGGTTAGGGTTAGGGTTAGGTTTAGGGTTAGGGTTTGGGTTTAGGTTTGGGTTATGGTTAGGGTTAGTGTTAGGGTTAGGGTTTAGCGTTAGGTTTAGGGTTAGGGGTAGGGTGTCGGTTTGGGTTATGTTTTGGGTTAGGTTTAGGGTTAGGATTAGGGTTTGGGTTCGGGTTAGGAATAGGGTTATGGGTTAGGGTTAGGGTTAGTGTTAGGATAAGGATGAGGGTTAGGGTTAGGGTTAGGATGAGGGTTATTTTTTGGGTTATGGTTTGGGTTAGGGTTAGTGTTAAGGTTTGGGTTAGTGTTAGAGTTAGGGTTTGAGTTAGGGTTAGGTTTAGGGTTACATTGGGGTTGGGTTAGAGTTAGGGTTAGGGTTAGGGTTTGGGTTTGGTTTAGAGTTAGGGTTAGGTTAGGGTTTGGGTTAGAGTTAGGGTTAGGGTGAGGTGTTGGATTAGGGTTATGGTTAGGGTTAGGGTTAGGATTAGGGTTAGGGTTAGGGTTCCGATTAGAGTTAGGTTTAGAGTTTGGGTTTGGGTAAGGGTTAAGGTTAGGGTTAGGGTTAGGGTTAGGGTTAGGGTTACGGTTACAACTAGGATTAGGGTTAGGGTTAGTGTTAGGTTTAGGGA
Source organism: Eospalax fontanierii (assembly GCA_035773235.1). Classification (NCBI taxonomy): domain Eukaryota; kingdom Metazoa; phylum Chordata; class Mammalia; order Rodentia; family Spalacidae; genus Eospalax; species Eospalax fontanierii. Next base: position 1,516,991 of record CM069542.1, on the reverse strand, counting down.
TAGGGTTTGGGTTTAGGTTTGGGTTATGGTTAGGGTTAGTGTTAGGGTTAGGGTTTAGCGTTAGGTTTAGGGTTAGGGTTAGGGTTTCGGTTTGGGTTATGTTTTGGGTTAGGTTTAGGGTTAGGATTAGGGTTTGGGTTCGGGTTAGGAATAGGGTTATGGTTTGAGTTTGAATTAGGTTTAGGGTTAGCATTAGGGTTAGGGCTAGGATTAGGATTAGTGTTTCAGTTAGGCTTAGTGTTAGGGTTAGGGTTTGGGTACGGGTTAGGTTTAGGGTTAGGGTTAGGGTTTGATTTAGGGTTAGGGTTAAGGTTAGGGTTAGTGTTAGGTTTTGGGTTAGGGTTAGGGTTAGGAATAGGGTTAGTGATAGGGTTAGGTTTAGGGTTAGCATTAGGGTTATGATTAGGTTTAGGGTTAGGGTGTGGTTTAGGGTTATGGTTAGGGTTAGGGTTTGGGTGAGGGTTAGGGTTAGGGTTAGGGTTAGGGTTTGTGTTAAGGTTAGGGTTTGGAGTTGGGTTAGGGTTAGGGTTTGGGTTACAGTTAGGGTTAGGGTTAGGGTTTGGGTTTGGTTTAGTGTTAGGGGTAGGTTAGGGTTTGGGTTAGAGTTAGGGTTAGGGTGAGGTGTTGGATTAGGGTTATGGTTAGGGTTAGGGTTAGGATTAGGGTTAGGGTTAGGGTTCCGATCAGAGTTAGGTTTAGAGTTTGGGTTTGGGTAAGGGTTAAGGTTAGGGTTAGGGTTAGGGTTAGGGTTACGGTTAGGACTAGTTTTAGAGTTAGGGTTAGGGTTAGGATTAGGGTTACGGTTAGGGTTAGTGTTAGGTTTTCGGTTTGGGTTATGTTTTGGGTTAGGTTTAGGGTTAGGATTAGGGTTAGGGTTAGGATTAAGGTTAGGATTAGGGTTAGGGTTTGAGTTTGAATTAGGTTTAGGGTTAGCATTAGGGTTAGGGTTAGATTTAGGATAAGTGTTTCAGTTAGGGTTTGGGTTAGGGTTAGGGTTAGGGTTAGGGTTAGGGTTAGGGTTAGGTTTTGGGTTAGGGTTAGGGTTAGGGTTTGGGTTAGGTTTAGGGTTAGGTTTTTGGTTAGGATTAGGGTTAGGGTTAGGGTTAGGGTTAGGGTTAGGTTTAGGGTTAGGACTAGGATTAGGGTTATGGTTAGGGTTAGGGTTAGGGTTAGGGTTCCGATTAGAGTTATGTTTAGAGTTTGGGTTTGGGTAAGGGTTAAGGTTAGCTTTAGGTTTAGGGTTAGGGTTAGGGTTAGGACTAGGATTAGGGCTAGTGTTAGGGTTAGGATTAGTGTTAGGGTTTGGTTTTAGGTTTGGGTTATGGTTAGGGTCAGGGTTAGGGTTAGGGTTTAGGGTTAGGGTTAGGTTTAAGGTTAGGGTTTCGGTTTGGGTTATGTTTTGGGTTAGGTTTAGGGTTAGGGTTAGGGTTTGAGTTGGAATTAGGTTTAGGGTTAGCATTAGGGTTAGGTTTAGGATTAGTGTTTCAGTTAGGGTTAGGGTTAGGGTTAGAGTTTGGGTTCGGGTTAGGGTTAGGGTTAGGTTTAGGTTTTGATTTAGGGTTAGGGTTAGGGTTAGGGTTTTTGTTAGGGTTTGGGTTAGGGTTAAGGTTAAGACTAGGTTTAGTGTTAGGGTTAGGTTTAGGTTTAGCATTAGGGTTAGGATTAGGGTTAGGCTTACGGTTTGGGTTAGGGTTACGGTTAGGTTTAGGGTTAGGGTTAGGGTTTGGGTTAGGGTTAGGGTTAGGGTTAGGGTTAGGGTTAGGGTTAGGGTTAGGGTTAGGGTGAGGTGTTGGATTAGGTTTATGGTTAGGGTAAGGGTTAGGATTAGGGTTAGGGTTAGGGTTCCGATTAGAGTTAGTTTTAGAGTTTGGGTTTCGGTAAGGGTTAAGGTTAGGTTTAGGTTTAGGGTTAGTGTTAAGGTTAGGGTTAGGGTTAGGGTTAGGATAAGGATGAAGGTTAGGGTTAGGGTTAGGATTAGGGTTACTATTTGG
>CM069542.1:1495000-1505000 GCA_035773235.1 Eospalax fontanierii | reverse complement strand
AGGGTTAGGGTTAGGTTTAGGATTAGTGTTTCAGTTAGGGTTAGGGTTAGGGTTAGGGTTTGGGTTCGGGTTAGGGTTAGGTTTAGGTTTAGGGTTTGATTTAGGGTTAGGGTTAGGGTTAGGGTTAGTGTTAGGGTTTGGGTTAGCGTTAGGGTTAGGACTAGGGTTAGTGTTAGGGTTAGGTTTAGGGTTAGCATTAGGGTTAGGATTAGGGTTAGGGTTAGGGTTTGGGTTTTGGTTAGGGTTAGGGTTAGGGTTAGGGTTAGGGTTAGGTTTAGGGTTAAGGTTTGGGTTAGGGTTAGGGTTAGGGTTAATGTTTGAGTTAGGGTTAGGGTTAGGGTTAGGTTTAGGGTTAGGGTTTGTGTTAAGATTAGGGTTTGTGTTTGGGTTAAGGTTAGGGTTAGGGTTTGGGTTAAGGTTACGTTTAGGGTTAGGGTTTGTGTTAGGGTTAGGGTTAGCGTTAGGAGTAGGGTTAGGGTTTAGGTTTTTGGTTAGGGTTAGTGTTAGGGTTAGTGTTAGGATTAGGGTTTGGGTTAGGGTTTAGGTTGGTTAGGTTTAGGGTTAGGGTTAGGGTTATGGTTAGGTTTAGCATTAGGGTTTGGGTTAGGGTTATGGTTAGGGTTGGTGTTAGGGTTAGGGTTAGGGTTTGGGTTTGGGTTAGGGTTTGGGTTAGGGTTAGGGTTTGGGTTAGGGTTAGGGTTAGGGTTCGGGTTAGGATTTGGGTTAGGGTTAGGGTTAGGGTCGGATTTGGGTTAGAGTTATGGTGAAGGTTAGGGATTGGGTTAGGGTTAGGGTTTGGGTTAGGGTTAGGGTTAGGCTTAGGGTTAGGGTTTGGGTTAGGGTTAGGTTTGAATCTTGGTTAGTATTAGGGTTATGGTTAGTGTTAAGATTATGGTTAGGGTTAGGGTTAGGGTTAGGTTTTGGGTGAGGGTTAGGGTTAGGGTTAGGGTTAGACTTAGGTTTAGGGTTAGGGTTAGGGTTAGGGTTAGGATAAGGATGAGGGTTAGGGTTAGGGTTAGGATTAGGATTATTATTTGGGTTAGGGTTTGGGTTAGGGTTAGTGTTAGGGTTTGGGTTAGTGTTAGAGTTAGGGTTTGAGTTAGGGGTAGGTTTAGGCTTACATTGGGGTTGGGTTAGAGTTAGGGTTAGGGTTAGGGTTTGGGTTTGGTTTAGAGTTAGGGTTAGGTTAGGGGTTGGGTTAGAGTTAGGGGTAGGGTGAGGGGTTGGAATAGGGTTATGGTTAGGGTTAGGGTTAGGATTAGGGTTTAGGGTTAGGGTTCCGATTAGAGTTAGGTTTAGAGTTTGGGTTTGGGTAAGGGTTAAGGTTAGGGTTAGGGTTAGGGTTAGGGTTAGGGTTAGGGTTAGGGTTAGGACTAGGATTAGGGTTAGGATTAGTGTTAGGTTTAGGGTTAGGGTTTGGGTTTAGGTTTGGGTTATGGTTAGGGTTAGTGTTAGGGTTAGGGTTTAGGGTTAGGTTTAGGGTTAGGGTTAGGGTTTCGGTTTGGGTTATGTTTTGGGTTAGGTTTAGGGTTAGGGTTAGGGTTTGGGTTCGGGTTAGGAATAGGGTTATGGTTTGAGTTTGAATTAGGTTTAGGGTTAGCATTAGGGTTAGGGTTAGGTTTAGGATTAGTGTTTCAGTTAGGCTTAGTGTTAGGGTTAGGGTTTGGGTACGGGTTAGGTTTAGGGTTAGGGTTAGGGTTTTTTTTAGGGTTAGGGTTAAGGTTAGGGTTAGTGTTAGGGTTTGGGTTAGGGTTAGGGTTAGGAATAGGGTTAGTGATTGGGTTAGGTTTAGGATTAGCGTTAGGTTTATGATTAGGTTTAGGGTTAGGGTTTGGTTTAGGGTTATGGTTAGGGTTAGGGTTTGGGTGAGGGTTAGGGTTTGTGTTAAGATTAAGGTTTGGGTTTGGGTTAGGTTAGGGTTTGGGTTACAGTTAGGGTTAGGGTTAGGGTTTGGGTTTTGTTTAGTGTTAGGGTTAGGTTAGGGTTTGGGTTAGAGTTAGGGTTAGGGTGAGGTGTTGGATTAGGGTTATGGTTAGGGTTAGGGTTAGGATTAGGGTTAGGGATAGGGTTCCGATTAGAGTTAGGTTTAGAGTTTGGGTTTGGGTAAGGGTTAAGGTTAGGGTTAGGGTTAGGACTAGGATTAGGGTTAGGGTTAGGGTTAGGATTAGGGTTACGGTTAGGGTTAGTGTTAGGTTTTCGGTTTGGGTTATGTTTTGGGTTAGGTTTAGGGTTAGGGTTAGGGTTAGGATTAAGGTTAGGATTAGGGTTAGGGTTTGAGTTTGAATTAGGTTTAGGATAAGCATTAGGGTTAGGGTTAGATGTAGGATAAGTGTTTCAGGTAGGGTTTGGGTTAGGGTTAGGGTTAGGGTTAGGGTTAGGTTTTGGGTTAGGGTTAGGGTTAGGGTTTGGGTTAGGGTTAGGGTTAGGGTTAGGGTTAAGTTTTGGGTTAGGATTAGGGTTAGGGTTAGGATTAGGGTTAGGTTTAGGGTTAGGACTAGGATTAGGGTTATGGTTAGGGTTAGGGTTAGGGTTAGGGTTAGGGTTAGGGTTCCGATTAGAGTTAGGTTTAGAGTTTGGGTTTCGGTAAGGGTTAAGGTTAGGTTTAGGTTTAGGGTTAGGGTTAGGGTTAGGGTTAGGACTAGGATTAGAGTTATGGTTAGTGTTAGGGTTAGGATTAGGGTTAGGGTTAGGGTTCCGATTAGAGTTAGGTTTAGAGTTTGGGTTTGTTTAAGGGTTAAGGTTACTTTTAGGGTTAGGGTTAGGGTTAGGGTTAGGGTTAGGACTAGGATTAGGGTTAGGGTTAGGGTTTGGATTAGGGTTAGGTTTTGGTTTTAGGTTTGGGTTATGGTTAGGGTAAGTGTTAGGGTTAGGGTTTAGGGTTAGGGTTAGGTTTAGGGTAAGGGTTTCTGTTTGGGTTATGTTTTGGGTTAGGTTTAGGGTTAGGGTTAGGGTTTGAATTGGAATTAGGTTTAGGGTTAGCATTAGGGTTAGGGTTAGGTTTAGGATTAGTGTTTCAGTTAGGGTTAGGGTTAGGGTTTGGGTTCGGGTTAGGGTTAGGTTTAGGTTTAGGGTTTGATTTAGGGTTAGGGTTAGGGTTAGGGTTAGTGTTAGGGTTTGGGTTAGCGTTAGGGTTAGGACTAGGGTTAGTGTTAGGGTTAGGTTTAGGGTTAGCATTAGGGTTAGGATTAGGGTTAGGGTTAGGGTTTGGGTTTTGGTTAGGGTTAGGGTTAGGGTTAGGGTTAGGTTTAGGGTTTAGGTTTGGGTTAGGGTTAGGGTTAGGGTTAGCGTTTGAGTTAGGGTTAGGGTTAGGGTTAGGATTAGGGTTAGGGTTTGTGTTAAGATTAGGGTTTGGGTTTGGGTTAAGGTTAGGGTTAGGGTTTGGGTTAAGGTTACGTTTAGGTTTAGGGTTTGTGTTAGGGTTAGGGTTAGCGTTAGGAGTAGGGTTAGGGTTTAGGTTTTTGGTTAGGGTTAGTGTTAGGGTTAGTGTTAGGGTTGGGGTTTGGGTTAGGGTTTAGGTTTGGTTAGGTTTAGGGTTAGGGTTATGGTTAGGTTTAGCATTAGGGTTTGGGTTAGGGTTATGGTTAGGGTTGGTGTTAGGGTTAGGGTTAGGGTTTGGGTTTGGGTTAGGGTTTGGGTTAGGGTTAGGGTTTGGGTTAGGGTTAGGGTTAGGGTTCGTGTTAGGATTTGGGTTAGGGTTAGGGTTAGGGTCGGATTTGGGTTAGAGTTATGGTGAAGGTTAGGGGTTGGGTTAGGGTTAGGGTTTGGGTTAGGGTTAGGGTTAGGCTTAGGGTTAGGGTTTGGGTTAGGGTTAGGTTTGAATCTTGGTTAGTATTAGGGTTATGGTTAGTGTTAAGATTATGGTTAGGGTTAGGGTTAGGGTTAGGTTTTGGGTGTGGGTTAGGGTTAGGGTTTGGGTTAGACTTAGGTCTAGGGTTAGGGCTAGGGTTAGGGTTAGGACACGGATGAGGGTTAGGGTTAGGGTTAGGATTAGGGTTATTATTTGGGTTAGGGTTTGGGTTAGGGTTAGTGTTAGGGTTTGGGTTAGTGTTAGAGTTAGGGTTTGAGTTAGGGTTAGGTTTAGGCTTACATTGGGGTTGGGTTAGAGTTAGGGTTAGGGTTAGGGTTTGGGTTTGGTTTAGAGTTAGGGTTAGGTTAGGGTTTGGGTTAGAGTTAGGATTAGCGTTAGGTTTATGATTAGGTTTAGGGTTAGGGTTTGGTTTAGGGTTATGGTTAGGGTTAGGGTTTGGGTGAGGGTTAGGGTTAGGGTTAGGGTTAGGGTTTGTGTTAAGATTAAGGTTTGGGTTTGGGTTAGGTTAGGGTTTGGGTTACAGTTAGGGTTAGGGTTAGGGTTTGGGTTTGGTTTAGTGTTAGGGTTAGGTTAGGGTTTGGGTTAGAGTTAGGGTTAGGGTGAGGTGTTGGATTAGGGTTATGGGTAGGATTAGGGTTTTGGTTAGTGTTAGAGTTAGGGTTTGAGTTAGGGTTAGGTTTAGGCTTACATTGGGGTTTGGGTTAGAGTTAGGGTTAGGGTTAGGGTTTGGGTTTTTTTTAGAGTTAGGGTTAGGTTAGGGTTTGCGTTAGAGTTAGGGTTAGGGTGAGGTGTTGGATTAGGGTTATGGTTAGGGTTAGGGTTAGGATTAGGGTTAGGGTTAGGGTTCCGATTAGAGTTAGGTTTAGAGTTTGGGTTTCGGTAAGGGTTAAGGTTAGGTTTAGGTTTAGGGTTAGGGTTAGGGTTAGGGTTAGGAATAGGATTAGAGTTATGGTTAGGGTTAGGGTTAGGATTAGGGTTAGGGTTAGGGTTCCGATCAGAGTTAGGTTTAGAGTTTGGGTTTGTTTAAGGGTTAAGTTTACTTTTAGCTTTAGGGTTAGGGTTAGGGTTAGGGTTAGGACTAGGATTAGGGTTAGGGTTAGGGTTTGGATTAGGGTTAGGGTTTGGTTTTAGGTTTGGGTTATGGTTAGGGTAAGTGTTAGGGTTAGGGTTTAGGGTTAGGGTTAGGTTTAGGGTAAGGGTTTCTGTTTGGGTTATGTTTTGGGTTAGGTTTAGGGTTAGGGTTAGGGTTTGAATTGGAATTAGGTTTAGGGTTAGCATTAGGGTTAGGGTTAGGTTTAGGATTAGTGTTTCAGTTAGGGTTAGGGTTAGGGTTTGGGTTCGGGTTAGGGTTAGGTTTAGGTTTAGGGTTTGATTTAGGGTTAGGGTTAGGGTTAGGGTTAGTGTTAGGGTTTGGGTTAGCGTTAGGGTTAGGACTAGGGTTAGTGTTAGGGTTAGGTTTAGGGTTAGCATTAGGGTTAGGATTAGGGTTAGGGTTAGGGTTTGGGTTTTGGTTAGGGTTAGAGTTAGGGTTAGGGTGAGGTGTTGGATTAGGGTTATGGTTAGGGTTAGGGTTAGGATTAGGGTTAGGGTTAATGTTCCGATTAGAGTTAGGTTTAGAGTTTGGGTTTGGGTAAGGGTTAAGGTTAGGGTTAGGGTTAGGACTAGGATTAGGGTTAGGGTTAGGGTTAGGATTAGGGTTACGGTTAGGGTTAGTGTTAGGTTTTCGGTTTGGGTTATGTTTTGGGTTAGGTTTAGGGTTACGGTTAGGGTTAGGATTAAGGTTAGGATTAGGGTTAGGGTTTGAGTTTGAATTAGGTTTAGGATAAGCATTAGGGTTAGGGTTAGATTTAGGATAAGTGTTTCAGTTAGGGTTTGGGTTAGGGTTAGGGTTAGGGTTAGGGTTAGGGTTAGGTTTTGGGTTAGGGTTAGGGTTAGGGTTTGGGTTAGGGTTAGGGTTAGGGTTAGGGTTAGGTTTTGGGTTAGGATTAGGGTTAGGGTTAGAGTTAGGGTTAGGGTTAGGGTTAGGGTTAGGTTTTGGGTTAGGATTAGGGTTAGGGTTAGGGTTAGGGTTAGGACTAGGATTAGGGCTAGGGGTAGGGTGAGGATTAGGGTTAGGGTTTGGTTTTAGATTTGGGGTATGGTTAGGGGTAGGGGTAGGGTTAGGGTTTAGGGCTAGGGTTAGGTTTCAGGTTAGGGTTTCGGTTTGGGTTATGTTTTGGGTTAGGTTTAGGGTTAGGTTTAGGGTTTAAGTTGGAATTAGGTTTAGGGTTAGCATTAGGGTTAGGGTTAGGTTTAGGATTAGTGTTTCAGTTAGGGTTAGGGTTAGGGTTAGGGTTTGGGTTCGGGTTAGGGTTAGGGTTAGGTTCAGGTTTTGATTTAGGGTTAGGGTTAGGGTTAGGGATTTTGCTAGGGTTTGGGTTAGGGTTAAGGTTAAGACTAGGGTTAGTGTTAGGGTTAGGTTTAGGGTTAGCATTAGGGTTAGGATTAGGGTTAGGCTTACGGTTTGGGTTAGGGTTAGGGTTAGGGTTAGGTTTAGGGTTAGGGTTTGGGTTAGGGTTAGGGTTAGGGTTAGGGTTAGGGTTAGGGTTAGGTTTAGCATTAGGGTTAGGGTTAGGGTTATGGTTAGGATTAGCTTTAGGGTTAGGGTTAGGGTCTGGGTTTGGATTAGGGTTTGGGTTAGGGATAGGGTTTTGGTTAGGGTTAGGGTTTGGGTTCGGGTTAGGATTTGGGTTAGGGTTAGGGTTAGGTTTAGGGTTAGGGTAATGGTTAGGGTAAGGGTTAGGGTGAGGTGTTGGCTTAGGTTTATCGTTAGGGTTAGGGTTAGGCTTAGGGTTAGGGTTAGGGTTCCGATTAGAGTTAGTTTTAGAGTTTGGGGTTCGGTAAGGATTAAGGTTAGGTTTACGTTTAGGGTTAGTGTTAGGGTTAGGGTTAGGGTTAGGGTTAGGATAAGGATGAAGGTTAGGGTTAGGGTTAGGATTAGGGTTACTATTTGGGTTATGGTTTGGGTTAGGGTTAGGGTTAGGGTTTGGGTTAGTGTTAGAGTTAGGGTTTGAGTTAGGCTTAGGTTTAGGGTTAGATTAGGGTTTGGGTTAGAGTCAGTGTTAGGGTTACGGTTTGGGTTTGGTTTAGAGTTAGGGTTAGGTTAGGGTTTGGGTTAGAGTTAGGGTTAGGGTGAGGTGTTGGATTAGGGTTATGGTTAGGATTAGGGTTTTGGTTAGTGTTAGAGTTAGGGTTTGAGTTAGGGTTAGGTTTAGGCTTACATTGGGGTTTGGGTTAGTGTTAGGGTTAGGGTTAGGGTTTGGGTTTTTTTTAGAGTTAGGGTTAGGTTTGGGTTTGGGTTAGAGTTAGGGTTAGGGTGAGGTGTTGGATTAGGGTTATGGTTAGGGTTAGGGTTAGGATTAGGGTTAGGGTTAGGGTTCCGATTAGAGTTAGGTTTAGAGTTTGGGTTTCGGTAAGGGTTAAGGTTAGGTTTAGATTTAGGGTTAGGGTTAGGGTTAAGGTTAGGTTTAGGGTTAGGGTTTGGGTTAGGGTTAGGGTTAGGGTTAGGGTTAGGGTTAGGGTTAGGGTTAGGGTTAGGTTTAGCATTAGGGTTAGGGTTAGGGTTATGGTTAGGATTAGCTTTAGGGTTAGGGTTAGGGTTTGGGTTTGGATTAGGGTTTGGGTTAGGGTTAGGGTTTGGGTTAGGGTTAGGGTTAGGGTTCGGGTTAGGATTTGGGTTAGGGTTAGGGTTAGAGTCGGATTTGGGTTAGAGTTATGGTGAGGGTTAGGGGTTGGGTTAGGGTTAGGGTTACGATTAGGGTTAGGGTTATGGTTACGGTTAGGATTAGGGTTAGGGTTAGGGTTAGGATTACGGTTTCGGTTTCGGTTATGTTTTGGGTTAGTTTTAGGGTTAGGTTTAGGGTTTGGGTTGGGTTAGGATTAGGGTTAGGTTTTGAGTTTCAATTAGGTTTAGGGTTAGCATTAGGGTTAGGGTTAGGTTTAGGATAAGTGTTTCAGTTAGGGTTAGGGTTAGGGTTAGGGTTTGGGTTCGGGTTAGGTTTAGGGTTAGCATTAGGGTTAGGATAAGCGTTAGGGTTAGGTTTTGGGTTAGGGTTACGGTTAGGTTTAGGGTTAGGGTTTGGGTTAGGGTTTGGGTTAGGGTTAGGGTTAGGGTGAGGGTCTGGTTAGGGTTAGGGTTCGGATTAGGGTTAGGGTTTGTGTTAAGATCCGGGTTTGGATTTGGGTTAGGGTTAGGGTTAGGGTTAGGGTTAGGGTTAGGGTTAGAATTAGGGTTACGGTTAAGGTTAGGGTTAGGGTTAGGGTTAGGTTAAGGATGAGGGTTAGGGTTAGGGTTAGGATTAGTGTTATTATTTGGGTTATGGTTTGGGTTAGGTTTAGGGTTAGGGTTAGGGTTTAGGTTTGGGTTATGTTTTGGGTTAGGTTTAGTGTTAGGATTAGGGTTTGGGTTCGGGTTAGGAATAGGGTTATGGTTTGAGTTTGAATTAGGTTTAGGGTTAGGATTAGGGTTAGGGTTAGGTTTAGGATTAGTGTTTCAGTTAGGCTTAGTGTTAGGGTTAGGGTTTGGGTACGGGTTAGGTTTAGGGTTAGGGTTAGGGTTTGATTTAGGGTTAGGGTTAAGGTTAGGGTTAGTGTTAGGTTTTGGGTTAGGGTTAGGGTTAGGAATAGGGTTAGTGATAGGGTTAGGATTAGGGTTAGCATTAGGGTTATGATTAGGTTTAGGGTTAGGGTTTGGTTTAGGGTTATGGTTAGGGTTAGGGTTTGGGTGAGGGTTAGGGTTAGGGTTAGGGTTAGGGTTTGTGTTAAGATTAGGGTTTGGATTTGGGTTAGGTTAGGGTTTGGGTTACAGTTAGGGTTAGGGTTAGGGTTTGGGTTTGGTTTAGTGTTAGGGTTAGGTTAGGGTTTGGGTTAGAGTTAGGGTAAGGGTGAGGTGTTGGATTAGAGTTATGGTTAGGGTTAGGGTTAGGATTAGGGTTAGGGTTAGGGTGCCGATTAGAATTAGGTTTAGAGTTTGGATGTGGGTAAGGGTTAAGGTTAGGGTTAGGGTTAGGGTTAGGGTTAGGGTTAGGGTTAGGCCTAGGTTTAGAGTTAGGGTTAGGGTAAGGATTAGGGTTACGGTTAGGGTTAGTGTTAGGTTTTCGTTTTGGGTTATGTTTTGGGTTAGGTTAAGGGTTAGGGTTAGGGTTAGGGTTAGGATTAAGGTTAGGATTAGGGTTAGGGTTTGAGTTTGAATTAGGTTTAGGGTTAGCATTAGGGTTAGGGTTAGATTTAGGATAAGTGTTTCAGTTAGGGTTTGGGTTAGGGTTAGGGTTAGGGTTAGGGTTAGGGTTAGGTTTTGGGTTAGGGTTAGGGTTAGGGTTTGGGTTAGGTTTAGGGTTAGGTTTTGGGTTAGGATTAGGGTTAGGGTTAGGGTTAGGTTTAGGTTTAGGGTTAGGACTAGGATTAGGGTTATGGTTAGGGTTAGGGTTCCAATTAGAGTTAGGTTTAGAGTTTGGATTTGGGTAAGGGTTAAGGCTAGCTTTAGGTTTAGGGTTAGGGTTAGGATTAGGACGAGGATTAGGGCTAGTGTTAGGGTTAGGATTAGGGTTAGGGTTTGGTTTTAGGTTTGGGTTATGGTTAGGGTCAGGGTTAGGGTTAGGGTTTAGGGTTAGGGTTTAGGTTTGGGTTATGTTTTGGGTTAGGTTTAGTGTTAGGATTAGGGTTTGGGTTCGGGTTAGGAATAGGGTTATGGTTTGAGTTTGAATTAGGTTTAGGGTTAGCATTAGGGTTAGGGTTAGGTTTAGGATTAGTGTTTCAGTTAGGGTTAGGGTTAGGGTTAGGGTTTGGGTTCGGGTTAGGGTTAGGGTTAGGTTTAGGTTTTGATTTAGGGTTAGGGTTAGGGTTAGGGTTTTTGTTAGGGTTTGGGTTAGGGTTAAGGTTAAGACTAGGGTTAGTGTTAGGGTTAGGTTTAGGGTTAGCATTAGGGTTAGGATTAGGGTTAGGCTTACGGTTTGGGTTAGGGTTAGGGTTAGGGTTAGGGTTTGGGTTAGGGTTAGTGTTAGGGTTAGGGGTAGGGTTATGGTTAGGGTTAGGGGTAGGGTGAGGTGTTGGATTAGGTTTATCGTTAGGGTTAGGGTTAGGATTAGGTTTAGGGTTAAGGTTCCGATTACAGTTAGTTTTAGAGTTTGGGGTTCGGTAAGGGTTAAGGTTAGGTTT
>CM069542.1:1470000-1490000 GCA_035773235.1 Eospalax fontanierii | reverse complement strand
TTAGGGTTAGCGTTTGAGTTAGGGTTAGGGTTAGGGTTAGGATTAGGGTTAGGGTTTGTTTTAAGATTAGGGTTTGGGTTTGAATTAAGTTTAGGGTTAGGGTTTGGGTTAAGGTTACGTTTAGGGTTAGGGTTAGCGTTAGGAGTAGGGTTAGGGTTTAGGTTTTTGGTTAGGGTTAGTGTTAGGGTTAGTGTTAGGATTAGGGTTTGGGTTAGGGTTTAGGTTTGGTTAGGTTTAGGGTTAGGGTTAGGGTTATGGTTAGGTTTAGCATTAGGGTTAGGGTTAGGGTTATGGTTAGGGTTGGTGTTAGGGTTAGGTTTAGGGTTTGGGTTTGGGTTAGGGTTTGGGTTAGGGTTAGGGTTTGGGTTAGGGTTAGGGTTAGGGTTCGGGTTAGGATTTGGATTAGGGTTAGGGTTAGATTTGGATTTGGGTTAGAGTTATGATGAGGGTTAGGGTTTGGGTTGGGGTTGGGGTTTGGGTTATGGTTAGGTTTGAATCTTGGTTAGCATTAGGGTTATGGTTAGTGTTAAGATTATTGTTAGGGTTAGGGTTAGGGTTAGGTTTTGGGTGAGGGTTAGGGTTAGGGTTAGGGTTAGACTTAGGTTTAGGCTTAGGGTTAGGGTTAGGGTTAGGATAAGGATGAGGGTTAGGGTTAGGGTTAGGATTAGGGTTATTATTTGGGTTAGGGTTTGGGTTAGGGTTAGTGTTAGGGTTTGGGTTAGTGTTAGAGTTAGGGTTTGAGTTAGGGTTAGGTTTAGGCTTACATTGGGGTTGGGTTAGAGTTAGGGTTAGGGTTAGGGTTTGGGTTTGGTTTAGAGTTAGGGTTAGGTTAAGGTTTGGGTTAGAGTTAGGGTTAGGGTGAGGTGTTGGATTAGGGTTATGGTTAGGGTTAGGGTTAGGATTAGGGTTAGGGTTAGGGTTTCGATTAGAGTTAGGTTTAGAGTTTGGGTTTGGGTAAGGGTTAAGGTTAGGGTTAGTGTTAGGGTTGGGGTTAGTGTTAGGGTTAGGACTAGGATTAGGGTTAGGGTTAGTGTTAGGTTTAGGGTTAGGGTTTGGGTTTAGGTTTGGGTTATGGTTAGGGTTAGTGTTAGGGTTAGGGTTTAGGGTTAGGTTTAGGGTTAGGGTTAGGGTTTCGGTTTGGGTTATGTTTTGGGTTAGGTTTAGGGTTAGGTTTAGGGTTTGGGTTCGGGTTAGGAATAGGGTTATGGTTTGAGTTTGAATTAGGTTTAGGGTTAGCATTAGGGTTAGGGTTAGGTTTAGGATTAGTGTTTCAGTTAGGCTTAGTGTTAGGGTTAGGGTTTGTGTACGGGTCAGGTTTAGGGGTAGGGTTAGGGTTTGATTTAGGGTTAGGGTTATGGTTAGGTTTAGCATTAGGGTTTGGGTTAGGGTTATGGTTAGGGTTGGTGTTAGGGTTAGGGTTAGGGTTTGGGTTTGGGTTAGGGTTTGGGTTAGGGTTAGGGTTTGGGTTAGGGTTAGGGTTAGGGTTAGGGTTCGGGTTAGGATTTGGGTTAGGGTTAGGGTTAGGGTCGGATATGGGTTAGAGTTATGGTGAAGGTTAGGGGTTGGGTTAGGGTTAGGGTTTGGGTTAGGGTTAGGGTTAGGCTTAGGGTTAGGGTTTGGGTTAGGGTTAGGTTTGAATCTTGGTTAGTATTAGGGTTATGGTTAGTGTTAAGATTATGGTTAGGGTTAGGGTTAGGGTTAGGTTTTGGGTGAGGGTGAGGGTTAGGGTTAGGGTTAGACTTAGTTTTAGGGTTAGGGTTAGGGTTAGGGTTAGGATAAGGATGAGGGTTAGGGTTAGGGTTAGGATTAGGGTTATTATTTGGGTTAGGGTTTGGGTTAGGGTTGGTGTTGGGGTTTCGGTTCGTGTTAGAGTTAGGGTTTGAGTTAGGGTTAGGTTTAGGCTTACATTGGGGTTGGGTTAGAGTTAGGGTTAGGGTTAGGGTTTGGGTTTGGTTTAGAGTTAGGGTTAGGTTAGGGTTTGGGTTAGAGTTAGGGTTAGGGTGAGGTGTTGGAATAGGGTTATGGTTAGGGTTAGGGTTAGGATTAGGGTTAGGGTTAGGGTTCCGATTAGAGTTAGGTTTAGAGTTTGGCTTTGGGTAAGGGTTATGGTTAGGGTTAAGGTTAGGGTTAGGGTTAGGGTTAGGGTTAGGACTAGGATTAGGGATAGGATTAGTGTTTGGTTTAGGGTTAGGGTTTGGGTTTAGGTTTGGGTTATGGTTAGGGTTAGTGTTAGGGTTAGGGTTTAGGGTTAGGTTTAGGGTTAGGGTTAGGGTTTCGGTTTGGGTTATGTTTTGGGTTAGGTTTAGGGTTAGGGTTAGGGTTTGGGTTCGGGTTAGGAATAGGGTTATGGTTTGAGTTTGAATTAGGTTTAGGGTTAGCATTAGGGTTAGGGTTAGGTTTAGGATTAGTGTTTCAGTTAGGCTTAGTGTTAGGGTTAGGGTTTGGGTACGGGTTAGGTTTAGGGTTAGGGTTAGGGTTTGATTTAGGGTTAGGGTTAAGGTTAGGGTTAGTGTTAGGGTTTGGGTTAGGGTTAGGGTTAGGAATAGGGTTAGTGATTGGGTTAGGTTTAGGATTAGCGTTAGGTTTATGATTAGGTTTAGGGTTAGGGTTTGGTTTAGGGTTATGGTTAGGGTTAGGGTTTGGGTGAGGGTTAGGGTTAGGGTTAGGGTTAGGGTTTGTGTTTAGATTAAGGTTTGGGTTTGGGTTAGGTTAGGGTTTGGGTTACAGTTAGGGTTAGGGTTAGGGTTTGGGTTTGGTTTAGTGTTAGGGTTAGGTTAGGGTTTGGGTTAGAGTTAGGGTTAGGGTGAGGTGTTGGATTAGGGTTATGGTTAGGGTTAGGGTTAGGATTAGGGTTAGGGTTAGGGTTCCGATTAGAGTTAGGTTTAGAGTTTGGGTTTGGGTAAGAGTTAAGGTTAGGGTTAGGGTTAGGACTAGGATTAGGGTTAGGGTTAGGGTTAGGATTAGGGTTACGGTTAGGGTTAGTGTTAGGTTTTCGGTTTGGGTTATGTTTTGGGTTAGGTTTAGGGTTAGGGTTAGGGTTAGGATTAATGTTAGGATTAGGGTTAGGGTTTGAGTTTGAATTAGGTTTAGGATAAGCATTAGGGTTAGGGTTAGATTTAGGATAAGTGTTTCAGTTAGGGTTTGGGTTAGGGTTAGGGTTAGGGTTAGGGTTAGGTTTTGGGTTAGGGTTAGGGTTAGGGTTTGGGTTAGGGTTAGGGTTAGGGTTAGGGTTAAGTTTTGGGTTAGGATTAGGGTTAGGGTTAGGGTTAGGGTTAGGGTTAGGGTTAGGACTAGGATTAGGGTTATGGTTAGGGTTAGGGTTAGGATTAGGGTTAGGGTTAGGGTTCCGATTAGAGTTAGGTTTAGAGTTTGGGTTTGGGTAAGGGTTAGGGTTAGGGTTAGGGTTAGGACTAGGATTAGGCCTAGGGTTAGGGTTAGGATTAGGGTTACGGTTAGGGTTAGTGTTAGGTTTTCGGTTTGGGTTATGTTTTGGGTTAGGTTTAGGGTTAGGGTTAGGGTTAGGATTAAGGTTAGGATTAGGGTTAGGGTTTGAGTTTGAATTAGGTTTAGGATAAGCATTAGGGTTAGGGTTAGATTTAGGATAAGTGTTTCAGTTAGGGTTTGGGTTAGGGTTAGGGTTAGGGTTAGGGTTAGGTTTTGGGTTAGGGTTAGGGTTAGGGTTTGGGTTAGGGTTAGGGTTAGGGTTAGGGTTAGGTTTTGGGTTAGGATTAGGGTTAGGGTTAGGGTTAGGGTTAGGTTTAGGGTTAGGACTAGGATTAGGGTTATGGTTAGGTTTAGGGTTAGGGTTAGGGTTCCGATTAGAGTTAGGTTTAGAGTTTGGGTTTGGGTAAGGGTTAAGGTTAGGTTTAAGGTTAGTGTTAGGGTTAGGGTTAGGACTAGGATTAGGGCTAGGGTTAGGGTTAGGGTTAGGGTTTGGGTTAGGGTTAGGGTTAGGGTTAGGGTTAGGTTTTGGGTTAGGATTAGGGTTAGGGTTAGGGTTAGGGTTAGGTTTAGGATTAGGACTAGGATTAGGGTTATGGTTAGGTTTAGGGTTAGGGTTAGGGTTCCGATTAGAGTTAGGTTTAGAGTTTGGGTTTGGGTAAGGGTTAAGGTTAGGTTTAAGGTTACGGTTAGGGTTAGGGTTAGGACTAGGATTAGGGCTAGGTTTAGGCTTAGGATTAGGGTTAGGGTTTGGTTTTAGATTTGGGTTATGGTTAGGGTCAGGGTTAGGGTTAGGGTTTAGGGCTAGGGTTAGGTTTCAGGTTAGGGTTTCGGTTTGGGTTATGTTTTGGGTTAGGTTTAGGGTTTGAGTTGGAATTAGGTTTAGGGTTAGCATTAGGGTTAGGGTTAGGTTTAGGATTAGTGTTTCAGTTAGGGTTAGGGTTAGGGTTAGGGTTTGGGTTCGGGTTAGGGGTAGGGTTAGGTTTAGGTTTTGATTTAGGGTTAGGGTTAGGGTTAGTGTTTTTGCTAGGATTTTGGTTAGGGTTAAGGTTAAGACTAGGGGTAGTGTTAGGGTGAGGTTTAGGGGTAGCATTAGGGTTAGGGTTAGGGTGAGGCTTACGGTTTGGGTTAGGGTTAGGTTTAGGGTTAGGGTTTGGGTTAGGGTTAGGGTTAGGTTTAGGGTTAGGGTTAGGGTTTGGGTTTTGGTTAGGGTTAGGGTTAGGGTTAGGTTTAGGGTTAAGGTTTGGGTTAGGTTTAGGATTAGAGTTAGAGTTAGGGTTAGGGTTTTGGTTTGGGTTAGGGTTAGGGTTAGGATTTGGGTTAGTGTTAGGGTTAGGGTTAGTGTTAGGGTTAGGGTTTGGGTTAGGGTTAGGGTTAGGGTTAGGATTAGGGTTAGGGTTTGTGTTAAGATTAGGGTTTGGGTTTGGGTTAAGTTTAGGGTTAGGATTTGGGTTAAGGTTACGTTTAGGGTTAGGGTTTGTGTTAGGGTTAGGGTTAGCGTTAGGAGTAGGGTTAGGGTTTAGGTTTTTGGTTAGGGTTAGTGTTAGGGTTAGTGTTAGGATTAGGGTTTGGGTTAGGGTTTAGGTTTGGTTAGGTTTAGGGTTAGGGTTAGGGTTATGGTTAGGTTTAGCATTAGGGTTAGGGTTAGGGTTATGGTTAGGGTTGGTGTTAGGGTTAGGGTTAGGGTTTGGGTTTGGGTTAGGTTTTGGGTTAGGGTTAGGGTTTGGGTTAGGGTTAGGGTTAGGGTTCGGGTTAGGATTTGGATTAGGGTTAGGGTTAGATTTGGATTTGAGTTAGATTTATGGTGAAGGTTAGGGGTTGGGTTAGGGTTAGGGTTTGGGTTAGGGTTAGGGTTAGGCTTAGGGTTAGGGTTTGGGTTAGGGTTAGGTTTGAATCTTGGTTAGTATTAGGGTTATGGTTAGTGTTAAGATTATGGTTAGGGTTAGGGTTAGGGTTAGGTTTTGGGTGAGGGTTAGGGTTAGGGTTAGGGTTAGACTTAGGTTTAGGGTTAGGGTTAGGGTTAGGGTTAGGATAAGGATGAGGGTTAGGGTTAGGGTTAGGATTAGGGTTATTATTTGGGTTAGGGTTTGGATTAGGGTTAGTGTTAGGGTTTGGGTTAGTGTTAGAGTTAGGGTTTGAGTTAGGGTTAGGTTTAGGCTTACATTGGGGTTGGGTTAGAGTTAGGGTTAGGGTTAGGGTTAGGGTTTGGTTTTGTTGTAGAGTTAGGGTTAGGATAGGGTTTGGGTTAGAGTTAGGGTTTGGGTGAGGTGTTGGATTAGGGTTATGGTTTGGGGTAGGGTGAGGATTAGGGTTAGGGTTAGGGTTCCGAATAGAGTTAGGTTTAGAGTTTGGGTTTGGGTAAGGGTTAAGGTTAGGGTTAGGGTTAGGGTTAGGGTTAGGGTTAGGGTTAGGGTTAGGGTTAGGGTTAGGGTTAGGACTAGGATTAGGGTTAGGGTTAGTGTTAGGTTTAGGGTTAGGGTTTGGGTTTAGGTTTGGGTTATGTTTAGGGTTAGTGTTAGGGTTAGGGTTTAGGGTTAGGTTTAGGGTTAGGGTTAGGGTTTCGGTTTGGGTTATGTTTTGGGTTAGGTTTAGGGTTAGGTTTAGGGTTTGGGTTCGGGTTAGGAATAGGGTTATGGTTTGAGTTTGAATTAGGTTTAGGATTAGCATTAGGGTTAGGGTTAGGTTTAGGATTAGTGTTTCAGTTAGGCTTAGTGTTAGGGTTAGGGTTTGGGTACGGGTTAGGTTTAGGGTTAGGGTTAGGGTTTGATTTAGGGTTAGGGTTAAGGTTAGGGTTAGTGTTAGGTTTTGGGTTAGGGTTAGGGTTAGGAATAGGGTTAGTGATTGGGTTAGGTTTAGGATTAGCATTAGGTTTATGATTAGGTTTAGGGTTAGGGTTTGGTTTAGGGTTATGGTTAGGGTTAGGGTTTGGGTGAGGGTTAGGGTTAGGGTTAGGGTTTGTGTTAAGATTAAGGTTTGGGTTTGGGTTAGGTTAGGGTTTGAGTTACAGTTAGGGTTAGGGTTAGGGTTTGGGTTTGGTTTAGTGTTAGGGTTAGGTTAGGGTTTGGGTTAGAGTTAGGGTTAGGGTGAGGTGTTGGATTAGGGTTATGGTTAGGGTTAGGATTAGGATTAGGGTTAGGGTTAGGGTTCCGATTAGAGTTAGGTTTAGAGTTTGGGTTTGGGTAAGGGTTAAGGTTAGGGTTAGGGTTAGGACTAGGATTAGGGTTAGGGTTAGGGTTAGGATTAGGGTTACGGTTAGGGTTAGTGTTAGGTTTTCGGTTTGGGTTATGTTTTGGATTAGGTTTAGGGTTAGGGTTAGGGTTAGGATTAAGGTTAGGATTAGGGTTAGGGTTTGAGTTTGAATTAGGTTTAGGATAAGCATTAGGGTTAGGGTTAGATTTAGGATAAGTGTTTCAGTTAGGGTTTGGGTTAGGGTTAGGGTTAGGGTTAGGGTTAGGTTTTGGGTTAGGGTTAGGGTTAGGGTTTGGGTTAGGGTTAGGGTTAGGGTTAGGGTTAGGGTTAGGTTTTGGGTTAGGATTAGGGTTAGGGTTACGGTTAGGGTTAGGTTTAGGGTTAGGACTAGGATTAGGGTTATGGTTAGGGTTAGGGTTAGGGTTAGGGTTCCGATTAGAGTTTGGTTTAGAGTTTGGGTTTGGGTAAGGGTTAAGGTTAGGTTTAAGGTTAGGGTTAGGGTTAGGGTTAGGACTAGGATTAGGGCTAGGGTTAGGGTTAGGATTAGGGTTAGGGTTTGGTTTTAGATTTGGGTTATGGTTAGGGTCAGGGTTAGGGTTAGGGTTTAGGGCTAGGGTTAAATTTAAGGATAGGGTTTCGGTTTGGGTTATGTTTTGGGTTAGGTTTAGGGTTAGGTTTAGGTTTTGAGTTGGAATTAGGTTTAGGGTTAGCATTAGGGTTAGGGTTAGGTTTAGGATTAGTGTTTCAGTTAGGGTTAGGGTTAGGGTTAGGGTTTGGGTTCGGGTTAGGGATAGGGTTAGGTTTAGGTTTTGATTTACGGTTAGGGTTAGGGTTTTTGTTAGGGTTTGGGTTAGGGTTAAGGTTAAGACTAGGGTTAGTGTTAGGGTTAGGTTTAGGGTTAGCATTAGGGTTAGGATTAGGGTTAGGCTTACAGTTTGGGTTAGGGTTAGGGTTAGGGTTAGGTTTAGGGTTAGGGTTTGGGTTAGGTTTAGGGTTAGGTTTAGGGTTAGGGTTAGGGTTAGGGTTAGGTTTAGCATTAGGGTTAGGGTTAGGGTTATGGTTAGGATTAGCTTTAGGGTTAGGGTTAGGGTTTGGGTTTGGATTAGGGTTTGGGTTAGGGTTAGGGTTTGGGTTAGGGTTAGAGTTAGGGTTCGGGTTAGGATTTGGGTTAGGGTTAGGGTTAGAGTCGGATTTGGGTTAGAGTTATGGTGAGGGTTAGGGGTTGGGTTAGGGTTAGGGTTACGGTTAGGGTTAGGGTTATGGTTAGGGTTAGGATTAGGGTTAGGGTTAGGGTTAGGGTTACGGTTTCGGTTTCGGTTATGTTTTGGGTTAGTTTTAGGGTTAGGTTTAGGGTTTGGGTTGGGTTAGGATTAGGGTTAGGGTTTGAGTTTGAATTAGGTTTAGGGTTAGCATTAGGGTTAGGGTTAGGTTTAGGATAAGTGTTTCAGTTAGGGTTAGGGTTAGGGTTAGGGTTTGGGTTCGGGTTAGGTTTAGGGTTAGCATTAGGGTTAGGATTAGCGTTAGGGTTAGGGTTTGGGTTAGGGTTAGGGTTAGGGTTAGGGTTAGGGTTAGGGTTTGGGTTAGGGTTAGGGTTAGGGTTAGGGTCTGGTTAGGGTTAGGGTTAGGATTAGGGTTAGGGTTTGTGTTAAGATCGGGGTTTGGGTTTGGGTTAGGGTTAGGGTTAGGGTTAGGGTTAGGGTTTGGATTAGAATTAGGGTTACGGTTAAGGTTAGGGTTAGGGTTAGGGTTAGGTTAAGGATGAGGGTTAGGGTTAGGGTTAGGATTAGTGTTATTATTTGGGTTATGGTGTGGGTTAGGCTTAGGGTTAGGGTTAGGGTTTAGGTTTGGGTTATGTTTTGGGTTAGGTTTAGGGTTAGGATTAGGGTTTGTGTTCGGGTTAGGAATAGGGTTATGGTTTGAGTTTGAATTAGGTTTAGGGTTAGCATTAGGGTTAGGGTTAGGTTTAGGATTAGTGTTTCAGTTAGGCTTAGTGTTAGGGTTAGGGTTTGGGTACGGGTTAGGTTTAGGGTTAGGGTTAGGGTTTGATTTAGGGTTAGGGTTAAGGTTAGGGTTAGTGTTAGGTTTTGGGTTAGGGTTAGGGTTAGGAATAGGGTTAGTGATAGGGTTAGGTTTAGGGTTAGCATTAGGGTTATGATTAGGTTTAGGGTTAGGGTTTGGTTTAGGGTTATGGTTAGGGTTAGGGTTTGGGTGAGGGTTAGGGTTAGGGTTAGGGTTAGGGTTTGTGTTAAGATTAGGGTTTGGATTTGGGTTAGGTTAGGGTTTGGGTTACAGTTAGGGTTAGGGTTAGGGTTTGGATTTGGTTTAGTGTTAGGGTTAGGTTAGGGTTTGGGTGAGAGTTAGGGTTAGGGTGAGGTGTTGGATTAGGGTTATGGTTAGGGTTAGGGTTAGGATTAGGGTTAGGGTTAGGGTTCCGATTAGAGTTAGGTTTAGAGTTTGGGTTTGGGTAAGGGTTAAGGTTAGGGTTAGGGTTAGGGTTAGGGTTAGGGTTAGGACTAGGTTTAGAGTTAGAGTTAGGGTTAGGATTAGGGTTACGGTTAGGGTTAGTGTTAGGTTTTCGGTTTGGGTTATGTTTTGGGTTAGGTTTAGGGTTAGGGTTAGGGTTAGGGTTAGGATTAAGGTTAGGATTAGGGTTAGGGTTTGAGTTTGAATTAGGTTTAGGGTTAGCATTAGGGTTAGGGTTAGATTTAGGATAAGTGTTTCAGTTAGGTTTTGGGTTAGGGTTAGGGTTAGGGTTAGGGTTAGGGTTAGGTTTTGGGTTAGGGTTAGGGTTAGGGTTTGGGTTATGGTTAGGGTAAGTGTTAGGGTTAGGGTTTAGGGTTAGGGTTAGGTTTAGTGTAAGGGTTTCTGTTTGGGTTATGTTTTGGGTTAGGTTTAGGGTTAGGGTTAGGGTTTGAATTGGAATTAGGTTTAGGGTTAGCATTAGGATTAGGGTTAGGTTTAGGATTAGTGTTTCAGTTAGGGTTAGGGTTAGGGTTTGGGTTCGGGTTAGGGTTAGGTTTAGGTTTAGGGTTTGATTTAGGGTTAGGGTTAGGGTTAGGGTTAGTGTTAGGGTTTGGGTTAGCGTTAGGGTTAGGACTAGGGTTAGTGTTAGGGTTAGGTTTAGGGTTAGCATTAGGGTTAGGATTAGGGTTAGGGTTAGGGTTTGGGTTTTGGTTAGGGTTAGAGTTAGGGTTAGGGTGAGGTGTTGGATTAGGGTTATGGTTAGGGTTAGTGTTAGGATTAGGGTTAGGGTTAGGGTTCCGATTAGAGTTAGGTTTAGAGTTTGGGTTTGGGTAAGGGTTAAGGTTAGGGTTAGGGTTAGGACTAGGATTAGGGTTAGGGTTAGGGTTAGGATTAGGGTTACGGTTAGGGTTAGTGTTAGGTTTTCGGTTTGGGTTATGTTTTGGGTTAGGTTTAGGGTTAGGGTTAGGGTTAGGATTAAGGTTAGGATTAGGGTTAGGGTTTGAGTTTGAATTAGGTTTAGGATAAGCATTAGGGTTAGGGTTAGATTTAGGATAAGTGTTTCAGTTAGGGTTTGGGTTAGGGTTAGGGTTAGGGTTAGGGTTAGGTTTTGGGTTAGGGTTAGGGTTAGGGTTTGGGTTAGGGTTAGGGTTAGGGTTAGGGTTAGGTTTTGGGTTAGGATTAGGGTTAGGGTTAGAGTTAGGGTTAGGGTTAGGGTTAGGGTTAGGTTTTGGGTTAGGATTAGGGTTAGGGTTAGAGTTAGGGTTAGGACTAGGATTAGGGCTAGGGTTAGGGTTAGGATTAGGGTTAGGGTTTGGTTTTAGATTTGGGTTATGGTTAGGGCTAGGGTTAGGTTTAGGGTTTAGGACTAGGGTTAGGTTTCAGGTTAGGGTTTCGGTTTGGGTTATGTTTTGGGTTAGGTTTAGGGTTAGGTTTAGGGTTTGAGTTGGAATTAGGTTTAGGGTTAGCATTAAGGTTAGGGTTAGGTTTACGATTAGTGTTTCAGTTACGGTTAGGGTTAGGCTTAGGGTTTGGATTCGGGTTAGGGTTAGGGTTAGGTTCATGTTTTGATTTACGGTTAGGGTTAGGGTTAGGGTTTTTGCTAGGGTTTGGGTTAGGGTTAAGGTTAAGACTAGGGTTAGTGTTAGGGTTAGGTTTAGGGTTAGCATTAGGGTTAGGATTAGGGTTAGGCTTACGGTTTGGGTTAGGGTTAGGGTTAGGGTTAGGTTTAGGGTTAGGGTTTGGGTTAGGGTTAGGGTTAGGGTTAGGGTTAGGGTTAGGGTTAGGGTTAGGGTTAGGTTTAGCATTAGGGTTAGGGTTAGGGTTATGGTTAGGATTAGCTTTAGGGTTAGGGTTAGGGTTTGGGTTTGGATTAGGGTTTGGGTTAGGGTTAGGGTATTGGTTAGGGTTAGGGTTAGGGTTCGGGTTACGATTTGGGTTAGGGTTAGGGTTAGGGTTAGGGTTAGGGTTATGGTTAGGGTTAGGGTTAGGGTGAGGTGTTGGATTAGGTTTATCGTTAGGGTTAGGGTTAGGATTAGGGTTAGGGTTAGGGTTCCGATTAGAGTTAGTTTTAGAGTTTGGGGTTCGGTAAGGGTTAAGGTTAGGTTTACGTTTAGGGTTAGTGTTAAGGTTAGGGTTAGGGTTAGGGTTAGGATAAGGATGAAGGTTAGGGTTAGGGTTAGGATTAGGGTTACTATTTGGGTTATGGTTTGGGTTAGGGTTAGGGTTAGGGTTTGGGTTAGTGTTAGAGTTAGGGTTTGAGTTAGGCTTAGGTTTAGGGTTAGATTAAGGTTTGGGTTAGAGTCAGTGTTAGGGTTACGGTTTGGGTTTGGTTTAGAGTTAGGGTTAGGTTAGGGTTTGGGTTAGAGTTAGGGTTAGGGTGAGGTGTTGGATTAGGGTTATGGTTAGGATTAGGGTTTTTTTTAGTGTTAGAGTTAGGGTTTGAGTTAGGGTTAGGTTTAGGCTTACATTGGGGTTTGGGTTAGAGTTAGGGTTAGGGTTAGGGTTTGGGTTTTTTTTAGAGTTAGGGTTAGGTTTGGGTTTGGGTTAGAGTTAGGGTTAGGGTGAGGTGTTGGATTAGGGTTATGGTTAGGGTTAGGGTTAGGATTAGGGTTAGGGTTAGGGTTCTGATTAGAGTTAGGTTTAGAGTTTGGGTTTCGGTAAGGGTTAAGGTTAGGTTTAGGGTGAGGATTTGAGTTAGGGATAGGGTTAGGGTTAGGGTTAGTGTTAGGGTTAGGGTTAGGGTTAGGGTTAGGTTTAGCATTAGGGTTAGGGTTAGGGTTATGGTTAGGATTAGCTTTAGGGTTAGGGTTAGGGTTTGGGTTTGGATTAGGGTTTGGGTTAGGGTTAGGGTTTGGGTTAGGGTTAGGGTTAGGGTTCGGGTTAGGATTTGGGTTAGGGTTAGGGTTAGAGTCGGATTTGGGTTAGAGTTATGGTGAGGGTTAGGGGTTGGGTTAGGGTTAGGGTTACGATTAGGGTTAGGGTTATGGTTACGGTTAGGATTAGGGTTAGGGTTAGGGTTAGGGTTACGGTTTCGGTTTCGGTTATCTTTTGGGTTAGTTTTAGGGTTAGGTTTAGGGTTTGGGTTGGGTTAGGATTAGGGTTAGGGTTTGAGTTTGAATTAGGTTTAGGGTTAGCATTAGGGTTAGGGTTAGGTTTAGGATAAGTGTTTCAGTTAGGGTTAGGGTTAGGGTTAGGGTTTGGGTTCGGGTTAGGTTTAGGGTTAGCATTAGGGTTAGGATAAGCGTTAGGGTTAGGTTTTGCGTTAGGGTTAGGGTTAGGTTTAGGGTTAGGGTTTGGGTTAGGGTTAGGGTTAGGGTGAGGGTCTGGTTAGGGTTAGGGTTCGGATTAGGGTTAGGGTTTGTGTTAAGATCGGGGTTTGGATTTGGGTTAGGGTTAGGGTTAGGGTTAGGGTTAGGGTTAGGGTTAGGGTTAGGGTTAGAATTAGGGTTACTGTTAAGGTTAGGGTTAGGGTTAGGGTTAGGTTAAGGATGAGGGTTAGGGTTAGGGTTAGGATTAGTGTTATTATTCGGGTTATGGTTTGGGTTAGGTTTAGGGTTAGGGTTAGGGTTTAGGTTTGGGTTATGTTTTGGGTTAGGTTTAGTGTTAGGATTAGTGTTTGGGTTCGGGTTAGGAACAGGGTTATGGTTTGAGTTTGAATTAGGTTTAGGGTTAGGATTAGGGTTAGGGTTAGGGTTTGTGTTAAGATTAGGGTTTGGATTTGGGTTAGGTTAGGGTTTGGGTTACAGTTAGGGTTAGGGTTAGGGTTTGGGTTTGGTTTAGTGTTAGGGTTAGGTTAGGGTTTGGGTTAGAGTTAGGGTTAGGGTGAGGTGTTGGATTAGGGTTATGGTTAGGGTTAGGGTTAGGATTAGGTTAGGGTTAGGGTTCCGATTAGAGTTAGGTTTAGAGTTTGGGTTTGGGTAAGGGTTAAGGTTAGGGTTAGGGTTAGGGTTAGGGTTAGGGTTAGGACTAGGTTTAGAGTTAGGGTTAGGGTTAGGATTAGGGTTACGGTTAGGGTTAGTGTTAGGTTTTCGGTTTGGGTTATGTTTTGGGTTAGGTTTAGGGTTAGGGTTAGGGTTTGAGTTGGAATTAGGTTTAGGGTTAGCATTAGGGTTAGGGTTAGGTTTAGGATTAGTTTTTCAGTTACGGTTAGGGTTAGGGTTAGGGTTTGGGTTCGGGTTAGGGTTAGGGTTAGGTTTAGGTTTTGATTTAGGGTTAGGTTTAGGGTTAGGGTTTTTGTTAGGGTTTGGGTTAGGGTTAAGGTTAAGACTAGGTTTAGTGTTAGGGTTAGGTTTAGGGTTAGCATTAGGGTTAGGATTAGGGTTAGGCTTACGGTTTGGGTTAGGGTTAGGGTTAGGGTTAGGGTTTGGGTTAGGGTTAGGGTTAGGGTTAGGGTTAGGGTTATGGTTAGGGTTAGGGTTAGGGTGAGGTGTTGGATTAGGTTTATGGTTAGGGTTAGGGTTAGGATTAGGGTTAGGGTTAGGGTTCCGATTAGAGTTAGTTTTAGAGTTTGGGTTTCGGTAAGGGTTAAGGTTAGGTTTAGGTTTAGGGTTAGTGTTAAGGTTAGGGTTAGGGTTAGGGTTAGGATAAGGATGAAGGTTAGGGTTAGGGTTAGGATTAGGGTTACTATTTGGGTTATGGTTTGGGTTAGGGTTAGGGTTAGGGTTTGGGTTAGTGTTAGAGTTAGGGTTTGAGTTAGGCTTAGGTTTAGGGTTAGATTAGGGTTTGGGTTAGAGTCAGGGTTAGGGTTACGGTTTGGGTTTGGTTTAGAGTTAGGGTTAGGTTAGGGTTTGGGTTAGAGTTAGGGTTAGGGTGAGGTGTTGGATTAGGGTTATGGTTAGGATTAGGGTTTTGGTTAGTGTTAGAGTTAGGGTTTGAGTTAGGGTTAGGTTTAGGCTTACATTGGGGTTTGGGTTAGAGTTAGGTTTAGGGTTAGGGTTTGGGTTTTTTTTAGAGTTAGGGTTAGGTTTGGGTTTGGGTTAGAGTTAGGGTTAGGGTGAGGTGTTGGATTAGGGTTATGGTTAGGGTTAGGGTTAGGATTAGGTTAGGGTTAGGGTTCCGATTAGAGTTAGGTTTAGAGTTTGGGTTTGGGTAAGGGTTAAGGTTAGGGTTAAGGTTAGGGTTAGGGTTAGGGTTAGGACTAGGTTTAGAGTTAGGGTTAGGGTTAGGATTAGGGTTACGGTTAGGGTTAGTGTTAGGTTTTCGGTTTGGGTTATGTTTTGGGTTAGGTTTAGGGTTAGGGTTAGGGTTTGAGTTGGAATTAGGTTTAGGGTTAGCATTAGGGTTAAGGTTAGGTTTAGGATTAGTTTTTCAATTAGGGTTAGGGTTAGGGTTAGGGTTTGGGTTCGGGTTAGGGTTAGGGTTAGGTTTAGGTTTTGATTTAGGGTTAGGGTTAGGGTTAGGGTTTTTGTTAGGGTTTGGGTTAGGGTTAAGGTTAAGACTAGGTTTAGTGTTAGGGTTAGGTTTAGGGTTAGCATTAGGGTTAGGATTAGGGTTAGGCTTACGGTTTGGGTTAGGGTTAGGGTTAGGGTTAGGGTTTGGGTTAGGGTTAGGGTTAGGGTTAGGGTTAGGGTTATGGTTAGGGTTAGGGTTAGGGTGAGGTGTTGGATTAGGTTTATGGTTAGGGTTAGGGTTAGGATTAGGGTTAGGGTTAGGGTTCCGATTAGAGTTAGTTTTAGAGTTTGGGTTTCGGTAAGGGTTAAGGTTAGGTTTAGGTTTAGGGTTAGTGTTAAGGTTAGGGTTAGGGTTAGGGTTAGGATAAGGATGAAGGTTAGGGTTAGGGTTAGGATTAGGGTTACTATTTGGGTTATGGTTTGGGTTAGGGTTAGGGTTAGGGTTTGGGTTAGTGTTAGAGTTAGGGTTTGAGTTATGCTTAGGTTTAGGGTTAGATTAGGGTTTGGGTTAGAGTCAGTGTTAGGGTTACGGTTTGGGTTTGGTTTAGAGTTAGGGTTAGGTTAGGGTTTGGGTTAGAGTTAGGGTTAGGGTGAGGTGTTGGATTAGGGTTATGGTTAGGATTAGGGTTTTGGTTAGTGTTAGAGTTAGGGTTTGAGTTAGGGTTAGGTTTAGGCTTACATTGGGGTTTGGGTTAGAGTTAGGGTTAGGGTTAGGGTTTGGGTTTTTTTTAGAGTTAGGGTTAGGTTTGGGTTTGGGTTAGAGTTAGGGTTAGGGTGAGGTGTTGGATTAGGGTTATGGTTAGGGTTAGGGTTAGGATTAGGGTTAGGGTTAGGGTTCCGATTAGAGTTAGGTTTAGAGTTTGGGTTTCGGTAAGGGTTAAGGTTAGGTTTAGGTTTAGGGTTAGGGTTAGGGTTAGGGTTAGGACTAGGATTAGAGTTATGGTTAGGGTTAGGGTTAGGATTAGGGTTAGGGTTAGGGTTCTGATTAGAGTTAGGTTTAGAGTTTGGGTTTGGGTAAGGGTTAAGGTTACTTTTAGGGTTAGGGTTAGGGTTAGGGTTAGGGTTAGGACTAGGATTAGGGTTAGGGTTAGGGTTTGGATTAGGGTTAGGGTTTGGTTTTAGGTTTGGGTTATGGTTAGGGTAAGTGTTAGGGTTAGGGTTTAGGGTTAGGGTTAGGTTTAGGGTAAGGGTTTCTGTTTGGGTTATGTTTTGGTTTAGGTTTAGGGTTAGGGTTAGGGTTTGAATTGGAATTAGGTTTAGGGTTAGCATTAGGGTTAGGGATAGGTTTAGGATTAGTGTTTCAGTTAGGGTTAGGGTTAGGGTGAGGGTTTGGGTTCGGGTTAGGGTTAGGTTTAGGGTTAGTGTTAGGGTTTGGGTTAGGTTAAGGATGAGGGTTAGGGTTAGGGTTAGGATTAGTGTTATTATTTGGGTTATGGTTTGGGTTAGGTTTAGGGTTAGGGTTAGGGTTTAGGTTTGGGTTATGTTTTGGGTTAGGTTTAGTGTTAGGATTAGGGTTTGGGTTCGGGTTAGGAATAGGGTTATGGTTTGAGTTTGAATTAGGTTTAGGGTTAGGATTAGGGTTAGGGTTAGGTTTAGGATTAGTGTTTCAGTTAGGCTTAGTGTTAGGGTTAGGGTTTGGGTACGGGTTAGGTTTAGGGTTAGGGTTAGGGTTTGATTTAGGGTTAGGGTTAAGGTTAGGGTTAGTGTTAGGTTTTGGGTTAGGGTTAGGGTTAGGAATAGGGTTAGTGTTACGGTTAGGATTAGGGTTAGCATTAGGGTTATGATTAGGTTTAGGGTTAGGGTTTGCTTTAGGGTTATGGTTAGGGTTAGGGTTTGGGTGAGGGTTAGGGTTAGGGTTAGGGTTAGGGTTTGTGTTAAGATTAGGGTTTGGATTTGGGTTAGGTTAGGGTTTGGGTTACAGTTAGGGTTAGGGTTAGGGTTTGGGTTTGGTTTAGTGTTAGGGTTAGGTTAGGGTTTGGGTTAGAGTTAGGGTTAGGGTGAGGTGTTGGATTAGGGTTATGGTTAGGGTTAGGGTTAGGATTAGGGTTAGGGTTAGGGTTCCGATTAGAGTTAGGTTTAGAGTTTGGGTTTGGGTAAGGGTTAAGGTTAGGGTTAGGGTTAGGGTTAGGGTTAGGGTTAGGGTTAGGACTAGGTTTAGAGTTAGGGTTAGGGTTAGGATTAGGGTTACGGTTAGGGTTAGTGTTAGGTTTTCGTTTTGGGTTATGTTTTGGGTTAGGTTTAGGGTTAGGGTTAGGGTTAGGGTTAGGATTAAGGTTAGGATTAGGGTTAGGGTTTGAGTTTGAATTAGGTTTAGGGTTAGCATTAGGGTTAGGGTTAGATTTAGGATAAGTGTTTCAGTTAGGGTTTGGGTTTGGGTTAGGGTTAGGTTTAGGGTTAGGTTTAGGTTTTTGGTTAGGTTAGGGTTAGGGTTAGGGTTTGGGTTAGGTTTAGGGTTAGGTTTTGGGTTAGGATTAGGGTTAGGGTTAGGGTTAGGTTTAGGTTTAGGGTTAGGACTAGGATTAGGGTTATGGTTAGGGTTAGGGTTCCGATTAGAGTTAGGTTTAGAGTTTGGATTTGGGTAAGGGTTAAGGCTAGCTTTAGGTTTAGGGTTAGGGTTAGGATTAGGACGAGGATTAGGGCTAGTGTTAGGGTTAGGATTAGGGTTAGGGTTTGGTTTTAGGTTTGGGTTATGGTTAGGGTCAGGGTTAGGGTTAGGGTTTAGGGTTAGGGTTTAGGTTTGGGTTATGTTTTGGGTTAGGTTTAGTGTTAGGATTAGGGTTTGGGTTCGGGTTAGGAATAGGGTTATGGTTTGAGTTTGAATTAGGTTTAGGGTTAGCATTAGGGTTAGGGTTAGGTTTAGGATTAGTGTTTCAGTTAGGGTTAGGGTTAGGGTTAGGGTTTGGGTTCGGGTTAGGGTTAGGGTTAGGTTTAGGTTTTGATTTAGGGTTAGGGTTAGGGTTAGGGTTTTTGTTAGGGTTTGGGTTAGGGTTAAGGTTAAGACTAGGGTTAGTGTTAGGGTTAGGTTTAGGGTTAGCATTAGGGTTAGGATTAGGGTTAGGCGTACGGTTTGGGTTAGGGTTAGGGTTAGGGTTAGGGTTTGGGTTAGGGTTAGTGTTAGGGTTAGGGTTAGGGTTATGGTTAGGGTTAGGGTTAGGGTGAGGTGTTGGATTAGGTTTATCGTTAGGGTTAGGGTTAGGATTAGGTTTAGGGTTAGGGTTCCGATTAGAGTTAGTTTTAGAGTTTGGGGTTCGGTAAGGGTTAAGGTTAGGTTTACGTTTAGGGTTAGTGTTAAGGTTAGGGTTAGGGTTAGGGTTAGGATAAGGATGAAGGTTAGGGTTAGGGTTAGGATTAGGGTTACTATTTGGGTTATGGTTTGGGTTAGGGTTAGGGTTAGGGTTTGGGTTTGTGTTAGAGTTAGGGTTTGAGTTAGGCTTAGGTTTAGGGTTAGATTAGGGTTTGGGTTAGAGTCAGTGTTAGGGTTATGGTTTGGGTTTGGTTTAGAGTTAGGGTTAGGTTAGGGTTTGGGTTAGAGTTAGGGTTAGGGTGAGGTGTTGGATTAGGGTTATGGTTAGGATTAGGGTTTTGGTTAGTGTTAGAGTTAGGGTTTGAGTTAGGGTTAGGTTTAGGCTTACATTGGGGTTTGGGTTAGAGTTAGGGTTAGGGTTAGGGTTTGGGTTTTTTTTAGAGTTAGGGTTAGGTTTGGGTTTGGGTTAGAGTTAGGGTTAGGGTGAGGTGTTGGATTAGGGTTATGGTTAGGGTTAGGGTTAGGATTAGGGTTAGGGTTAGGGTTCCGATTAGAGTTAGGTTTAGAGTTTGGGTTTCGGTAAGGGTTAAGGTTAGGTTTAGGGTTAGGGTTTGGGTTAGGGTTAGGGTTAGGGTTAGGGTTAGGCTTAGGGTTAGGGTTAGGGTTAGGTTTAGCATTAGGGTTAGGGTTAGGGTTATGGTTAGGATTAGCTTTAGGGTTAGGGTTAGGGTTTGGGTTTGGATTAGGGTTTGGGTTAGGGTTAGGGTTTGGGTTAGGGTTAGGGTTAGGGTTCGGGTTAGGATTTGGGTTAGGGTTAGGGTTAGAGTCGGATTTGGGTTAGAGTTATGGTGAGGGTTACGGGTTGGGTTAGGGTTAGGGTTACGATTAGGGTTAGGGTTATGGTTAGGGTTAGGATTAGGGTTAGGGTTAGGGTTAGGGTTTCGGTTTCGGTTTCGGTTATGTTTTGGGTTAGTTTTAGGGTTAGGTTTAGGGTTTGGGTTGGGTTAGGATTAGGGTTAGGGTTTGAGTTTGAATTAGGTTTAGTGTTAGCATTAGGGTTAGGGTTAGGTTTAGGATAAGTGTTTCAGTTAGGGTTAGGGTTAGGGTTAGGGTTTGGGTTCGGGTTAGGTTTAGGGTTAGCATTAGGGTTAGGATTAGCGTTAGGGTTAGGGTTTGGGTTAGGGTTAGGGTTAGGTTTAGGGTTAGGGTTTGGGTTAGGGTTAGGGTTAGGGTTAGGGTCTGGTTAGGGTTAGGGTTCGGATTAGGGTTAGGGTTTGTGTTAAGATCGGGGTTTGGATTTGGGTTAGGGTTAGGGTTAGGGTTAGGGTTAGGGTTAGGGTTAGAATTAGGGTTACGGTTAAGGTTAGGGTTAGGGTTAGGGTTAGGTTAAGGATGAGGGTTAGGGTTAGGGTTAGGATTAGTGTTATTATTTGGGTTATGGTTTGGGTTAGGTTTAGGGTTAGGGTTAGGGTTTAGGTTTGGGTTATGTTTTGGGTTAGGTTTAGTGTTAGGATTAGGGTTTGGGTTCGGGTTAGGAATAGGGTTATGGTTTGAGTTTGAATTAGGTTTAGGGTTAGGATTAGGGTTAGGGTTAGGTTTAGGATTAGTGTTTCAGTTAGGCTTAGTGTTAGGGTTAGGGTTTGGGTACGGGTTAGGGTTAGGGTTTGATTTAGGGTTAGGGTTAAGGTTAGGGTTAGTGTTAGGTTTTGGGTTAGGGTTAGGGTTAGGAATAGGGTTAGTGATAGGGTTAGGATTAGGGTTAGCATTAGGGTTATGATTAGGTTTAGGGTTAGGGTTTGGTTTAGGGTTATGGTTAGGGTTAGGGTTTCGGTGAGGGTTAGGGTTAGGGTTAGGGTTAGGGTTTGTGTTAAGATTAGGGTTTGGATTTGGGTTAGGTTAGGGTTTGGGTTACAGTTAGGGTTAGGGTTAGGGTTTGGGTTTGGTTTAGTGTTAGGGTTAGGTTAGGGTTTGGGTTAGAGTTAGGGTTAGGGTGAGGAGTTGGATTAGGGTTATGGTTAGGGTTAGGGTTAGGATTAGGTTAGGGTTAGGGTTCCGATTAGAGTTAGGTTTAGAGTTTGGGTTTGGGTAAGGGTTAAGGTTAGGGTTAGGGTTAGGGTTAGGGTTAGGGTTAGGACTAGGTTTAGAGTTAGGGTTAGGGTTAGGATTAGGGTTACGGTTAGGGTTAGTGTTAGGTTTTCGGTTTGGGTTATGTTTTGGGTTAGGTTTAGGGTTAGGGTTAGGGTTTGAGTTGGAATTAGGTTTAGGGTTAGCAT
>CM069542.1:1460000-1465000 GCA_035773235.1 Eospalax fontanierii | reverse complement strand
GGGTGAGGTGTTGGATTAGGGTTATGGTTAGGGTTAGGGTTAGGATTAGGGTTAGGGTTAGGGTTCCGATTAGAGTTAGGTTTAGAGTTTGGGTTTGGTTAAGGGTTAAGGTTAGGGTTAGGGTTAGGACTAGGATTAGGGTTAGGGTTAGGGTTAGGATTAGGGTTACGGTTAGGGTTAGTGTTAGGTTTTCGGTTTGGGTTATGTTTTGGGTTAGGTTTAGGGTTAGGGTTAGGGTTAGGATTAAGGTTAGGATTAGGGTTAGGGTTTGAGTTTGAATTAGGTTTAGGATAAGCATTAGGGTTAGGGTTAGATTTAGGATAAGTGTTTCAGTTAGGGTTTGGGTTAGGGTTAGGGTTAGGGTTAGGGTTAGGTTTTGGGTTAGGGTTAGGGTTAGGGTTTGGGTTAGGGTTAGGGTTAGGGTTAGGGTTAGGTTTTGGGTTAGGATTAGGGTTAGGGTTAGGGTTAGGGTTAGGGTTAGGGTTAGGACTAGGATTAGGGTTATGGTTAGGTTTAGGGTTAGGGTTAGGGTTCCGATTAGAGTTAGGTTTAGAGTTTGGGTTTGGGTAAGGGTTAAGGTTAGGTTTAAGGTTAGGGTTAGGGTTAGGGTTAGGACTAGGATTAGGGCAAGGGTTAGGGTTAGGATTAGGGTTAGGATTAAGGTTTGGGTTAGGTTTAGGATTAGAGTTAGTGTTAGGGTTAGGGTTTTGGTTTGGGTTAGGGTTAGGGTTAGGATTTGGGTTAGTGTTAGGGTTAGGGTTAGTGTTAGGGTTAGGGTTTGGGTTAGGGTTAGGGTTAGGGTTAGGATTAGGGTTAGGGTTTGTGTTAAGATTAGGGTTTGGGTTTGGGTTAAGTTTAGGGTTAGGATTTGGGTTAAGGTTACGTTTAGGGTTAGGGTTTGTGTTAGGGTTAGGGTTAGCGTTAGGAGTAGGGTTAGGGTTTAGGTTTTTGGTTAGGGTTAGTGTTAGGGTTAGTGTTAGGATTAGGGTTTGGGTTAGGGTTTAGGTTTGGTTAGGTTTAGGGTTAGGGTTAGGGTTATGGTTAGGTTTAGCATTAGGGTTAGGGTTAGGGTTATGGTTAGGGTTGGTGTTAGGGTTAGGGTTAGGGTTTGGGTTTGGGTTAGGTTTTGGGTTAGGGTTAGGGTTTGGGTTAGGGTTAGGGTTAGGGTTCGGGTTAGGATTTGGATTAGGGTTAGGGTTAGATTTGGATTTGGGTTAGAGTTATGGTGAAGGTTAGGGGTTGGGTTAGGGTTAGGGTTTGGGTTAGGGTTAGGGTTAGGCTTAGGGTTAGGGTTTGGGTTAGGGTTAGGTTTGAATCTTGGTTAGTATTAGGGTTATGGTTAGTGTTAAGATTATGGTTAGGGTTAGGGTTAGGGTTAGGTTTTGGGTGAGGGTTAGGGTTAGGGTTAGGGTTAGACTTAGGTTTAGGGTTAGGGTTAGGGTTAGGGTTAGGATACGGATGAGGGTTAGGGTTAGGGTTAGGATTAGGGTTATTATTTGGGTTAGGGTTTGGGTTAGGGTTAGTGTTAGGGTTTGGGTTAGTGTTAGAGTTAGGGTTTGAGTTAGGGTTAGGTTTAGGCTTACATTGGGGTTGGGTTAGAGTTAGGGTTAGGGTTAGGGTTAGGGTTTGGGTTTGGTTTAGAGTTAGGGTTAGGTTAGGGTTTGGGTTAGAGTTAGGGTTAGGGTGAGGTGTTGGATTAGGGTTATGGTTAGGGTTAGGGTTAGGATTAGGGTTAGGGTTAGGGTTCCGATTAGAGTTAGGTTTAGAGTTTGGGTTTGGGTAAGGGTTAAGGTTAGGGTTAGGGTTAGGGTTAGGGTTAGGGTTAGGGTTAGGGTGAGGGTTAGGACTAGGATTAGGGTTAGGGTTAGTGTTAGGTTTAGGGTTAGGGTTTGGGTTTAGGTTTGGGTTATGGTTAGGGTTAGTGTTAGGGTTAGGGTTTAGGGTTAGGTTTAGGGTTAGGGTTAGGGTTTCGGTTTGGGTTATGTTTTGGGTTAGGTTTAGGGTTAGGTTTAGGGTTTGGGTTCGGGTTAGGAATAGGGTTATGGTTTGAGTTTGAATTAGGTTTAGGGTTAGCATTAGGGTTAGGGTTAGGTTTAGGATTAGTGTTTCAGTTAGGCTTAGTGTTAGGATTAGGGTTTGGGTACGGGTTAGGTTTAGGGTTAGGGTTAGGGTTTGATTTAGGATTAGGGTTAAGGTTAGGGTTAGTGTTAGGTTTTGGGTTAGGGTTAGGGTTAGGAATAGGGTTAGTGAATGGGTTAGGTTTAGGATTAGCATTAGGTTTATGATTAGGTTTAGGGTTAGGGTTTGGTTTAGGGTTATGGTTAGGGTTAGGGTTTGGGTGAGGGTTAGGGTTAGGGTTAGGGTTAGGGTTTGTGTTAAGATTAAGGTTTGGGTTTGGGTTAGGTTAGGGTTTGGGTTACAGTTAGGGTTAGGGTTAGGGTTTGGGTTTGGTTTAGTGTTAGGGTTAGGTTAGGGTTTGGGTTAGAGTTAGGGTTAGGGTGAGGTGTTGGATTAGGGTTATGGTTAGGGTTAGGGTTAGGATTAGGGTTAGGGTTAGGGTTCCGATTAGAGTTAGGTTTAGAGTTTGGGTTTGGGTAAGGGTTAAGTTTAGGGTTAGGGTTAGGACTAGGATTAGGGTTAGGGTTAGGGTTAGGATTAGGGTTACGCTTAGGGTTAGTGTTAGGTTTTCGGTTTGGGTTATGTTTTGGGTTAGGTTTAGGGTTAGGGTTAGGGTTAGGATTAAGGTTAGGATTAGGGTTAGGGTTTGAGTTTGAATTAGGTTTAGGATAAGCATTAGGGTTAGGGTTAGATTTAGGATAAGTGTTTCAGTTAGGGTTTGGGTTAGGGTTAGGGTTAGGGTTAGGGTTAGGTTTTGGGTTAGGGTTAGGGTTAGGGTTTGGGTTAGGGTTAGGGTTAGGGTTAGGGTTAGGTTTTGGGTTAGGATTAGGGTTAGGGTTAGGGTTAGGGTTAGGTTTAGGGTTAGGACTAGGATTAGGGTTATGGTTAGGGTTAGGGTTAGGGTTAGGGTTCCGATTAGAGTTAGGTTTAGAGTTTGTGTTTGGGAAAGGGTTAAGGTTAGGTTTAAGGTTAGGGTTAGGGTTAGGGTTAGGACTAGGATTAGGGCTAGGGTTAGGGTTAGGATTAGGGTTAGGGTTTGGTTTTAGATTTGGGTTATGGTTAGGGTCAGGGTTAGGGTTAGGGTTTAGGGCTAGGGTTAATTTTAAGGATAGGGATTCGGTTTGGGTTATGTTTTGGGTTAGGTTTAGGGTTAGGTTTAGGTTTTGAGTTGGAATTAGGTTTAGGGTTAGCATTAGGGTTAGGGTTAGGTTTAGGATTAGTGTTTCAGTTAGGGTTAGGGTTAGGGTTAGGGTTTGGGTTCGGGTTAGGGATAGGGTTAGGTTTAGGTTTTGATTTACGGTTAGGGTTAGGGTTTTTGTTAGGGTTTGGGTTAGGGTTAAGGTTAAGACTAGGGTTAGTGTTAGGGTTAGGTTTAGGGTTAGCATTAGGGTTAGGATTAGGGTTAGGCTTACGGTTTGGGTTAGGGTTAGGGTTAGGGTTAGGTTTAGGGTTAGGGTTTGGGTTAGGTTTAGGGTTAGGTTTAGGGTTAGGGTTAGTGTTAGGGTTAGGTTTAGCATTAGGGTTAGGGTTAGGGTTATGGTTAGGATTAGCTTTAGGGTTAGGGTTAGGGTTTGGGTTTGGATTAGGGTTTGGGTTAGGGTTAGGGTTTGGGTTAGGGTTAGAGTTAGGGTTCGGGTTAGGATTTGGGTTAGGGTTAGGGTTAGAGTCGGATTTGGGTTAGAGTTATGGTGAGGGTTAGGGGTTGGGTTAGGGTTAGGGTTACGGTTAGGGTTAGGGTTATGGTTAGGGTTAGGATTAGGGTTAGGGTTAGGGTTAGGGTTACGGTTTCGGTTTCGGTTATGTTTTGGGTTAGTTTTAGGGTTAGGTTTAGGGTTTGGGTTGGGTTAGGATTAGGGTTAGGGTTTGAGTTTGAATTAGGTTTAGGGTTAGCATTAGGGTTAGGGTTAGGTTTAGGATAAGTGTTTCAGTTAGGGTTAGGGTTAGGGTTAGGGTTTGGGTTCGGGTTAGGTTTAGGGTTAGCATTAGGGTTAGGATTAGCGTTAGGGTTAGTGTTTGGGTTAGGGTTAGGGTTAGGGTTAGGGTTAGGTTTTGGGTTAGGGTTAGGGTTAGGGTTAGGGTCTGGTTAGGGTTAGGGTTAGGATTAGGGTTAGGGTTTGTGTTAAGATCGGGGTTTGGGTTTGGGTTAGGGTTAGGGTTAGGGTTAGGGTTAGGGTTTGGATTAGAATTAGGGTTACGGTTAAGGTTAGGGTTAGGGTTAGGGTTAGGTTAAGGATTAGGGTTAGGGTTAGGGTTAGGGTTAGGGTTAGGGTTAGGGTTAGGGTTATGGTTAGGGTTAGGATTAGGGTTAGGGTTAGGGTTAGGGTTACGGTTTCGGTTTCGGTTATGTTTTGGGTTAGTTTTAGGGTTAGGGTTAGGGTTAGGTTTAGGGTTTGGGTTTGGGTTAGGTTTTGGGTTAGGGTTAGGGTTTGGGTTAGGGTTAGGGTTAGGGTTCGGGTTAGGATTTGGATTAGGGTTAGGGTTAGTGTTTGGATTTGGGTTAGAGTTATGGTGAAGGTTAGGGGTTGGGTTAGGGTTAGGGTTTGGTTTAGGGTTAGGGTTAGGCTTAGGGTTAGGGTTTGGGTTAGGGTTAGGTTTGAATCTTGGTTAGTATTAGGGTTATGGTTAGTGTTAAGATTATGGTTAGGGTTAGGGTTAGGGTTAGGTTTTGGGTGAGGGTTAGGGTTAGGGTTAGACTTAGGTTTAGGGTTAGGGTTAGGGTTAGGGTTAGGATAAGGATGAGGGTTAGGGTTAGGGTTAGGATTAGGGTTATTATTTGGGTTAGGGTTTGGGTTAGGGTTAGTGTTAGGGTTTGGGTTAGTGTTAGAGTTAGGGTTTGAGTTAGGGTTAGGTTTAGGCTTACATTGGGGTTGGGTTAGAGTTAG
>CM069542.1:1447500-1452500 GCA_035773235.1 Eospalax fontanierii | reverse complement strand
GGTTAGCATTAGGGTTAGGATTAGCGTTAGGGTTAGGGTTTGGGTTAGGGTTAGGGTTAGGGTTAGGGTTAGGGTTTGGTTTAGGGTTAGGGTTAGGGTTAGGGTCTGGTTAGGTTTAGGGTTAGGATTAGGGTTAGGGTTTGTGTTAAGATCGGGGTTTGGGTTTGGGTTAGGGTTAGGGTTAGGGTTAGGGTTAGGGTTAGGGTTAGAATTAGGGTTACGGTTAAGGTTAGGGGTAGGGTTAGGTTTAGGGTAAGGATGAGGGTTAGGGTTAGGGTTAGGATTAGTGTTATTATTTGGGTTATGGTTTGGGTTAGGTTTAGGGTTAGGGTTTGGGTTAGTGTTAGAGTTAGGGTTTGAGTTAGGGATAGGTATAGGGTTAGGTTAGGGTTTGGGTTATAGTTAGGGTTAGGGTTAGGTTTGGGTTTGTTTTAGAGTTAGGGTTAGGTTTGGGATTGGGTTAGAGTTAGTGTTAGGGTGAGGTGTTGGATTAGTGTTATGGTTAGGGTTAGGGTTAGGATTAGGGTTAGGGTTAGGGTTCCGATTAGAGTTAGGTTTGAGTTTGGGTTTTGTAAGTGTTAAGGTTAGGGTTAGGGTTAGGGTTAGGGTTAGGGTTAGGACTTGGATTAGGGTTAGGGTTAGGGTTAGGATTATGGTTAGGGTTTGGATTTAGGTTTTGGTTATGTTTAGGGTAAGTGTTAGGGTGAGGGTTTCGGGTTAGGGTTAGGGTTAGGGTTAGGGTTTCGGTTTTGGTTATGTTTTGGGTTAGGTTTAGGGTTAGGGTTAGGGTTTGGGTTCGGGTTACGATTAGGGTTAGGGTTTGAGTTTGAATTAGGTTTAGGGTTAGCATTAGGGTTAGGGTTAGGTTTTGGATTAGTGTTTCAGTTAGGGTTAGGGTTAGGGTTAGGGTTTGGGTTCGGGTTAGGGTTCGGGTTAGGGTTTGATTTACGGTTAGGGTTAGGGTTAGGGTTAGTGTTAGGGTTTGGGTAGGGGTAGGGTTAGGCCTAGGGCTAGTTTTAGGGTTAGGTTTAGGGTTAGCATTAGGGTTAGGATTAGGGTTAGGTTTAGGGTTTGGGTTAGGGTTAGGGTTAGTTTTAGTGTTAGGGTTAGGGTTTGGGTTAGGGTTAGTGTTAGGGTTAGGGTTTGGGTTAGTGTTAGGGTTAGTATTAGGGTTAGGGTTAGTACTAGGATTAGGTTTAGGGTTAGTGTTAGGTTTAGGTTTAGGGTTAGGGTTTGGGTTTAGGTTTGGGTTATGGTTAGGGTTAGTGTTAGGGTTAGGGTTTAGGGTTAGGTTTAGTGTTAGGGTTAGGGTTTCGGTTTGGGTTATGTTTTGGGTTAGGTTTAGGTCTAGGGTAAGGGTTTGGGTTCGGGTTAGGAATAGGGTTAGGGTTTGAGTTTGAATTAGGTTTAGGGTTAGCATTAGGGTTAGGGTCAGGTTTAGGATTAGTGTTTCAGTTAGGCTTAGTGTTAGGGTTAGGGTTTGGGTTCGGGTTAGGTTTAGGGTTAGGGTTAGGGTTTGTTTTAGGGTTAGGGTTAAGGTTAGGGTTAGTGTTAGGTTTTGGGTTAGGGTTAGGGTTAGGAATAGGGTTAGTGATTGGGTTAGGTTTATGGTTAGCATTAGGGTTAGAATTAGCGTTAGGGTTAGGGTTTGGGTTAGGGTTATGGTTAGGGTTAGGGTTTGGGTGAGGGTTAGGGTTAGGGTTAGGGTTAGGGTTTGTGTTAAGATTAAGGTTTGGGTTTGGGTTAGGTTAGGGTTTGCGTTACAGTTAGGGTTAGGGTTAGGGTTTGGGTTTGGTTTAGTGTTAGGGTTAGGTTAGGGTTTGGGTTAGAGTTAGGGTTAGGGTGAGGTGTTGGATTAGGGTTATGGTTAGGGTTAGGGTTAGGATTAGGGTTAGGGTTAGGGTTCCGATTAGAGTTAGGTTTAGAGTTTGGGTTTGGGTAAGGGTTAAGTTTAGGGTTAGGGTTAGGACTAGGATTAGGGTTAGGGTTAGGGTTAGGATTAGGGTTACGGTTAGGGTTAGTGTTAGGTTTTCGGTTTGGGTTATGTTTTGGGTTAGGTTTAGGGTTAGGGTTAGGGTTAGGATTAAGGTTAGGATTAGGGTTAGGGTTTGAGTTTGAATTAGGTTTAGGATAAGCATTAGGGTTAGGGTTAGATTTAGGATAAGTGTTTCAGTTAGGGTTTGGGTTAGGGTTAGGGTTAGGGTTAGGGTTAGGTTTTGGGTTAGGGTTAGGGTTAGGGTTTGGGTTAGGGTTAGGGTTAGGGTTAGGGTTAGGTTTTGGGTTAGGATTAGGGTTAGGGTTAGGGTTAGGTTTAGGGTTAGGACTAGGATTAGCGTTATGGTTAGGGTTACGGTTAGAGTTAGGGTTCCGATTAGAGTTAGGTTTAGAGTTTGGCTTTGCGTAAGGTTTAAGGCTAGGTTTAAGGTTAGGGTTAGGGTTAGGGTTAGGACTAGGATTAGGGCTAGGGTTAGGGTTAGGATTAGGGTTAGGGTTTGGTTTTAGATTTGGGTTATGGTTAGGGTCAGGGTTAGGGTTAGGGTTTAGGGCTAGGGTTAATTTTAAGGATAGGGTTTCGGTTTGGGTTATGTTTTGGGTTAGGTTTAGGGTTAGGTTTAGGTTTTGAGTTGGAATTAGGTTTAGGGTTAGCATTAGGGTTAGGGTTAGCTTTAGGATTAGTGTTTCAGTTAGGGTTAGGGTTAGGGTTAGGGTTTGGGTTCGCGTTAGGGATAGGGTTAGGTTTAGGTTTTGATTTACGGTTAGGGTTAGGGTTTTTGTTAGGGTTTGGGTTAGGGTTAAGGTTAAGACTAGGGTTAGTGTTAGGGTTAGGTTTAGGGTTAGCATTAGGGTTAGGATTAGGGTTAGGCTTACGGTTTGGGTTAGGGTTAGGGTTAGGGTTAGGTTTAGGGTTAGGGTTTGGGTTAGGTTTAGGGTTAGGTTTAGGGTTAGGGTTAGGGTTAGGGTTAGGTTTAGCATTAGGGTTAGGGTTAGGGTTATGGTTAGGATTAGCTTTAGGGTTAGGGTTAGGGTTTGGGTTTGGATTAGGGTTTGGCTTAGGGATAGGGTTTGGGTTAGGGTTAGAGTTAGGGTTCGGGTTAGGATTTGGGTTAGGGTTAGGGTTAGAGTCGGATTTGGGTTAGAGTTATGGTGAGGGTTAGGGGTTGGGTTAGGGTTAGGGTAACGGTAAGGGTTAGGGTTATGGTTAGGGTTAGGATTAGGGTTAGGGTTAGGGTTAGGGTTACGGTTTCGGTTTCGGTTATGTTTTGGGTTAGTTTTAGGGTTAGGTTTAGGGTTTGGGTTGGGTTAGGATTAGGGTTAGGGTTTGAGTTTGAATTAGGTTTAGGGTTAGCATTAGGGTTAGGGTTAGGTTTAGGATAAGTGTTTCAGTTAGGGTTAGGGTTAGGGTTAGGGTTTGGGTTCGGGATAGGTTTAGGGTTAGCATTAGGGTTAGGATTAGCGTTAGGGTTAGTGTTTGGGTTAGGGTTAGGGTTAGGGTTAGGGTTAGGTTTTGGGTTAGGGTTAGGGTTAGGGTTAGGGTCTGGTTAGGGTTAGGGTTAGGATTAGGGTTAGGGTTTGTGTTAAGATCGGGGTTTGGGTTTGGGTTAGGGTTAGGGTTAGGGTTAGGGTTAGGGTTTGGATTAGAATTAGGGTTACGGTTAAGGTTAGGGTTAGGGTTAGGGTTAGGTTAAGGATTAGGGTTAGGGTTAGGGTTAGGGTTAGGGTTAGGGTTAGGGTTAGGGTTATGGTTAGGGTTAGGATTAGGGTTAGGGTTAGGGTTAGGGTTACGGTTTCGGTTTCGGTTATGTTTTGGGTTAGTTTTAGGGTTAGGGTTAGGGTTAGGTTTAGTGTTTGGGTTTGGGTTAGGTTTTGGGTTAGGGTTAGGGTTTGGGTTAGGGTTAGGGTTAGGGTTCGGGTTAGGATTTGGATTAGGGTTAGGGTTAGATTTGGATTTGGGTTAGAGTTATGGTGAAGGTTAGGGGTTGGGTTAGGGTTAGGGTTTGGTTTAGGGTTAGGGTTAGGCTTAGGGTTAGGGTTTGGGTTAGGGTTAGGTTTGAATCTTGGTTAGTATTAGGGTTATGGTTAGTGTTAAGATTATGGTTAGGGTTAGGGTTAGGGTTAGGTTTTGGGTGAGGGTTAGGGTTAGGGTTAGACTTAGGTTTAGGGTTAGGGTTAGGGTTAGGGTTAGGATAAGGATGAGGGTTAGGGTTAGGGTTAGGATTAGGGTTATTATTTGGGTTAGGGTTTGGGTTAGGGTTAGTGTTAGGGTTTGGGTTAGTGTTAGAGTTAGGGTTTGAGTTAGGGTTAGGTTTAGGCTTACATTGGGGTTGGGTTAGAGTTAGGGTTAGGGTTAGGGTTAGGGTTTGGGTTTGGTTTAGAGTTAGGGTTAGGTTAGGGTTTGGGTTAGAGTTAGGGTTAGGGTGAGGTGTTGGATTAGGGTTATGGTTAGGGTTAGGGTTAGGATTAGGGTTAGGGTTAGGGTTCCGATTAGAGTTAGGTTTAGAGTTTGGGTTTGGGTAAGGGTTAAGATTAGGGTTAGGGTTAGGGTTAGGGTTAGGGGTAGGGGGAGGGTTAGGACTAGGATTAGGGTTAGGGTTAGTGTTAGGTTTAGGGTTAGGGTTTGGGTTTAGGTTTGGGTTATGGTTAGGGTTAGTGTTAGGGTTAGGGTTTAGGGTTAGGTTTAGGGTTAGGGTTAGGGTTTCGGTTTGGGTTATGTTTTGGGTTAGGTTTAGGGTTAGGTTTAGGGTTTGGGTTCGGGTTAGGAATAGGGTTATGGTTTGAGTTTGAATTAGGTTTAGGGTTAGCATTAGGGTTAGGGTTAGGTTTAGGATTAGTGTTTCAGTTAGGCTTAGTGTTAGGGTTAGGGCTTGGGGACGGGTTAGGTTTAGGGTTAGGGTTAGGGTTTGATTTATGGTTAGGGTTAAGGTTAGGGTTAGTGTTAGGTTTTGGGTTAGGGTTAGGGTTAGGAATAGGGTTAGTGATTGGGTTAGGTTTAGGATTAGCAT
>CM069542.1:1432500-1440000 GCA_035773235.1 Eospalax fontanierii | reverse complement strand
TTTGGATTTAGGTTTTGGTTATGTTTAGGGTAAGTGTTAGGGTGAGGGTTTCGGGTTAGGGTTAGGGTTAGGGTTAGGGTTTCGGTTTTGGTTATGTTTTGGGTTAGGTTTAGGGTTAGGGTTAGGGTTTGGGTTCGGGTTACGATTAGGGTTAGGGTTTGAGTTTGAATTAGGTTTAGGGTTAGCATTAGGGTTAGGGTTAGGTTTTGGATTAGTGTTTCAGTTAGGGTTAGGGTTAGGGTTAGGGTTTGGGTTCGGGTTAGGGTTCGGGTTAGGGTTTGAATTACGGTTAGGGTTAGGGTTAGGGTTAGTGTTAGGGTTTGGGTAGGGGTAGGGTTAGGCCTAGGGCTAGTTTTAGGGTTAGGTTTAGGGTTAGCATTAGGGTTAGGATTAGGGTTAGGTTTAGGGTTTGGGTTAGGGTTAGGGTTAGTTTTAGTGTTAGGGTTAGGGTTTGGGTTAGGGTTAGTGTTAGGGTTAGGGTTTGGGTTAGTGTTAGGGTTAGTATTAGGGTTAGGGTTAGTACTAGGATTAGGTTTAGGGTTAGTGTTAGGTTTAGGTTTAGGGTTAGGGTTTGGGTTTAGGTTTGGGTTATGGTTAGGGTTAGTGTTAGGGTTAGGGTTTAGGGTTAGGTTTAGGGTTAGGGTTAGGGTTTCGGTTTGGGTTATGTTTGGGTTAGGGTTAGGGTTTGGGTTAGGGTTAGGGTTAGGGTTTGGGTTCGGGTTAGGAATAGGGTTAGGGTTTGAGTTTGAATTAGGTTTAGGGTTAGCATTAGGGTTAGGGTCAGGTTTAGGATTAGTGTTTCAGTTAGGCTTAGTGTTAGGGTTAGGGTTTGGGTTCGGGTTAGGTTTAGGGTTAGGGTTAGGGTTTGATTTAGGGTTAGGGTTAAGGTTAGGGTTAGTGTTAGGGTTTGGGTTAGGGTTAGGGTTAGGAATAGGGTTAGTGATTGGGTTAGGTTTATGGTTAGCATTAGGGTTAGAATTAGCGTTAGGGT
The DNA here is from genome assembly GCA_035773235.1 of Eospalax fontanierii. Classification (NCBI taxonomy): domain Eukaryota; kingdom Metazoa; phylum Chordata; class Mammalia; order Rodentia; family Spalacidae; genus Eospalax; species Eospalax fontanierii. Next base: position 1,439,009 of record CM069542.1, on the reverse strand, counting down.
TAGGGTTTGGGTTAGGGTTATCGTTAGGGTTAGGGTTTGGGTGAGGGTTAGGGTTAGGGTTAGGGTTAGGGTTTGTGTTAAGATTAAGGTTTGGGTTTGGGTTAGGTTAGGGTTTGCGTTACAGTTAGGGTTAGGGTTAGGGTTTGGGTTTGGTTTAGTGTTAGGGTTAGGTTAGGGTTTGGGTTAGAGTTAGGGTTAGGGTGAGGTGTTGGATTAGGGTTATGGTTAGGGTTAGGGTTAGGATTAGGTTTAGGGTTAGGGTTCCGATTAGAGTTAGGTTTAGAGTTTGGGTTTGGGTAAGGGTTAAGGTTAGGGTTAGGGTTAGGACTAGGATTAGGGTTAGGGTTAGGGTTAGGGTTAGGGTTACGGTTAGGGTTAGTGTTAGGTTTTCGGTTTGGGTTATGTTTTGGGTTAGGTTTAGGGTTAGGGTTAGGGTTAGGATTAAGGTTAGGATTAGGGTTAGGATTTGAGTTTGAATTAGGTTTAGGGTTAGCATTAGGGTTAGGGTTAGATTTAGGATAAGTGTTTCAGTTAGGGTTTGGGTTAGGGTTAGGGTTAGGGTTAGGGTTAGGTTTTGGGTTAGGGTTAGGTTTAGGGTTTGGGTTAGGGTTAGGGTTAGGGTTAGGGTTAGGTTTTGGGTTAGGATTAGGGGTAGGGTTAGGGTTAGGGTTAGGTTTAGGGTTAGGACTAGGATTAGGGTTATGGTTAGGGTTAGGGTTAGGGTTAGGGTTCCGATTAGAGTTAGGTTTAGAGTTTGGGTTTGGGTAAGGGTTAAGGTTAGGTTTAAGGTTAGGGTTAGGGTTAGGGTTAGGACTAGGATTAGAGCTAGGGTTAGGGTTAGGATTAGGGTTAGGGTTTGGTTTTAGATTTGGGTTATGGTTAGGGTCAGGGTTAGGGTTAGGGTTTAGGGCTAGGGTTAGGTTTAAGGTTAGGGTTTTGGTTTGGGTTATGTTTTGGGTTAGGTTTAGGGTTAGGGTTAGGGTTTGAGTTGGAATTAGGTTTACGGTTACCATTAGGGTTAGGGTTAGGTTTAGGATTAGTGTTTCAGTTAGGGTTAGGGTTAGGGTTAGGGTTTGGGTTCGGGTTAGGGTTAGGGTTAGGTTTAGGTTTTGATTTAGGGTTAGGGTTAGGGTTAGGGTTTTTGTTAGTGTTTGGGTTAGGGTTAAGTTTAAGACTAGGGTTAGTGTTAGGGTTAGGTTTAGGGTTAGCATTATGGTTAGGATTAGGGTTAGGCTTACGGTTTGGGTTAGGGTTAGTGTTAGGGTTAGGGTTAGGGTTAGGGTTAGGGTTTGGGTTAGGGTTAGGGTTAGGGTTAGGGTTAGGGTCTGGTTAGGGTTAGGGTTAGGATTAGGGTTAGGGTTTGTGTTAAGATCGGGGTTTGGGTTTGGGTTAGGGTTAGGGTTAGGGTTAGGGTTAGGGTTAGAATTAGGGTTACGGGTAAGGTTAAGGTTAGGGTTAGGGTTAGGTTAAGGATGAGGGTTAGCGTTACGGTTAGGATTTGTGTTGTTATTTGGGTTATGGTTTGGGTTAGGTTTAGGGTTAGGGTTTGGGTTAGTGTTAGAGTTAGGGTTTGAGTTAGGGTTAGGTATAGGGTTAGGTTAGGGTTTGGGTTAGAGTTAGGGTTAGGGTTAGGATTGGGTTTGGTTTAGAGTTAGGGTTAGGTTTGGGTTTGGGTTAGAGTTAGTGTTAGGGTGAGGTGTTGGATTAGTGTTATGGTTAGGGTTAGGGTTAGGATTAGGGTTAGGGTTAGGGTTCCGATTAGAGTTAGGTTTGAGTTTGGGTTTTGTAAGTGTTAAGGTTAGGGTAAGGGTTAGGGTTAGGGTTAGGGTTAGGACTTGGATTAGGGTTAGGGTTAGGGTTAGGATTATGGTTAGGGTTTGGATTTAGGTTTTGGTTATGTTTAGGGTAAGTGTTAGGGTGAGGGTTTCGGGTTAGGGTTAGGGTTAGGGTTAGGGTTTCGGTTTTGGTTATGTTTTGGGTTAGGTTTAGGGTTAGGGTTAGGGTTTGGGTTCGGGTTAGGATTAGGGTTAGGGTTTGAGTTTGAATTAGGTTTAGGGTTAGCATTAGGGTTAGGGTTAGGTTTAGGATTAGTGTTTCAGTTAGGGTTAGGGTTAGGGTTAGGTTTGGGTTCGGGTTAGGGTTAGGGTTAGGGTTTGATTTACGGTTAGGGTTAGGGTTAGGGTTATTGTTAGGGTTTGGGTAGGGTTAGGGTTAGGCCTAGGGCTAGTTTTAGGGTTAGGTTTAGGGTTAGCATTAGGGTTAGGATTAGGGTTAGGTTTAGGGTTTGGGTTAGGGTTAGGGTTAGTTTTAGTGTTAGGGTTAGGGTTTGGGTTAGGGTTAGTGTTAGGGTTAGGGTTTGAGTTAGGGTTAAGGTTAGGGTTAGGGTTTGGGTTAGGGTTACGGTTAGGAGTAGGGTAAGTGTTCGGTTAGGTTTAGTGTTAGCATTAGGGTTAGGATTAGCGTTAGGGTTAGGGTTTGGGTTAGGGTTAGGGTTAGGGTTAGGGTCTGGTTAGGGTTAGGGTTAGGATTAGGGTTAGGGTTTGTGTTAAGATCAGGGTTTGGGTTTGGGTTAGGGTTAGGGTTAGGGTTAGGGTTACGGTTAGGGTTAGAATTAGGGTTAGGGTTAAGGTTAGGGTTAGGGTTAGGTTTAGGTTTAGGATAAGGATGAGGGTTAGGGTTAGGGTTAGGATTAGTGTTAGTATTTGGGTTATGGTTTGGGTTAGGGTTAGGGTTAGGGTTTGGGTTAGTGTTAGAGTTAGGGTTTGAGTTAGGGTTAGGTATAGGGTTAGGTTAGGGTCTGGGTTAGAGGTAGGGTTAGGGTTAGGTTTGGGTTTGGTTTAGAGTTAGGGTTAGGTTTGTGTTTGAGTTAGAGTTAGTGTTAGCGTGAGGTGTTCGATTAGTGTTATGGTTAGGGTTAGGGTTAGGATTAGGGTTAGGGTTAGGGTTCCGATTAGAGTTAGGTTTAGAGTTTGGGTTTTGTAAGTGTTAAGGTTAGGGTTAGGTTTAGGGTTAGGGTTAGGGTTAGGACTTGGATTAGGGTTTAGGGTAGGGTTTAGGTTTTTGTTTAGGGTTTGGATTTAGGTTTTGGTTATGTTTAGGGTAAGTGTTAGGGTTAGGGTTTCGGGTTAGGGTTAGGGTTAGGGTTTCGGTTTTGGTTATGTTTTGGGTTAGGTTTAGGGTTAGGGTTAGGGTTTGGGTTCGGGTTAGGATTAGGGTTAGGGTTAGGGTTAGGGTTAGGGTTTGGGTTAGGGTTAGGGTTAGGGTTAGGGTTACGTTTTGTGTTAGGGTTAGGGTTAGGGTTAGGATTAGGGTTAGGGTTTGTGTTAAGATTAGAGTTTGTGTTTGGGTTAAGGTTAGGGTTAGGGTTTGGGTTAAGGTTACGTTTAGGGTTAGGGTTTGTGTTAGGGTTAGGATTAGGAGGAGGGTTAGGGTTTAGGTTTTCGGTTAGGGTTAGTGTTAGGGTTAGTGTTAGGATTAGGGTATGGGTTAGGGTTTAGGTTTGGTTAGGTTTAGGGTTAGGGTTATGGTTAGGGTTAGCGTTAGGGTTAGGGTTAGGGTTTGGGTTTGGGTTTGGGTTAGGGTTTGGGTTAGGGTTAGGGTTTGGGTTAGGGTTAGGGTTAGGGTTCGGGTTAGGATTTGGGTTAGGGTTTGTGTTAGAGTCGGATTTGGGTTAGAGTTATGGTGAGGGTTAGGGGTTGGGTTAGGGATAGGGTTACGGTTAGGATTAGGGTTAGTGTTAGGGTTTGGATTAGGGTTAGTTTTAGGATTTGGGTTTGGGTAAGAGTAAGGGTTAGGGTTAGGGTTAGGAGTAGGGTTAGGGTTTAGATTTTCGGTTAGGGTTAATGTTAGGGTTAGGGTTAGGATTAGGGTTTGGTTTAGGGTTAAGTTTAGGGTTAGGGTTTGGGTTAGGGTTAGGGTTAGGGTTTGGGTTAGGGTTAGGGTTAGGGTTCGGGTTTGGGGTAGGGTTAGGGTTAGGGTTAGTGTTAGGATTAGGGTTAGGGTTTGGGTTAGGGTTAGGCTTAGGTTTGAATTTGGGTTAGTGTTAGGGCTAGGGTTAGTGTAAAGTTTAGGGTTTGGATTTGGGTTAGGGTTAGGTTTTGAGTTACGATTAGGGTAAAGTTTACGGTTTAGGTTTCGGTTTGGTTTACGGTTAGGGTTATTGTTTTGGTTAAGTTTAGGTTTAGGGTTAGGGTTAGGGTGAGGTTTTGGGTTAAGTTTAGGGTTAGGATTAGGGTTTGGTTTTGCGTTAGGGTTTGGATTAGGGTTAGGGTTTGGCTTAGGGTTAGGGTTAGGGTTAGGGTTAGGATTTGGGTTAGGGTTAGGGTTAGGGTTCGGGTTTGGGTTAGAGTTAGGGTGAGGGTTAGGTGTTGGGTTAGGATTAGGGTTACGGTTAGGATTAGGATTACAGTTAGGGTTCGGATTAGGGTTAGTTTTAGAGTTTGGGTTTGGGTAAGGGTAAGGATTAGGGTTAGGGTTAGGATAAGGATGAGGGTTAGGGTTAGGGTTAGGATTAGGCTTAGTATTTGGGTTATGGGTTAGGGTTAGGGTTAGGGTTTGGGTTTGGGTTAGGGTTAGGTTTACGTTAGGGTTTGGGTTAGAGTTAGGTTTAGGGTTATGAGTTGGATTAGGGTTATGGTTAGGGTTAGTTTTAGGATTAGGGTTAGGGTTAGGCTTTAGGTTTGGTTTATGGTTAGGGTTAGGGTTAGGGTTTAAGTGTAGGATTAGGGTTAGTGTTAGGGTTTGGGTTAGGTTTAGGCTTACGGTGTGGGTTTTGGTTAGGGTTAGGGTTAGGGTTAGGGTTTCGGTGTGGTTTATGTTTTGGGTTAGGTTTAGGGTTAGGGTTAGGGTTTCGGTTCGGGTTAGGATTAGGGTTAGGGTTTGAGTTTGAATTAGGTTTAGGGTTAGCATTAGGGTTAGGGTAAGGTTTAGGATTAGTGTTTAGGTTAGGGTTAGGGTTAGGGTTAGGGTTTGGGTTAGGGTTAGGGTTAGGATTAGGGGTTAGGTTTAGGTTTAGGGTTATTATTAGGGTTTGGGTTAGGGTTAGTGTTAGGGTTTGGATTTTAGTTAGAATTAGGGTTAGTGTTAGGGTTAGGTTTTGTGTTAGTGTTAGGGTTAAGCTTAGTGTTAGTGTTAGGGTTTGGGTTAGTGTTAGGGTTAGGTTTAGAGTTAGGATTAGGATTAGTATTAGGGTTAGATTTAGGGTTTGGTTTAGGAGTAGTGTTAGGGTTAGGTTTAGGGTTTGGGTTAGGTTTAGGGTTAGGGTTAGGGTTTGGGTTCGGGTTCGGGTTAGGGTTAGGGATTGGGTTTGAGTTAGGGTTAGGGTTAGGGTTAGGGGTAGGGTTAGGGTTAGGGTTAGGGTTTGGGTTAGGGTTAGGGTTAGGGTTAGGGTTAGGGTTAGGGTTAGGGTTTGGGTTATTGTTAGGGATAGGGTTAGGGTTTGGGTTAGCGTTAGGGTTAGGGTTAGGGATTGGGTTAGGGTTAGGGTTAGGGTTAGGGTTAGGGTTAGGGTTAGTGTTAAGGTTAGGGTTAGGGTTAGGGTTAGGATAAGGATGAGGGTTCGGGTTAGGATTAGGATTAGGGTTATTATTTGGGTTATGGTTTGGATTAGGGTTAGGGTTAGGATTTGGGTTAGTGTTAGAGTTAGGTTTTGAGTTAGGGTTAGGTTTAGGGTTAGGTTAGGGTTTGGGTTAGAGTTAGGGTTAGGGTTAGGGTTTGGGTTTGGTTTAGAGTTAGGGTTAGGTTAGGGTTTGGGTTAGAGTTAGGGTTAGGGTGAGGTGTTGGATTAGGGTTATGGTTAGGGTTAGGGTTAGGATTAGGGTTACGGTAAGGGTTCCGATTAGAGTTAGGTTTAGAGTTTGGGTTTGGGTAAGGGTTAAGGTTAGGTTTAGGGTTAGGGTTAGGGTTAGGGTTAGGATTAGGGTTAGGGTTAGGGTTCCGATTAGAGTTAGGTTTAGAGTTTGGGTTTGGGTAAGGGTTAAGTTTAGGTTTAGGGTTAGGGTTAGGGGTAGGGTTAGGACTAGGATTAGGGTTAGGTTTAGGGTTATGTTAGGATTTATGTTAGAGTTAGGGTTAGGGTTAGGGGATGGATAAGGGTTACGGTTAGGGTTAGGCTTTAGGTTTGGGTTATGGTTAGGGTTAGGGTTAGGGTTTAAGGGTAGGATTAGGGTTAGTGTTAGGGTTTCGGTTAGGATTCGGATTACGGTGTGGGTTTGGGTTAGGGTTAGGGTTAGGGTTAGGGTTTGGGTGTGGGTTATGTTTTGGGTTAGGTTTAGGGTTAGGGTTAGGGTTTCGGTTCAGGTTAGGATTAGGGTTAGGGTTTGAGTTTGAATTAGGTTTAGGGTTAGCATTAGGGTTAGGGTTAGGTTTAGGATTAGTGTTTCGGTTAGGGTTAGGGTTAGGGTTTGGGTTAGGGTTCCGATTATAGTTAAGTTTAGCGTTTGGTTTTGGGTACGGTTTAAGGTTAGGGTTAGGGTTAAGGTTAGGGTTAGGGTTAGTACTAGGATTAGGTT
>CM069542.1:1425000-1427500 GCA_035773235.1 Eospalax fontanierii | reverse complement strand
GGGTTAGGGTTTCGGTTTTGGTTATGTTTTGGGTTAGGTTTAGGGTTAGGGTTAGGGTTTGGGTTCGGGTTAGGATTAGGGTTAGGGTTTGAGTTTGAATTAGGTTTAGGGTTAGCATTAGGGTTAGGGTTAGGTTTAGGATTAGTGTTTCAGTTAGGGTTAGGGTTAGGGTTAGGTTTGGGTTCGGGTTAGGGTTAGGGTTAGGGTTTGATTTACGGTTAGGGTTAGGGTTAGGGTTTTTGTTAGGGTTTGGGTAGGGTTAGGGTTAGGCCTAGGGCTAGTTTTAGGGTTAGGTTTAGGGTTAGCATTAGGGTTAGGATTAGGGTTAGGTTTAGAGTTTGGGTTAGGGTTAGGGTTAGTTTTAGTGTTAGGGTTAGGGTTTGGGTTAGGGTTAGTGTTAGGGTTAGGGTTTGAGTTAGGGTTAAGGTTAGGGTTAGGGTTAGTGTTAGGGTTTGGGTTAGGGTTACGGTTAGGAGTAGGGTAAGTGTTCGGTTAGGTTTAGTGTTAGCATTAGGGTTAGGATTAGCGTTAGGGTTAGGGTTTGGGTTAGGGTTAGGGTTAGGGTTAGGGTCTGGTTAGGGTTAGGGTTAGGATTAGGGTTAGGGTTTGTGTTAAGATCAGGGTTTGGGTTTGGGTTAGGGTTAGGGTTAGGGTTAGGGTTACGGTTAGGGTTAGAATTAGGGTTAGGGTTAAGGTTAGGGTTAGGGTTAGGGTTAGGTTTAGGATAAGGATGAGGGTTAGGGTTAGGGTTAGGATTAGTGTTAGTATTTGGGTTATGGTTTGGGTTAGGGTTAGGGTTAGGGTTTGGGTTAGTGTTAGAGTTAGGGTTTGAGTTAGGGTTAGGTACAGGGTTAGGTTAGGGTTTGGGTTAGAGTTAGGGTTAGGGTTAGGTTTGGGTTTGGTTTAGAGTTAGGGTTAGGTTTGTGTTTGAGTTAGAGTTAGTGTTAGCGTGAGGTGTTCGATTAGTGTTATGGTTAGGGTTAGGGTTAGGATTAGGGTTAGGGTTAGGGTTCCGATTAGAGTTAGGTTTAGAGTTTGGGTTTTGTAAGTGTTAAGGTTAGGGTTAGGTTTAGGGTTAGGGTTAGGGTTAGGACTTGGATTAGGGTTAGGGTAAGGGTTAGGATTATGGTTAGGGTTTGGATTTAGGTTTTGGTTATGTTTAGGGTAAGTGTTAGGGTTAGGGTTTCGGGTTAGGGTTAGGGTTAGAGTTTCGGTTTTGGTTATGTTTTGGGTTAGGTTTAGGGTTAGGGTTAGGGTTTGGGTTCGGGTTAGGATTAGGGTTAGGGTTAGGGTTAGGGTTAGGGTTTGGGTTAGGGTTAGGGTTAGGGTTAGGGTTACGTTTTGTGTTAGGGTTAGGGTTAGGGTTAGGATTAGGGTTAGGGTTTGTGTTAAGATTAGGGTTTGGGTTTGGGTTAAGGTTAGGGTTAGGGTTTGGGTTAAGGTTACGTTTAGGGTTAGGGTTTGTGTTAGGGTTAGGATTAGGAGTAGGGTTAGGGTTTAGGTTTTCGGTTAGGGTTAGTGTTAGGGTTAGTGTTAGGATTAGGGTATGGGTTAGGGTTTAGGTTTGGTTAGGTTTAGGGTTAGGGTTATGGTTAGGGTTAGCGTTAGGGTTAGGGTTAGGGTTTGGGTTTGGGTTTGGGTTAGGGTTTGGGTTAGGGTTAGGGTTTGGGTTAGGGTTAGGGTTAGGGTTCGGGTTAGGATTTGGGTTAGGGTTTGTGTTAGAGTCGGATTTGGGTTAGAGTTATGGTGAGGGTTAGGGGTTGGGTTAGGGATAGGGTTACGGTTAGGATTAGGGTTAGTGTTAGGGTTTGGATTAGGGTTAGTTTTAGGATTTGGGTTTGGGTAAGAGTAAGGGTTAGGGTTAGGGTTAGGAGTAGGGTTAGGGTTTAGATTTTCGGTTAGGGTTAATGTTAGGGTTAGGGTTAGGATTAGGGTTTGGTTTAGGGTTAAGTTTAGGGTTAGGGTTTGGGTTAGGGTTAGGGTTAGGGTTTGGGTTAGGGTTAGGGTTAGGGTTCGGGTTTGGGGTAGGGTTAGGGTTAGGGTTAGTGTTAGGATTAGGGTTAGGGTTTGGGTTAGGGTTAGGCTTAGGTTTGAATTTGGGTTAGTGTTAGGGCTAGGGTTAGTGTAAAGTTTAGGGTTTGGATTTGGGTTAGGGTTAGGTTTTGAGTTACGATTAGGGTAAAGTTTACGGTTTAGGTTTCGGTTTGGTTTACGGTTAGGGTTATTGTTTTGGTTAAGTTTAGGTTTAGGGTTAGGGTTAGGGTGAGGTTTTGGGTTAAGTTTAGGGTTAGGATTAGGGTTTGGTTTTGCGTTAGGGTTTGGATTAGGGTTAGGGTTTGGCTTAGGGTTAGGCTTACGGTTAGCGTTAGGAATTGGGTTAGGGTTAGGGTTAGGGTTCGGGTTTGGGTTAGAGTTAGGGTGAGGGTTAGGTGTTGGGTTAGGATTAGGGTCACGGTTAGGATTAGGATTACAGTTAGGGTCCGGCTTAGGGTTAGTTTTA
>CM069542.1:1410000-1412500 GCA_035773235.1 Eospalax fontanierii | reverse complement strand
GTTAGGGTTAGGGTTAGGATTAGGGTTTGGTTTAGGGTTAAGGTTAGGGTTAGGGTTTGGGTTAGGGTTAGGGTTAGGGTTTGGGTAAGGGTTAGGGTTAGGGTTCGGGTTTGGGGTAGGGTTAGGGTTAGGGTTAGGGTTAGGATTAGGGTTAGGGTTTGGGTTAGGGTTAGGCTTAGGTTTGAATTTGGGTTAGTGTTAGGGCTAGGGTTAGTGTAAAGTTTAGGGTTTGGATTTGGGTTAGGGTTAGGGTTTGAGTTACGATTAGGGTAAAGTTTATGGTTTAGGTTTCGGTTTGGTTTACGGTTAGGGTTATTGTTATGGTTATGTTTAGGGTTAGGGTTAGGGTTAGGGTGAGGTTTTGGGTTAAGTTTAGTGTTAGGATTAGGGTTTGGTTTTGCGTTAGGGTTTGGATTAGGGTTAGGGTTTCGGTTAGGGTTAGGGTTAGGATTTGGGTTAGGGTTAGGGTTAGGGTTCGGGTTTGGGTTAGAGTTAGGGTGAGGGTTAGGTGTTGGGTTAGGATTAGGGTTACGGTTAGGATTAGGATTACCGTTAGGGTTCGGATTAGGGTTAGTTTTAGAGTTTGGGTTTGGGTAAGGGTAAGGGTTAGGGTTAGGGTTAGGATAAGGATGAGGGTTAGGGTTAGGGTTAGGGTTAGGGTTAGTATTTGGGTTATGGTTTAGGTTTGGGTTAGGGTTAGGGTTTGGGTTAGTGTTAGGATTTGGGTTAGAGTTAGGGTTAGTGTTAGGGTTTGGGTTTGGGTTAGGGTTAGGTTTAGGTTAGGGTTTGGGTTAGAGTTAGGTTTAGGGTTATGGGTTGGATTAGGGTTATGGTTAGGGTTAGTTTTAGGATTAGGGTTAGGGTTAGGCTTTAGGTTTGGTTTATGGTTAGGGTTAGGGTTAGGGTTTAAGTGTAGGATTAGGGTTAGTGTTAGGGTTTGGGTTAGGGTTAGGCTTACGGTGCGGGTTTTGGTTAGGGTTAGGGTAAGGGTTAGGGTTTCGGTGTGGGTTATGTTTTGGGTTAGGTTTATGGTTAGGGTTAGGGTTTTGGTTCGGGTTAGGATTAGGGTTAGGGTTTGAGTTTGAATTAGGTTTAGGGTTAGCATTAGGGTTAGGGTAAGGTTGAGGATTAGTGTTTCGGTTAGGGTTAGGGTTAGGTTTAGGGTTTGGGTTAGGGTTAGGGTTAGGATTAGGGGTTAAGTTTAGGTTTAGGGTTATTATTAGGGTTTGGGTTAGGGTTAGTGTTAGGGTTTGGGTTTTAGTGAGAATTAGGGTTAGTGTTAGGGTTAGGTTTTGTGTTAGTGTTAGGGTTAAGCTTAGTGTTAGTGTTAGGGTTTGGGTTAGCGTTAGGGTTAGGTTTAGAGTTAGGATTAGGTTTAGGGTTAGGGTTAGATTTAGGGTTTGGTTTAGGAGTAGTGTTAGCGTTAGGTTTAGGGTTTGGGTTAGGTTTAGGGTTAGGATTAGGGTTTGGGTTCGGGTTCGGGTTAGGGTTAGGGTTAGGGTTTGAGTTAGGGTTAGGGTTAGGGTTAGGGGTAGGGTTAGGGTTAGGGTTAGGGTTTGGGTTAGGGTTAGGGTTAGGGTTAGGGTTAGGGTTTGGGTTAGGGTTAGGGTTAGGGTTAGGGTTAGGGTTTGGGTTAGGGTTAGGGTTAGGGTTAGGGTTAGGGTTTGGGTTAGGATTAGGGTTAGGGTTAGGGTTTGGGTTAGGGTTAGGGTTAGGGTTACGGTTAGGGTTAGGATTAGGGTTAGGGTTTGTGTTAAGATTAGGGTTTGGGTTTGGGTTAGGGTTAGGGTTAGGTTTAGGGTTTGATTTAGGGTTAGGGTTAGGGTTAGGGTTAGTGTTAGGGTTTGGGATAGGGTTAGGGTTAGGACTAGGGTTAGTGTTAGGGTTAGGTTTAGGGTTAGCATTAGGGTTAGGATTACGGTTAGGGTTTGTGTTAGGGTTAGGGTTAGGGTTAGGGTTTGGGTTAGGGTTAGGGTTAGGGTTAGGGATTGGGTTAGGGTTAGGGTTAGGGTTAGGGTTAGGGTTTGGGTTAGGATTAGGGTTAGGGTTAGGGTTTGGGTTAGGGTTAGGTTTAGGATTACGGTTAGGGTTAGGATTAGGGTTAGGGTTTGTGTTAAGATTAGGGTTTGGTTTTGGGTTAGGGTTAGGGTTAAGGTTAGGGTTAGGTTTAGAATTAGGGTTAGTGTTAAGGTTAGGGTTAGGGTTAGGGTTAGGATAAGGATGAGGGTTAGGGTTAGGGTTAGGATTAGGGTTATTATTTGGGTTATGGTTTGGGTTAGGGTTAGGGTTAGGATTTGGGTTAGTGTTCGAGTTAGGTTTTGAGTTAGGGTTAGGTTTAGGATTAGTTTAGGGTTTGGGTTAGAGTTAGGGTTAGGGTTAGGGTTTGGGTTTGGTTTAGAGTTAGGGTTAGGTTAGGGTTTGGGTTAGAGTTGGGGTTAGGGTGAGGTGTTGGATTAGGGTTATGGTTAGGGTTAAGGTTAGGATTTGGGTTATGGTAAGG
>CM069542.1:1397500-1400000 GCA_035773235.1 Eospalax fontanierii | reverse complement strand
GTTTGGGTTAGGGTTAGGGTTAGGGTTCGGGTTAGGATTTGGGTTAGGGTTGTGGTTAGAGTCGGATTTGGGTTAGAGTTATGGTGAGCTTTAGGGGTTGGGTTAGGGTTAGGGTTACGGTTAGGGTTAGGGTTATGTTTAGGGTTAGGATTAGGGTTAGGGTTAGGGTTAGGGTTACGGTTTCGGTTTCGGTTATGTTTTGGGTTAGTTTTAGGGTTAGGTTTAGGGTTTGGTTGGGTTAGGATTAGGGTTAGGGTTTGAGTTTGAATTAGGTTTAGGTTTAGCATTAGGGTTAGGGTTAGGTTTAGGATAAGTGTTTCAGTTAGGGTTAGGGTTAGGGTTAGGGTTTGGGTTCGGGTTAGGGTTAGGGTTAGGGTTTGATTTAGGGTTAAGGTTAGGGTTAGGGTTAGTGTTAGGGTTTGGGTTAGGGTTATGGATAGGTTTAGCATTAAGGTTAGGGTTAGGGTTTGGGTTTGGGTTAGGGTTTGGGTTAGGGTTAGGGTTTGGGTTAGGGTTAGGGTTAGGGTTCGGGTTAGGATTTGGGTTAGGGTTATGGTTAGAGTCGGATTTGGGTTAGAATTATGGTGAGCTTTAGGGGTTGGGTTAGGGTTAGGGTTACGGTTAGGGTTAGGGTTATGTTTAGGGTTAGGATTAGGGTTAGGGTTAGGGTTAGGGTTACGGTTTCGGTTTCGGTTATGTTTTGGGTTAGTTTTAGGGTTAGGTTTAGGGTTTGGTTGGGTTAGGATTAGGGTTAGGGTTTGAGTTTGAATTAGGTTTAGGGTTAGCATTAGGGTTAGGGTTAGGTTTAGGATAAGTGTTTCAGTTAGGGTTAGGGTTAGGGTTAGGTTTTGGGTTCGGGTTAGGGTTAGGGTTAGGGTTTGATTTAGGGTTAAGGTTAGGGTTAGGGTTAGTGTTAGGGTTTGGGTTAGGGTTACAGTTAGGAGTAGGGTAAGTGTTAGGTTTAGGTTTAGGGTTAGCATTAGGGTTAGGATTAGCGTTAGGGTTAGGGTTTGGGTTAGGGTTAGGGTTAGGGTTAGGGTTAGGGTTTGGGTTAGGGTTAGGGTTACGGTTAGGGTTAGGGTCTGGTTAGGGTTAGGGTTAGGATTAGGGTTAGGGTTTGTGTTAAGATCAGGGTTTGGGTTTGGGTTAGGGTTAGGGTTAGGGTTAGGGTTAGGGTTAGGGTTAGAGTTAGGGTTAGGGTTAAGGTTAGGGTTAGGGTTAGGGTTAGGGTTACGATAAGGATGAGGGTTAGGGTTAGGGTTAGGATTAGTGTTAGTATTTGGGTTATGGTTTGGGTTAGGGTTAGGGTTAGGGTTTCGGTTAGTGTTAGAGTTAGGGTTTGAGTTAGGGTTAGGTATAGGGTTAGGTTAGGGTTTGGGTTAGAGTTAGGGATAGGGTTAGGTTTGGGTTTGATTTAGAGTTAGGGTTAGGTTCGGGTTTGAGTTAGATTTCGTGTTAGGGTGAGGTGTTGGATTAGTGTTATGGTTAGGGTTAGGGTTAGGATTAGGGTTAGGGTTAGGGTTCCGATTAGAGTTAGGTTTAGAGTTTGGGTTTTGTAAGTGTTAAGGTTAGGGTTAGGGTTAGGGTTAGGGTTAGGGTTAGGACTTGGATTAGGGTTAGGGTTAGGGTTAGGATTATGGTTAGGGTTTGGATTTAGGTTTTGGTTATGTTTAGGGTAAGTGTTAGGGTTAGGGTTTCGGGTTAGGGTTAGGGTTAGGGTTAGGGTTTCGGTTTTGGTTATGGTTTGGGTTAGGTTTAGGGTTAGGGTTAGGGTTTGGGTTCGGTTAGGATTAGGATTAGGGTTAGGGTTAGGGTTAGGGTTAGGGTTAGGGTTAGGGTTTGCGTTAGGTTTAGGGTTAGGGTTAGGGTTACGTTTTGGGTTAGGGTTAGGGTTAGGGTTAGGATAAGGTTTAGGGTTTGTGTTAAGATTAGGGTTTAGGGTTAGGGTTAGGGTTAGGGTTAGGGTTAGGGTTAGGGTTAGGATTAGTGTTAGGGTTTGTGTTAAGATTAGGGTTTGGGTTTGCGTTAAGGTTACGGTTAGGGTTTGGGTTAAGGTTACGTTTAGGGTTACGGTTTGTTTTAGGGTTAGGGTTAGGAGTAGGGTTAGGGTTTAGGTTTTCAGTTAGGGTTAGTGTTAGGGTTAGTGTTAGGATTAGGGTATGGGTTAGGGTTTAGGTTTGGTTAGGTTTACAGTTAGGGTTGTGGTTAGGTTTAGCATTAGTGTTAGGGTTAGGTTTAGGGTTAGCATTAGGGTTACGGTTTGGGTTTGGGTTTTGTTTAGGGTTTGGGTTAGGGTTAGGGTTTGGGTTAGGGTTAGGGTTAGGGTTCGGGTTAGGATTTGGGTTAGGGTTAGGGTTAGAGTCGGATTTGGGTTAGAGTTATGGAGAGGGTTAGGGGTTGGGTTATGGTTAGGGTTACGGTTAGGATTAGGGTTAGGTTTAGGGTTTTGATTAGGGTTAGTTTTAGGATTTGGGTTTGGGTAAGGGTAAGGGTTAGGGTT
>CM069542.1:1390000-1392500 GCA_035773235.1 Eospalax fontanierii | reverse complement strand
TTAAGGTTACGGTTAGGGTTTGGGTTAAGGTTACGTTTAGGGTTAGGGTTTGTTTTAGGGTTAGGGTTAGGAGTAGGGTTAGGGTTTAGGTTTTCAGTTAGGGTTAGTGTTAGGGTTAGTGTTAGGATTAGGGTATGGGTTAGGGTTTAGGTTTGGTTAGGTTTACGGTTAGGGTTAGGGTTAGGTTTAGCATTGGTGTTAGGGTTAGGGTTATGGTTAAGGTTAGAGTTAGGGTTAGGGTTTGGGTTTGGGTTTTGTTTAGGGTTTGGGTTAGGGTTAGGGTTTGGGTTAGCGTTGGGGTTAGGGTTCGGGTTAGGATTTGGGTTAGGGTTAGGGTTAGAGTTATGGTGAGGGTTAGGGGTTGGGTTAGGGTTAGGGTTACGGTTAGGATTAGTGTTAGGGTTAGGGTTTGGATTAGGGTTAATTTTAGGATTTGGGTTTGGGTAAGGGTAAGGGTTAGGGTTAGGGTTAGGAGTAGGGTTAGGGTTTAGATTTTCGGTTAGGGTTAATGTTAGGGTTAGGGTTAGGATTAGGGTTTGGTTTAGGGTTAAGGTTAGGGTTAGGGTTTGGGTTAGGGTTAGGGTTAGGGTTTGGGTTAGGGTTAGGGTTAGGGTTCGGGTTTGGGGTAGGGTTAGGGTTAGGGTTAGGGTTAGGATTAGGGTTAGGGTTTGGGTTAGGCTTAGGCTTAGGTTTGAATTTGGGTTAGTGATAGGGCTAGAATTAGTGTAAAGTTTAGGGTTTGGATTTGGGTTAGGGTTAGGGTTTGAGTTACGATTAGGGTAAAGTTTACGGTTTAGGTTTCGCTTTGGTTTACGGTTAGGGTTACTGTTATGATTAAGTTTAGGGTTAGGGTTAGGGTTAGGGTGAGGTTTTGGGTTAAATTTAGTGTTAGGATTAGGGTTTGGTTTTGCGTTAGCGTTTGGATTAGGGTTAGGGTTTGGGTTAGGGTTAGGGTTAGGGTTAGGGTTAGGATTTGGGTTAGGGTTAGGGTTAGGGTTCGGGTTTGGGTTAGAGTTATGGTGAGGGTTAGGTGTTGGTTAGGATTAGGGTTACGGTTAGGATTAGGATTACAGTTAGGGTTCGGATTAGGGTTAGTTTTAGAGTTTGGGTTTGGGTAAGGGTAAGGGTTAGGGTTAGGGTTAGGATAAGGATGAGGGTAAGGGTTAGGGTTAGGATTAGGGTTAGTATTTGGGTTATGGTTTAGGTTTGGGTTAGGGTTAGGGTTTGGGTTAGTGTTAGGATTTGGGTTAGAGTTAGGGTTAGTGTTAGGGTTTGGGTTTGGGTTAGGGTTAGGTTTAGGTTAGGGTTTGGGTTAGAGTTAGGTTTAGGGTTATGGGTTGGATTAGGGTTATGGTTAGGGTTAGTTTTAGGATTAGGGTTAGGGTTAGGCTTTAGATTTGGTTTATGGTTAGGGTTAGGGTTAGGGTTTAAGTGTAGGATTAGGGTTAGTGTTAGGGTTTGGGTTAGGGTTAGGCTTACGGTGTGGGTTTTGGTTAGGGGTAGTGTTAGGGCTAGGGTAGCGGTGTGGGTTTTGTTTTGGGTTAGGTTTAGGGTTACGTGTAGGGGTTCGGTTCGGGTTAGGATTAGGGTTAGGGTTTGAGTTTGAATTAGGTTTAGGGTTAGCATTAGGGTTAGGGTAATGTTGAGGATTAGTGTTTCGGTTAGGGTTAGGGTTAGGGTTAGGGTTTGGGTTAGGGTTAGGGTTAGGATTAGGGGTTAGGTTTAGTTTTAGGGTTATTATTAGGGTTTGGGTTAGGGTTAGTGTTACGGTTTGGGTTTTAGTTAGAATTAGGGTTAGTGTTAGGTTTAGGTTTTGTGTTAGTGTTATGGTTAAGCTTAGTGTTAGTGTTAGGGTTTGGGTTAGGGTTAGGGTTAGGGTTAGAGTTAGGATTATGTTTAGGGTTAGGGATAGATTTAGGGTTTGGTTTAGGAGTAGTGTTAGGGTTAGGTTTAGGGTTTGGGTTACGTTTAGGATTAGGGGTTAGGTTTAGGTTTAGAGTTATTATAAGGGTTTGGGTTAGGGTTAGTGTTAGAGTTTGGGTTTTAATTAGAATTAGGGTTAGTGTTAGGGTTAGGTTTTGTGTTAGTGTTAGTGTTAAGCTTAGTGTTAGTGTTAGGGTTTGGGTTAGCGTTAGGGTTAGGTTTAGAGTTAGGATTAGGTTTAGGGTTAAGGTTAGATTTAGGGTTTGGTTTAGGAGTAGTGGTAGCGTTAGGTTTAGGGTTTGGCTTAGGTTTACGGTTAGGGTTAGTGTTTGGGTTCGGGTTCGGGTTAGGGTTAGGGTTAGGGTTTGAGTTAGGGTTAGGGTTAGGGTTAGGGGTAGGGTTAGCGTTAGGGTTAGGGTTTGGGTTAGGGTTAGGGTTAGGGTTAGGTTTAGGGTTTGGGTTAGGGTTAGGGTTAGGGTTAGGGTTAGGGTTTGGGTTAGGGTTAGGGTTAGGGTTAGGGTTAGGGTTTGGGTTAGGATTAGGGTTAGGGTTAGGGTTTGGGTTAGGGTTAGGGTTA
>CM069542.1:1370000-1372500 GCA_035773235.1 Eospalax fontanierii | reverse complement strand
AGGTTTTGGGTTAGGTTTAGAGTTAGGGTTAGGGTTTGGGTTCGGGTTAGGGTTAGGGTTAGGTATAGGGTTTGAGTTAGGGTTAGGGTTAGGGTTAGTGTTAGGGTTTGGGTTAGGGTTAGGGTTAGGATTAGGGTTAGGGTTTGGGTTAGGTTTAGGGTTTGGGTTAGAGTTAGGGTTAGTGTTAGGGTTTGGGTTTGGTTAAGAGTTAGGGTTAGGTTAGGGTTTGGGTTAGAGTTAGGGTTAGCGTGAGTTGTTGGATTAGGGTTATGGTTAGGGTTAGGGTTAGGATTAGGGTTAGGGTTAGGGTTCCGATTAGAGTTAGGTTTAGAGCTTGGGTTTGGGTAAGGATTAAGTTTAGGGTTAGGGTTAGGGTTAGTGTTAGGACTAGGTTTAGGTTTAGGGTTAGGGTTAGGGTTAGTGTTAGGTTTTGGGTTAGGGTTTGGGGTTAGGTGTTAGGGGTTAAGTTAAGGTTTAGTGTTAGGCTTAGAGATTGGGTTACGGTTAGGGTTAGGTTTAGGGTTAGGTTTAGGTTTTGTGTTAGGGTTAGGGTTAGCGTTTGGGTTAGTGTTAGGGTTAGGGTTAGGGTTAGTGTTAGGGTTAGGGTTAGGGTTAGGGTTAGGGTTTGGGTGCGGGTTGGGTTAGTGTTAGGGTTTTAGTTAGGGTTAGGGTTAGGGTTAAGGTTTGGTTTAGGGTTAGGCTTAGGGTTAGGGTTTGAGTTTGAGTTAGTTTTCGGGTTAGCATTAGGGTTAGGATTAGGGTTAGGGTTAGGGTTTGGGTTAGGGTTAGGGTTAGGGTTAGGGTTTTAGTTAGGGTTAGGTTTAGGGTTAGGGTTAGCGTTAGGGTTTGGTTTAGGGTTAGGCTTAGGGTTAGGGTTTGAGTTTGAGTTAGGTTTCGGGTTAGCATTAGGGTTAGGATTAGGGTTAGGGTTAGGGTTTGGGTTAGGGTTAGGGTTAGGGTTAGGGTTTGGGTTAGGGTTAGGTTTGAATCTGGGTTAGTGTTAGGGTTAGGGTTAGGGTTAAGGTTATGTTTAGGGTTAGGGTTAGGGTTAGGTTTTGGGTTAGGGTTAGGGTTAGGGTTAGAATTAGGGTTAGGGTTAGGATTAGGATAAGGATGAGGGTTAGGTTTAGGGTTAGAATTAGGGTTATTATTTGGGTTATGGTTTGTGTTAGGGTTAGTTTTAGGGTTAGGTTTAGCGTTTGATTTAGGGTTAGGGTTAGGGTTAGGGTTAGTGTTAGGGTTTGGGTTAGGGTTAGGGTTAGGGTTAGGACTAGGATTACGGTTACGATTAGGATTAAGATTAGGGTTTTTGTTTAGGTTTGGGTTATGGTTAGGGTTAGTGCTAGGGTTAGGGTTTAGGGTTAGGGTTAGGGATAGGGTTAGGGGTAGGGTTTCAGTTTGGTTTATGTTTTGGTTTAGGTTTAGGATTCGGGTTAGGGTTTGCGTTCGGTTTAGGATTAGGGTTAGGGTTTGAGTTTGAATTAGTTTTAGGGTTAGCATTAGGGTTAGGGTTAGGTTTAGGATTAGTGTTTCAGTTAGGTTTAGGGTTAGGGTTAGCGTTTGGGTAATGGTTAGGTTTAGGGTTAGGGTTAGTTTTAGGGTTAGGGGTTAGGTTTAGGTTTAGGGTTATTGTTAGGGTTTCGGTTAGGGTTAGTGTTAGGGTTTGGGTTTCAGTTAGAATTAGGGTTAGCGTTAGGGTTTGTGTTAGGGTTAGGGTTAGAGTTTGAATTAGGTTTAGGGTTAGGGTTAGATTTAGGATTTGGTTTATGTGTAGTGTTGGGGTTTGGTTTAGGTTTTGGTTAGGTTTAGAGTTAGGGTTAGGGTTTGGGTTCGGGTTAGGGTTAGGGTTAGGTATAGGGTTTGAGTTAGGGTTAGGGTTAGGCTTAGTGTTAGGGTTTGGGTTAGGGTTAGGGTTCGGATTAGGGTTAGGGTTTGGGTTAGGGTTACGGTTTGGGTTAGGGTTAGTGTTAGGGTTAGGGTTTGGGTTAGGGTTAGGGCTAGGCCTAGGATTAGGGTTAGGGTTTGTGTTAAGATTATGGTTTCTGTGTGGATTTGGGTTAGGGTTAGGGTTTGGATTAAGGTTACGTTTAGGGTTAGGGTTTGTGTTAGGGTTAGGGTTAGGGTTAGGAGTAGGGTTAGGGTTTAGGTTTTCGGTTAGGGTTAGTGTTAGGGTTAGTGTTAGGATTAGGGTTTGGGTTAGGGTTTAGGTTTGGTTAGGTTTAGGGTTAGGGTTATGGTTAGGGTTAGCGTTAGGGTTAGGGTTAGGGTTAGGGTTAGGGTTACGTTAGGGTTAGGGTTAGGGTTAGGGTTTGGGTTTGGGTTAGGGTTTGGGTTAGGGTTAGGGTTTGGGTTAGGGTTAGGGTTAGGGTTAGGGTAAGGATTTGGGTTAGGCTTAGGGTTAGGGTTCGGGTTTGGGTTAGAGTTATGGTGCGGGTTAGGGGTTGGGTTAGGGTTAGGGTTAGGGTTAGGATTAGGGTTAGGGTTTGTGTTAAGATTAGGG
>CM069542.1:1337500-1367500 GCA_035773235.1 Eospalax fontanierii | reverse complement strand
GGCTAGGCTGAGGATTAGGGTTAGGGTTTGTGTTAAGATTAGGGTTTGGGTTTGGGTTAGGGTTAGGGTTAGGATAAGGATGAGGGTTAGTGTTAGGGTTAGGATTAGGGTTATTATTTGGGTTGTGGTTTGGGTTAGGGTTAGGGTTACGGTTTGGGTTAGTGTTAGAGTGAGGGTTTGAGTTAGGGTTAGGTTTAGGGTTAGGTTTAGGGTTAGCATTAGGGTTAGGATTAGGGTTAGGGTTAGGGTTTGGGTTAGGGTTAGGGTTAGGGTTAGGGTTAGGGTTAGGGTTAGGGTTTGGGTTAGGGTTAGGATTAGGGTTAGGGTTTGTGTTAAGATTAGGGTTTGGGTTTGGGTTAGGGTTAGGGTTAGGATAAGGATGAGGGTTAGTGTTAGGGTTAGGATTAGGGTTATTATTTGTGTTGTGGTTTGGGTTAGGGTTAGGGTTACGGTTTGGGTTAGTGTTAGAGTGAGGGTTTGAGTTAGGGTTAGGTTTAGGGTTAGGTTAGGGTTTGGGTTAGAGTTAGGGTTAGGGTTAGGGTTTGGGTTTGGTTTAGAGTTAGGTTTAGGTTAGGGTTTGGGTTAGAGTTAGGGTTAGGGTGAGGTGTTGCATTAGGGTTATGGTTAGGGTTAGGGATAGGACTAGGATTAGGGTTAGGTTTAGGGTTAGGATTAGGGTTAGGGTTTGTGTTTAGGTTTGGGTTATGGTTAGGGTTAAGGTTAGGGTTAGGGTTAGGGTTTCGGTTTGGGTTATATTTTGGGTTAGGTTTAGGGTTAGGGTTAGGGTTTGGGTTCGGGTTAGGATTAGGGTTAGGGTTTGAGTTCGAATTAGGTTTAGGGTTAGCATTAGGGTTAGGGTTAGGTTTAGCATAAGTATTTCTGTTAGGGTTAGGGTTAGTTTTAGGGTTTGGGTTCGGGTTAGGGTTAGGGTTAGGGTTAGGGTTTGTGTTAGGGTTAGGGTTAGAGTTTGAATTAGGTTTAGGGTTAGGGTTAGATTTAGGATTTGGTTTATGTGTAGTGTTGGGGTTTGGTTTAGGTTTTGGTTAGGTTTAGAGTTAGGGTTAGGGTTTGGGTTCGGGTTAGGGTTAGGGTTAGGTATAGGGTTTGAGTTAGGGTTAGGGTTAGGCTTAGTGTTAGGGTTTGGGTTAGGGTTAGGGTTCGGATTAGGGTTAGGGTTTGGGTTAGGGTTACGGTTTGGGTTAGGGTTAGTGTTAGGGTTAGGGTTTGGGTTAGGGTTAGGGTTAGGGTTAGGATTAGGGTTAGGGTTTGTGTTAAGATTATGGTTTCTGTGTGGATTTGGGTTAGGGTTAGGGTTTGGATTAAGGTTACGTTTAGGGTTAGGGTTTGTGTTAGGGTTAGGGTTAGGGTTAGGAGTAGGGTTAGGGTTTAGGTTTTCGGTTAGGGTTAGTGTTAGGGTTAGTGTTAGGATTAGGGTTTGGGTTAGGGTTTAGGTTTGGTTAGGTTTAGGGTTAGGGTTATGGTTAGGGTTAGCGTTAGGGTTAGGGTTAGGGTTAGGGTTAGGGTTAGCGTTAGGGTTAGGGTTAGGGTTTGGGTTTGGGTTAGGGTTTGGGTTAGGGTTAGGGTTTGGGTTAGGGTTAGGGTTAGGGTTAGGGTAAGGATTTGGGTTAGGCTTAGGGTTAGGGTTCGGGTTTGGGTTAGAGTTATGGTGCGGGTTAGGGGTTGGGTTAGGGTTAGGGTTAGGGTTAGGATTAGGGTTAGGGTTTGTGTTAAGATTAGGGTTAGGGTTAGGGTTAGGGTTAGGGTTAGGGTTTGGGTTATAGTTAGAATTAGGGTTAGTGTTATGGTTAGGGTTAGGGTTACGGTTAGGGTTAGGGTTAGGGTTAGGGTTAAGGTTAAGGTGAGGGTTAGGGTTAGTGTTTGGTTTAGGGTTAGGGTTATAATTAGGGTTTGAGTTTGAGTTAGGTTTAGGGTTAGCATTAGGGTTAGGATTAGGGTTAGGGTTTGGGTTAGGGTTAGGGTTAGTGTTAGGGTTTGGGAATGGGTTAGGATAAGGGTTAGGGTTAGGTTTTGGCTTAGGGTTAGATTTAGGGTTAGTTTTTGGTTTAGGGTTAGGGTTAGGTTTACGGTTGGGTTTAGGTTTTGGGTTAGGGTTAGGGTTAGTGTTTGGGTTAGGGTTAAGGTTAGGGTTAGGGTTAGGGTTAGGGTTTGGTTTAGCATTACATTTAGGTTTAGGTTTTCGCTTAAGTTTCGGGTTAGGCTTAGGGTTTGCGATCGGGTTGGGTTAGTGTTTGGCTTTTAGTTAGGTTTTGGGTCAGGGTTAGGGTCTGAGCTTGGGTTAGGGTTAGGCTTAGGGTTAGGGTTTGAGTTTGAGTTAGGTTTAGGTTTAGCATTAGGGTTAGAATAAGGGTTACGGTTAGGGTTTGGGTTAGGGTTAGGGTTAGGGTTAGGGTTTGGGTTAGGGTTAGGTTTGAATCTGGGTTATTGTTAAGGTTAGGGTTAGTGTGAAGATTAGGGTTAGGGTTAGGGTTAGGGTTAGGTTTTGGGTTAGGGTTAGGGTTAGGATTAGAATTAGTGTTAATATTAGGGTTAGGGTTAGGGTTAGGGTTAGGATAAGGATGACGGTTAGGGTTAGGGTTAGGATTAGGGTTATTATTTGGGTTATGGTTTGGGTTAGGGTTAGTGTTAGGGTTTGGTTTAGTGTTAGAGTTAGGGTTTGAGTTAGGGTTAGGTTTAGGGTTAGGTTAGAGTTTGGGTTAGAGTTTGGGTTAGGGTTAGGGTTTGCGTTTGGTTTACAGTTAGGGTTAGGTTAGGGTTTGGGTTAGAGTTAGGGTTCGGGTGAGGTGTTGGATTAGGGTTATGGTTAGGGTTAGAGGTAGGATTAGGGTTTGGGTTAGGGTTCCGATTAGAGTTAGGTTTAGAGTTTGTGTTTGGGTAAGGCTTAAGGTTAGTGTTAGTGTTAGGGTTAGGGTTAGGACTAGGATTAGGGTTACGGTTAGGGTTAGGATTAGGGTTAGGGTTTGTGTTTAGGTTTGGGTTAATATTAGGGTTAGTGTTAGGGTTAGGGTTTAGGGTTAGGGTTAGATTTAGGGTTAGGGTTTCGGTTTGGGTTATGTTTTGGGTTAGGTTTAGGGTTAGGGTTAGTGTTTGGGTTCGGGTTAGAAATAGGGTTAGGGTTTGAGTTTGAATTAGGTTTAGGGTTAGCATTAGGGTTAGTGTTAGGTTTAGGATTAGTGTTTCAGTTAGGGTTAGGGTTAGGGTTAGGGTTTGGGTTCTGGTTAGGGTTAGTTATAGGGTTAGGGTTTGATTTAGGGTTAGGGTTAGGGTTAGGTTTAGTGTTAGGGTTTGGGTTAGGGTTAGGGTTAGGACTAGGGTTAGTGTTAGGGTTAGGTTTAGGGTTAGCATTAGGGTTAGGATTAGGGTTAGGGTTAGGGTTTGGGTTAGGGTTAGGGTTAGGGTTAGGGTTAGGTTTAGGGTTTGGGTTAGGGTTAGGGTTGGATTTAGGATTAGGGTTAGGGTTTGTGTTAAAATTAGGATTTGGGTTTGTGTGAGGATTAGGGTTAGGGTTAGGGTTAGGGTTAGGGTTAGTTTTAGAATTAGGGTTAGGGTTAGGGTTAGGATAAAGATGAGGGTTAAGGTTAGGGTTAGGATTAGGGTTATTATTTGGGTTATGGTTTGGGTTAGTGTTAGGGTTAGGGTTTGGGTTAGTGTTAGAGTTAGGGTTTGAGTTAGGGTTAGGTTTAGGGTTAGGTTAGGGTTTGGGTTAGAGTTAGGGTTAGTGTTACGGTTTGGGTTTGCTTTAGAGTTAGGGTTAGGTTAGGCTTTGGGTTAGAGTTAGGGTTAGTGTGAGGTGTTGGATTAGGGTTATGGTTAGGGTTAGGGTTAGGTTTAGGTTTAGGGTTAGGGTTCCGATTAGAGTTAGGTTTAGAGTTTGGGTGTGGGTAAGGTTAAGGTTAGGTTTAGGGTTAGGATTAGGGTTAGGGGTTGAGTTTGAATTAGGTTTAGTGTTAGGATTAGTGTTAGGGTTAGGTTTAGGATAAGTATTTCAGTTAGGGTTTGGGGTAGGGTTAGGGTTTGGGTTCGGTTTAGGCTTGGGGTTGGGGTTAGATTTACGCTTGGGGTTAGGATTAGGGTTAGTGTGACGGTTTGGGTTAGGGTTAGGGTTAGGACTAGGGTTAGTTTTAGGGTTAGGTTTAGGGTTA
This sequence comes from Eospalax fontanierii, assembly GCA_035773235.1. Classification (NCBI taxonomy): domain Eukaryota; kingdom Metazoa; phylum Chordata; class Mammalia; order Rodentia; family Spalacidae; genus Eospalax; species Eospalax fontanierii. Next base: position 1,363,340 of record CM069542.1, on the reverse strand, counting down.
GCATTAGGGTTAGGATTAGGGTTAGGGTTAGGGTTTGGGTTAGGGTTAGGGTTAGGGTTAGGGTTAGGGTTAGGGTTAGGGTTAGGGTTAGGGTTTGGGTTAGGGTTAGGATTAGGGTTAGGGTTTGTGTTAAGATTAGGGTTTGGGTTTGGGTTAGGGTTAGGGTTAGGATAAGGATGAGGGTTAGTGTTAGGGTTAGGATTAGGGTTATTATTTGGGTTGTGGTTTGGGTTAGGGTTAGGGTTACGGTTTGGGTTAGTGTTAGAGTGAGGGTTTGAGTTAGGGTTAGGTTTAGGGTTAGGTTTAGGGTTAGCATTAGGGTTAGGATTAGGGTTAGGGTTAGGGTTTGGGTTAGGGTTAGGGTTAGGGTTAGGGTTAGGGTTAGGGTTAGGGTTTGGGTTAGGGTTAGGATTAGGGTTAGGGTTTGTGTTAAGATTAGGGTTTGGGTTTGGGTTAGGGTTAGGGTTAGGATAAGGATGAGGGTTAGTGTTAGGGTTAGGATTAGGGTTATTATTTGGGTTGTGGTTTGGGTTAGGGTTAGGGTTACGTTTTGGGTTAGTGTTAGAGTGAGGGTTTGAGTTAGGGTTAGGTTTAGGGTTAGGTAAGGGTTTGGGTTAGAGTTAGGGTTAGGGTTAGGGTTTGGGTTTGGTTTAGTGTTAGGTTTAGGTTAGGGTTTGGGTTAGAGTTAGGGTTAGGGTGAGGTGTTGCATTAGGGTTATGGTTAGGGTTAGGGATAGGACTAGGATTAGGGTTAGGTTTAGGGTTAGGATTAGGGTTAGGTTTTGTGTTTAGGTTTGGGTTATGGTTAGGGTTAAGGTTAAAGTTAGGGTTAGGGTTTCGGTTTGGGTTATATTTTGGGTTAGGTTTAGGTTTAGGGTTAGGGTTTGGGTTCGGGTTAGGATTAGGGTTAGGGTTTGAGTTTGAATTAGGTTTAGGGTTAGCATTAGGGTTAGGGTTAGGTTTAGGATTAGTGTTTCAGTTAGGGTTAGGGTTAGGTTAAGGTTAGGGTTAGGGTTAGGTTTACGGTTTGATTTAGGGTTAGGGTTAGGGTTAGGGTTAGGGTTAGGGTTAGGGTTAGGGTTAGGGTTTGGTTTAGGGTTAGTGTTATATTTTGGGTTAGGTTTAGGGTTAGGATAAGGGTTAGGTTTAGGGTTAGGGTTAGGGTTAGGGTTAGGTTTAGGATTAGCATTATTTTTAGGATTAGGGTTAGGATTAGGGTTAGGGTTTGTGTTAAGATTAGGGTTTGGTTTAGGGTTAGGGTTAGGGTTTGGGTTAAAGTTACGTTTAGGGTTAGGTTTTGTTTTAGGGTTACATTTAGGGTTAGGATTAGGTTTAGGGTTTAGGTTTTCGGTTAGGTTTAGTGTTAGGGTTAGGATTAGGATTAGGGTTTGGGTTAGGGTTTAGGTTTGGTTAGGTTTAGGGTTAGGGTTAGGGTTAGGTTTAGCTTTACGGTTAGGGTTAGGGTTATGATTAGGGTTAGCGTTAGGGTTAGGTTTAGGGTTAGGGTTCCGATTAGAGTTAGGTTTAGAGTTTGGGTTTGGGTTACGGTTAAGGATAGGGTTAGGGTTAGGGTTAGGGTTAAGGTTAGAACTAGGATTAGCGTTAGGGTTAGGGTTAGGATTAGGGTTAGGGTTTGGGTTTAGGTTTGGGTTATGATTAGGGTAAGTGTTAGGGTTACAGTTTAGGATTAGGGTTAGCGTTAGGGTTAGGGTTTCGGTTTGGGTTATGTTTTGGGCTAGGTTTAGGGTTAGGGTTAAGGTTTGGGTTCGGGTTAGGATTAGGGTTAGGGTTTGAGTTTAAATTAGGTTTAGGTTTTGCATTAGGGTTAGGGTTAGGTTTAGGATTAGTGTTTCAGTTAGGGTTAGGGTTAGGCTTAAGGTTAGGGTTAGGGTTAGGTTTTGGGTTTGATTTAGGGTTAGGGTTAGGGTTAGGGTTAGGGTTAGTGTTAGGGTTTGAGTTAGGGTTATGGTTAGGACTAGGGTTAGTGTTAGGTTTAGGTTTAGGGTTAGTATTAGGATTAGGATTAGGGTTAGGGTTAGGGTTTGTGTTAGGTGTAGGGTTAGGGTTAGGGTTAGGGTTAGGGTTAGGGTTAGGGTGAGGGTTATGTTTTGGGTTAGGGTTAGGGTTAGGGTTAGGGTTTGGCTTAGGTTTAGGGATGGAGTTAGGATTAGGGTTAGGGTTTGTGTTAAAATTAGGATTTGGTTTTGTGTTAGGGTTAGGGTTAGGGTTAGGGTTAGGGTTAGGTTTAGAATTAGGTTTAAGGTTAGGGTTAGGATAAGGATGAGGGTTAAGGTTAGGGTTAGGATTAGGGTTATTATTTGGGTTACGGTTTGGGTTAGGGTTAGAGTGAGGGTTTGGGTGAGGTTTTGGATTAGATTTTTCGTTAGGGTTAGGCTTAGGATTAGGCTTAGGGTTAGGGTTCCGATTAGAGTTATGTTTAGAGTTTGGGTAAGGGTTAAGGTTAGGTTTAGGGTTAGGATTAGGGTTAGGGTTTGAGTTTGAATTAGGTTTAGGGTTAGCATTAGGGTTAGGGTTAGGTTTAGCATAAGTATTTCAGTTAGGGTTAGGGTTAGGCTTAGGGTTTGGGTTCGGGTTAGGGTTAGGGTTAGGGTTAGGGTTAGGGTTTGATTTAGGGTTAGGGTTAGGCTTAGGGTTAGTGTAAGGGTTTGGGCTAGGGTTAGGGTTAGGACTAGGGTTAGTGTTAGGGTTAGGTTTAGGGTTAGCATTAGGGTTAGAATTAGGGTTAGGTTTAGGGTTAGGGTTAGGGTTAGGGTTTGGGTGAGGGTTAGGGTTAGGGTTAGCGTTTGGGTTAGGGTTAGGGTTAGGGTTAGGGTTAGGATTAGGGTTAGGGTGTGGGTTAGGGTTAGGGTTAGGTTTAGGATTAGTGTTTCAGTTAGGGTTAGGGTTAGTTTTGACGTTAGGGTTAGGGTTAGGTTAAGGGTTTGATTTAGGGTTAGGGTTAGGGTTAGGGTTAGTGTTAGGGTTTGGGTTAGGGTTAGGGTTAGGACTAGGGTTAGTGTTAGGGTTAGGTTTAGGGTTAGCATTAGGGTTAGGATTAGGGTTAGGGTTAGGGTTTGGGTTAGGGTTAGGGTTAGGGTTAGGATTAGGGTTAGGGTTTGTGTTAAGATTAGGGTTTGGGTTTGGGTTATGGTTAGGGTTAGGTTTAGGGTTCGGGTTAGGGTTAGAATTATGGTTAGGGTTAGGGTTAGGGTTAGGGTTAGGGTTAGGACTAGGATTAGGGTTAGTGTTAGGGTTAGGGTTAGGGTTAGGGTGTGGGTTTAGGTTTAGATTATGTTTAGGGTTAGTGTTAGGGTTAGGGTTTAGAGTTAAGGATAGATTTAGGGTTAGGGTTTCGGTTTGGGTTATGTTTTGGGTTAAGTTTAAGGTTAGGGTTAGGGTTTGGGTTCGGATTAGGAATAGGGTTAGGGTTTGAGTTTGAATTAGGTTTAGGGTAAGCATTAGGGTTAGGGTTAGGTTTAGGATTAGTGTTACAGTTAGGGGTAGGGTTAGGGTTAGGGATTGGGATCAGGTTAGGGTTAAGGTTAGGGTTAGGGTTTGATTTAGGGTTAGGGATAGGGTTAGGGTTAGTGTTAGGGGTTGGGTTAGGGTTAGGGTTAGGACTAAGGTTAGTGTTAGGGTTAGGTTTAGGGTTAGCATTAGGGTTAGGATTAGGGTTAGGTTTAGGGTTTGGGTTAGGGTTAGGGTTAGTGTTTAGGTTAGGGTTAGAGTTAGGGTTAGGGTTTGCGTTAGGGTTAGTGTTAGAGTTAGGATTAGGGTTAGGGTTTGTGTTAAGATTAGGGTTTGGGTTTGGGGTAGGGTTAGGGTTAGGCTGTGGATAAGGATGAGGGATAGGGTAAGGGTTAGGATTAATGTTATTATTTGGGTTATGGTATGGGTTAGTGTTAGGGTTAGGGTTTGGGTTAGTGTTATAGTTAGGGTTTGAGTTAGGGTTAGGTTTAGGATTATATTAGGGTTTGGGTTATAGTTAGGGTTAGGGTTAGGGTTTGGGTTTGGTTTAGAGTTAGGGTTAGGTTAGGGTTTGGGTTAGAGTTACGGTTAGGTTTAGGGTTAGCGTTTGGGTTAGGGTTACGGTTAGGGTTAGGATTAGGGTTAGGGTTTGTGTTAAGATTAGGGTTTGGGTTTGATTTAGGGTTAGGGTTAGGGTTTGGCTTAAGTTTACGTTTAGGGTTAGGGTTAGTGTTAGGGTTAGGGTTTGGGTTAGGATTAGGGTTAGGGTTAGTGTTTCGGTTTGGGTTATGTTTTGGGTTAGGTTTAGGGTTAGGGTTAGGGTTTGGTTTCGGGTTATGATTAGGGTTAGGGTTTGAGTTTGAATTAGGTTTAGGGTTAGCATTAGGGTTAGGGTTAGGTTTAGGATAAGTATTTCAGTTAGGGTTAGGGTTAGGGTTAGGGTTTGGGTTCGGGTTAGGGTTAGGGTTAGGGTTTGGGTTAGGATTAGGGTTAGGACTAGGGTTAGTGTTAGGGTTAGGTTTAGGGTTAGCATTTGGGTTAGGTTTAGAGTTAGGGTTAGGGTTTGGGTTCGGGTTAGGGTTAGGGTTAGGGATAGGGTTTGAGTTAGGGTTAGGGTTAGGGTTAGGGTTAGGATTAGGGTTAGGGTTAGGGTTAGAATTAGGGTTAGGGTTAGGGTTAGGGTTAGGGTTAGGATAAGGATGAGGGTTAGGTTTAGGTTTAGGGTTAGGGTTTCGGTTTGGGTTACCTTTTGGGTTAGGTTTAGGGTTAGGGTTAGGGTTTGGGTTCGGGTAAGGATTAGGGTTAGGATTTGAGTTTGAATTAGGTTTAGGGTTAGCATTACGGTTAGGATTATGTTTAGGATTAGTGTTTCAGTTAGGGTTAGGGTTAGGGTTAAGGTTAGGGTTAGGGTTAGGTTTAGGGTTTGATTTAGGGTTAGCGTTAGGATTAGGGTTAGTGTTAGGGTTTTGGTTAGGGTTAGGGTTAGGACTAGGGTTAGTGTTAGGGTTAGGTTTAGGGTTCGCATTAGGGTTAGGATTAGGGTTAGGGTTAGGGTTTGGGTTAGGTTTAGGGTTTGGGTTAGGGTTACGGTTAGGTTTAGGGTTAGCGTTTGGGTTAGTGTTTGTGTTAAGATTAGGGTTTGGGTTTGGTTTAGGGTTAGGGTTAGGGTTTGGCTTAAGTTTACGTTTAGGGTTAGGGTTTGTGTTAGGGTTAGGGTTAGGGTTAGGAGTAGGGTTAGGGTTTAGGTTTTCGGTTAGGGTTAGTGTTAGGGTTAGGGTTAGGATTAGGGTTTGGGTTAGGATTTAGGTTTGGTTAGGTTTAGGGTTAGGGTTAGGGTTATGGTTAGGTTTAGCGTTACGGTTAGGGTTAGGGTTATGGTTAGGGCTGGTGTTAGGGTTAGTGTTAGGGTTTGGGTTTGGGTTAGGGTTTGGGTTAGGGTTAGGGTTTGGGTTAGGGTTAGGGTAAGGGTTAGGGTTAGGGTTAGGGTTAGGACTAGGGTTAGTGTTAGGGTTAGGTTTAGGGTTAGGATTAGGGTTGGTGTTAGGGTTAGGGTTAGGGTTTGGGTTAGGATTAGGGTTAGGGTTAGGGTTTGGGTTAGGGTTAGGGTTAGGGTTAGGATTAGGGTTAGGGTTTGTGTTAAGAGTAGGTTTTGGGTTTGGATTTGGGTTAGGGTTAGGTTTAGGGTTAGAGTTAGAATTATGGTTAGGCTTAAGGGTTGGGTTAGGGCTAGGGCTAGGGTCTGGGGTAGGGCTAGGGTCAGGGTTAGAATTAGGGTTAGGTTTTGTGTTAAGATTAGGGTTTGGGTTTGGATTTGGGTTAGGGTTAGGGTTAGGGTTAGGGTTAGGGTTAGGGTTAGAATTATGGTTAGGGTTAAGGTTAGGGTTAGGGTTAGGGTTATGGTTAGTGTTATTATTTTGGTTATGGTTTGGATTAGGGTTAGGGTTAGGGTTTGGGTTAGTGTTAGAGTTAGTGTTTGAGTTAGGGATAGGTTTAGGGTTAGGTTAGGGTTTGGGTTAGAGTTAGGGTTAGTGTTAGGGTTTGGGTTTGGTTTAGAGTTAGGGTTAGGTTAGGGTTTGGGTTAGAGTTAGGGTTAGCGTGAGGTGTTGGATTAGGGTTATGGTTAGGGTTACGGTTAGGTGTAGGGTTAGGGTTAGGGTTCCGATTAGAGTTTGGTTTAGAGTTTGGGTTTGGGTAAGGGTTAAGGTTAGGGTTAGGGTTAGTGTTAGGACTAGGATTAGGGTTAGGGTTTAGTGTTAGGGTTAGGGTTAGGGTTAGGGTTTCGGTTTGGGTTATGTTTTGGGTTAGGTTTAGGGTTAGGGTTAGGGTTTGGGTTCGGCTTAGGATTAGGGTTAGGGCTTGAGTTTGAATTAGGTTTAGGGTTAGCATTAGGGTTTGGGTTAGGTTTAGGTTTAGTGTTTCAGTTAGGATTAGGATTAGGGTTAGGTTTTGGGTTCTGGTTAGGTTTAGGGTTAGGTTTAGGGTTTGATTTAATGTTAGGGTTAGGGTTAGGGTTAGAGTTAGGGTTTGGGTTAGGATTAGGGTTAGGACTAGGGTTAGTGTTAGGGTTAGGTTTAGGGTTAGCATTAGTGTTAGGATTACGGTTAGGGTTAGGGTTTGGGTTAGGGTTAGTGTTAGGGTTAGGGTTAGGGTTTGGGTTAGGGTTAGGGTTAGGGTTTGTGTTAAGATTAGGGTTTGGGTTTGGGTTAGGGTTAGGGTTAGGATTTGGGTTAACGTTACGTTTAGGGTTAGGGTTTGTGTTAGGGTTAGGGTTAGGGTTAGGAGTAGGGTTAGGGTTTAGGTTTTCGGTTAGGGTTAGTGTTAGGGTTAGGGTTAGTATTAGGGTTTGGGTTAGGGTTTAGGTTTGGTTAGGTTTAGGGTTAGGGTTAGGGTTATGGTTAGGTTTAGCGTTAGGGTTAAGGTTAAGGTTATGGTTAGGGTTACCGTTAGGGTTAGGGTTAGGGTTTGGGTTTGAGTTAGGGTTTGGGTTAGGGTTAGGGTTTGGGTTAGGGTTAGGGTTAGGGTTAGGGTTAGGATTTGGATTAGGGTTAGGGATAGGGTTCGGGTTTGCGTTAGAGTTAGGGTGAGGGTTAGGGGTTGGGTTAGGGTTAGGGTTACGGTTAGGATTAGGGTTAAGGTTAGGGTTTGGATTAGGGTTAGATTTAGGATTTGGGTTTGGGTAAGGGTAAGGGTTAGGGTTAGGGTTAGGAGTAGGGTGAGGGTTTAGGTTTTCGGTTAGGGTTAGTGTTAGGGTTAGGGTTAGGATTAGGGTTTGGTTTAGGGTTAAGATTCGGGTTAGTGTTTGGTTTAGGGTTAGGGATAGGGTTAGGGTTTTGGGTTAGGGTTATGGTTAGGGTTCGGGTTTGGGTTAGGGTTACGGTTAGGGTTAGGCTTAGGATTAGGGTTAGGGTTAGTGTTAGGGTTAGGGTTTGGTTTAGGATTACGGTTAGGTTTAGGTTTTCGGTTAAGTTTCGGGTTAGGGTTTTGGGTTTGCGTTCGGGTTGGGTTAGCGTTAGGGTTTTAGTTAGGGTTAGGGTTAGGGTTAGGGTTTGGGTTAGGGTTAGGCTTAGGGTTAGGGTTTGAGTTTGAGTTAGGTTTAGGGTTAGCATTAGGGTTAGGATTAGGGTTAGGGTTAGGGTTTGGGTTAGGGTTAGGTTTAGGGTTAGGGTTTGCGTTAGTGTTAGGTTTGAATCTGGGTTAGTGTTAGAGTTAGGGTTAGTGTTAAAATTATGTTTAGGGTTAGGTTTAGGATTAGGTTTTGGGTTAGGGTTAGGTTTGGGTTAGAATTAGGGTTAGGGTTAGGGTTAGAATTAAGGTTAGGGTTAGGATAAGGGTGAGGGTTAGGGTTAGGGTTTGGATTAGGGTTATTATTTGGGTTATGGTTTGAGTTAGGGTTAGGGTTAGTGTTTGCGTTAGTGTTAGAGTTAGGGTTTGAGTTAGGGTTAGGTTTAGGGTTAGGTTAGGGTTTGGGTTAGAGTTAGGGTTAGGGTTTGGGTTTGTGTTTGGTGAAGTTTTAGGGTTAGGTTAGGGTTTGGGTTAGAGTTAGGGTTAGGGTGAGGTGTTGGATTAGGGTTATGTTTAGGGTTAGGGTTAGGATTAGGGTTAGGGTTAGGGTTCCGATTAGAGTTAGGTTTAGAGTTTGGGTTTGGGTAAGGGTTAAGGTTAGGGTTAGGGTTAGGTTTAGGGTTAGTGTTAGGACTAGGTTTAGGTTTTGGGTTAGGGTTAGGGTTAGCGTTTGGGTTAGTGTTAGGGTTAGGTTTAGGGTTAGTGTTAGGGTTAGGGTTAGGGTTAGGGTTACGGTTTGGGTGCGGGTTGGGTTAGTGTTAGGGTTTTAGTTAGGGTTAGGGTTAGGGTTAAGGTTTGGTTTTGGGTTAGGCTTAGGGTTAGGGTTTGAGTTTGAGATAGTTTTCGGGTTAGCATTAGGGTTAGGATTAGGGTTAGGGTTAGGGTTTGGGTTAGGGTTAGGGTTAGGGTTAGGGTTTTAGTTAGGGTTATTGTTAGGATTAGGGTTAGCGTTAGGGTTTGGTTTAGGGTTAGGCTTAGGGTTAGGGTTTGAGTTTGAGTTAGGTTTCGGGTTAGCATTAGGGTTAGGATTAGGGTTAGGGTTAGGGTTTGGGTTAGGGTTAGGGTTAGGGTTAGGGTTTGGGTTAGGGTTAGGTTTGAATCTGGGTTAGTGTTAGGGTTAGGGTTAGGGTTAAGATTATGGTTAGGGTTAGGGTTAGGGTTAGGGTTAGGTTTTGGGTTAGGGTTAGGGTTAGGGTTAGAATTAGGGTTAGGGTTAGGGTTAGGATAAGGATGAGGGTTAGGTTTAGGGTTAGGATTAGGGTTATTATTTGGGTTATGGTTTGTGTTAGGGTTAGGGTTAGGGTTAGGTTTAGGGTTTGATTTAGGGTTAGGGTTAGGGTTAGGGTTAGTGTTAGGGTTTGGGTTAGGGTTAGGGTTAGGGTTAGGACTAGGATTACGGTTACGATTAGGATTAAGGTTAGGGTTTTTGTTTAGGTTTGGGTTATGGTTAGGGTTAGTGCTAGGGTTAGGGTTTAGGGTTAGGGTTAGGGATAGGGTTAGGGTTAGGGTTTCAGTTTGGGTTATGTTTTGGGTTATATTTAGGGTTAGGGTTAGGGTTTGGGTTCGGGTTAGGATTAGGGTTAGGGTTTGAGTTTGAATTAGGTTTAGGGTTAGCATTAGGGTTAGGGTCAGGTTTAGGATTAGTGTTTCAGTTAGGTTTAGGGTTAGGGTTAGGGTTTGGGTAATGGTTAGGTTTAGGGTTAGGGTTAGTTTTAGGGTTAGGGGTTAGGTTTAGGTTTAGGGTTATTGTTAGGGTTTGGGTTAGGGTTAGTGTTAGGGTTTGGGTTTCAGTTAGAATTAGGGTTAGCGTTACTGTTTGTGTTAGGGTTAGGGTTAGAGTTTGAATTAGGTTTAGGGTTAGGGTTAGATTTAGGATTTGGTTTATGGTTAGTGTTGGGGTTTGGTTTAGGTTTTGGGTTAGGTTTAGAGTTAGGGTTAGGGTTTGGGTTCGGGTTAGGGTTAGGGTTAGGTTTAGGGTTTGAGTTAGGGTTAGGGTTAGGGTTAGTGTTAGGGTTTGGGTTAGGGTTAGGGTTAGGATTAGGGTTAGGGTTTGGGTTAGGGTTAGGGTTTGGGTTAGAGTTAGGGTTAGTGTTAGGGTTTGGGTTTGGTTAAGAGTTAGGGTTAGGTTAGGGTTTGGGTTAGAGTTAGGGTTAGCGTCAGTTGTTGGATTAGGGTTATGGTTAGGGTTAGGGTTAGGATTAGGGTTAGGGTTAGGGTTCCGATTAGAGTTAGGTTTAGAGCTTGGGTTTGGGTAAGGATTAAGTTTAGGGTTAGGGTTAGGGTTAGTGTTAGGTTTTGGGTTAGGGTTTGGGGTTAGGTGTTAGGGGTTAAGTTAAGGTTTAGTGTTAGGCTTAGAGATTGGGTTACGGTTAGGGTTAGGTTTAGGGTTAGGTTTAGGTTTTGTGTTAGGGTTAGGGTTAGCGTTTGGGTTAGTGTTAGGGTTAGGGTTAGGGTTAGTGTTAGGGTTAGGGTTAGGGTTAGGGTTAGGGTTTGGGTGCGGGTTGGGTTAGTGTTAGGGTTTTAGTTAGGGTTAGGGTTAGGGTTAAGGTTTGGTTTAGGGTTAGGCTTAGGGTTAGGGTTTGAGTTTGAGTTAGTTTTCGGGTTAGCATTAGGGTTAGGATTAGGGTTAGGGTTAGGGTTTGGGTTAGGGTTAGGGTTAGGGTTAGGGTTTTAGTTAGGGTTAGGTTTAGGGTTAGGGTTAGCGTTAGGGTTTGGTTTAGGGTTAGGCTTAGGGTTAGGGTTTGAGTTTGAGTTAGGTTTCGGGTTAGCATTAGGGTTAGGATTAGGGTTAGGGTTAGGGTTTGGGTTAGGGTTAGGGTTAGGGTTAGGGTTTGGGTTAGGGTTAGGTTTGAATCTGGGTTAGTGTTAGGGTTAGGGTTAGGGTTAAGGTTATGTTTAGGGTTAGGGTTAGGGATAGGTTTTGGGTTAGGGTTAGGGTTAGGGTTAGGTTTAGCGTTACGGTTAGGGTTAGGGTTATGGTTAGGGCTGGTGTTAGGGTTAGTGTTAGGGTTTGGGTTTGGGTTAGGGTTTGGGTTAGGGTTAGGGTTTGGGTTAGGGTTAGGGTAAGGGTTAGGGTTAGGGTTAGGGTTAGGACTAGGGTTAGTGTTAGGGTTAGGTTTAGGGTTAGGATTAGGGTTGGTGTTAGGGTTAGGGTTAGGGTTTGGGTTAGGATTAGGGTTAGGGTTAGGGTTTGGGTTAGGGTTAGGGTTAGGGTTAGGATTAGGGTTAGGGTTTGTGTTAAGAGTAGGTTTTGGGTTTGGATTTGGGTTAGGGTTAGGTTTAGGGTTAGGGTTAGAATTATGGTTAGGCTTAAGGTTAGGGTTAGGGTTAGGGTTAGGGTTTGGGTTAGGGTTAGGGTTAGGGTTAGAATTAGTGTTAGGGTTAGGGTTAGGGTTAGAATTATGGTTAGGGTTAAGGTTAGGGTTAGGGTTAGGGTTATGGTTAGTGTTATTATTTTGTTTATGGTTTGGATTAGGGTTAGGGTTAGGGTTTGGGTTAGTGTTAGAGTTAGTGTTTGAGTTAGGGATAGGTTTAGGGTTAGGTTAGGGTTTGGGTTAGAGTTAGGGTTAGTGTTAGGGTTTGGGTTTGGTTTAGAGTTAGGGTTAGGTTAGGGTTTGGGTTAGAGTTAGGGTTAGCGTGAGGTGTTGGATTAGGGTTATGGTTAGGGTTACGGTTAGGTGTAGGGTTAGGGTTAGGGTTCCGATTAGAGTTTGGTTTAGAGTTTGGGTTTGGGTAAGGGTTAAGGTTAGGGTTAGGGTTAGTGTTAGGACTAGGATTAGGGTTAGGGTTTAGTGTTAGGGTTAGGGTTAGGGTTAGGGTTTCGGTTTGGGTTATGTTTTGGGTTAGGTTTAGGGTTAGGGTTAGGGTTTGGGTTCGGCTTAGGATTAGGGTTAGGGCTTGAGTTTGAATTAGGTTTAGGGTTAGCATTAGGGTTTGGGTTAGGTTTAGGTTTAGTGTTTCAGTTAGGATTAGGATTAGGGTTAGGTTTTGGGTTCTGGTTAGGTTTAGGGTTAGGTTTAGGGTTTGATTTAATGTTAGGGTTAGGGTTAGGGTTAGAGTTAGGGTTTGGGTTAGGATTAGGGTTAGGACTAGGGTTAGTGTTAGGGTTAGGTTTAGGGTTAGCATTAGTGTTAGGATTACGGTTAGGGTTAGGGTTTGTGTTAGGGTTAGTGTTAGGGTTAGGGTTAGGGTTTGGGTTAGGGTTAGGGTTAGGGTTTGTGTTAAGATTAGGGTTTGGGTTTGGGTTAGGGTTAGGGTTAGGATTTGGGTTAACGTTACGTTTAGGGTTAGGGTTTGTGTTAGGGTTAGGGTTAGGGTTAGGAGTAGGGTTAGGGTTTAGGTTTTCGGTTAGGGTTAGTGTTAGGGTTAGGGTTAGTATTAGGGTTTGGGTTAGGGTTTAGGTTTGGTTAGGTTTAGGGTTAGGGTTAGGGTTATGGTTAGGTTTAGCGTTAGGGTTAAGGTTAAGGTTATGGTTAGGGTTACCGTTAGGGTTAGGGTTAGGGTTTGGGTTTGAGTTAGGGTTTGGGTTAGGGTTAGGGTTTGGGTTAGGGTTAGGGTTAGGGTTAGGGTTAGGATTTGGATTAGGGTTAGGGATAGGGTTCGGGTTTGCGTTAGAGTTAGGGTGAGGGTTAGGGGTTGGGTTAGGGTTAGGGTTACGGTTAGGATTAGGGTTAAGGTTAGGGTTTGGATTAGGGTTAGATTTAGGATTTGGGTTTGGGTAAGGGTAAGGGTTAGGGTTAGGGTTAGGAGTAGGGTTAGGGTTTAGGTTTTCGGTTAGGGTTAGTGTTAGGGTTAGGGTTAGGATTAGGGTTTGGTTTAGGGTTAAGATTCGGGTTAGTGTTTGGTTTAGGGTTAGGGATAGGGTTAGGGTTTTGGGTTAGGGTTATGGTTAGGGTTCGGGTTTGGGTTAGGGTTACGGTTAGGGTTAGGCTTAGGATTAGGGTTAGAGTTAGTGTTAGGGTTAGGGTTTGGTTTAGGATTACGGTTAGGTTTAGGTTTTCGGTTAAGTTTCGGGTTAGGGTTTTGGGTTTGCGTTCGGGTTGGGTTAGCGTTAGGGTTTTAGTTAGGGTTAGGGTTAGGGTTAGGGTTTGGGTTAGGGTTAGGCTTAGGGTTAGGGTTTGAGTTTGAGTTAGGTTTAGGGTTAGCATTAGGGTTAGGATTAGGGTTAGGGTTAGGGTTTGGGTTAGGGTTAGGTTTAGGGTTAGGGTTTGCGTTAGTGTTAGGTTTGAATCTGGGTTAGTGTTAGAGTTAGGGTTAGTGTTAAGATTATGTTTAGGGTTAGGGTTAGGATGAGGTTTTGGGTTAGGGTTAGGGTTAGGGTTAGAATTAGGGTTAGGGTTAGGGTTAGAATTAGGGTTAGGGTTAGGATAAGGGTGAGGGTTAGGGTTAGGGTTTGGATTAGGGTTATTATTTGGGTTATGGTTTGAGTTAGGGTTAGGGTTAGTGTTTGCGTTAGTGTTAGAGTTAGGGTTTGAGTTAGGGTTAGGTTTAGGGTTAGGTTAGGGTTTGGGTTAGAGTTAGGGTTAGGGTTAGGGTTTGGGTTTGGTTAAGAGTTAGGGTTAGGTTAGGGTTTGGGTTAGAGTTAGGGTTAGGGTGAGGTGTTGGATTAGGGTTATGTTTAGGGTTAGGGTTAGGATTAGGGTTAGGGTTAGGGTTCCGATTAGAGTTAGGTTTAGAGTTTGGGTTTGGGTAAGGGTTAAGGTTAGGGTTAGGGTTAGGTTTAGGGTTAGTGTTAGGACTAGGTTTAGGTTTTGGGTTAGGGTTAGGGTTAGCGTTTGGGTTAGTGTTAGGGTTAGGTTTAGGGTTAGTGTTAGGGTTAGGGTTAGGGTTAGGGTTACGGTTTGGGTGCGGGTTGGGTTAGTGTTAGGGTTTTAGTTAGGGTTAGGGTTAGGGTTAAGGTTTGGTTTTGGGTTAGGCTTAGGGTTAGGGTTTGAGTTTGAGATAGTTTTCGGGTTAGCATTAGGGTTAGGATTAGGGTTAGGGTTAGGGTTTGGGTTAGGGTTAGGGTTAGGGTTAGGGTTTTAGTTAGGGTTATTGTTAGGATTAGGGTTAGCGTTAGGGTTTGGTTTAGGGTTAGGCTTAGGGTTAGGGTTTGAGTTTGAGTTAGGTTTCGGGTTAGCATTAGGGTTAGGATTAGGGTTAGGGTTAGGGTTTGGGTTAGGGTTAGGGTTAGGGTTAGGGTTTGGGTTAGGGTTAGGTTTGAATCTGGGTTAGTGTTAGGGTTAGGGTTAGGGTTAAGATTATGGTTAGGGTTAGGGTTAGGGTTAGGGTTAGGTTTTGGGTTAGGGTTAGGGTTAGGGTTAGAATTAGGGTTAGGGTTAGGGTTAGGATAAGGATGAGGGTTAGGTTTAGGGTTAGGATTAGGGTTATTATTTGGGTTATGGTTTGTGTTAGGGTTAGGGTTAGGGTTAGGTTTAGGGTTTGATTTAGGGTTAGGGTTAGGGTTAGGGTTAGTGTTAGGGTTTGGGTTAGGGTTAGGGTTAGGGTTAGGACTAGGATTACGGTTACGATTAGGATTAAGGTTAGGGTTTTTGTTTAGGTTTGGGTTATGGTTAGGGTTAGTGCTAGGGTTAGGGTTTAGGGTTAGGGTTAGGGATAGGGTTAGGGTTAGGGTTTCAGTTTGGGTTATGTTTTGGGTTATATTTAGGGTTAGGGTTAGGGTTTGGGTTCGGGTTAGGATTAGGGTTAGGGTTTGAGTTTGAATTAGGTTTAGGGTTAGCATTAGGGTTAGGGTCAGGTTTAGGATTAGTGTTTCAGTTAGGTTTAGGGTTAGGGTTAGGGTTTGGGTAATGGTTAGGTTTAGGGTTAGGGTTAGTTTTAGGGTTAGGGGTTAGGTTTAGGTTTAGGGTTATTGTTAGGGTTTGGGTTAGGGTTAGTGTTAGGGTTTGGGTTTCAGTTAGAATTAGGGTTAGCGTTACTGTTTGTGTTAGGGTTAGGGTTAGAGTTTGAATTAGGTTTAGGGTTAGGGTTAGATTTAGGATTTGGTTTATGGTTAGTGTTGGGGTTTGGTTTAGGTTTTGGGTTAGGTTTAGAGTTAGGGTTAGGGTTTGGGTTCGGGTTAGGGTTAGGGTTAGGTTTAGGGTTTGAGTTAGGGTTAGGGTTAGGGTTAGTGTTAGGGTTTGGGTTAGGGTTAGGGTTAGGATTAGGGTTAGGGTTTGGGTTAGGGTTAGGGTTTGGGTTAGAGTTAGGGTTAGTGTTAGGGTTTGGGTTTGGTTAAGAGTTAGGGTTAGGTTAGGGTTTGGGTTAGAGTTAGGGTTAGCGTGAGTTGTTGGATTAGGGTTATGGTTAGGGTTAGGGTTAGGATTAGGGTTAGGGTTAGGGTTCCGATTAGAGTTAGGTTTAGAGCTTGGGTTTGGGTAAGGATTAAGTTTAGGGTTAGGGTTAGGGTTAGTGTTAGGTTTTGGGTTAGGGTTTGGGGTTAGGTGTTAGGGGTTAAGTTAAGGTTTAGTGTTAGGCTTAGAGATTGGGTTACGGTTAGGGTTAGGTTTAGGGTTAGGTTTAGGTTTTGTGTTAGGGTTAGGGTTAGCGTTTGGGTTAGTGTTAGGGTTAGGGTTAGGGTTAGTGTTAGGGTTAGGGTTAGGGTTAGGGTTAGGGTTTGGGTGCGGGTTGGGTTAGTGTTAGGGTTTTAGTTAGGGTTAGGGTTAGGGTTAAGGTTTGGTTTAGGGTTAGGCTTAGGGTTAGGGTTTGAGTTTGAGTTAGTTTTCGGGTTAGCATTAGGGTTAGGATTAGGGTTAGGGTTAGGGTTTGGGTTAGGGTTAGGGTTAGGGTTAGGGTTTTAGTTAGGGTTAGGTTTAGGGTTAGGGTTAGCGTTAGGGTTTGGTTTAGGGTTAGGCTTAGGGTTAGGGTTTGAGTTTGAGTTAGGTTTCGGGTTAGCATTAGGGTTAGGATTAGGGTTAGGGTTAGGGTTTGGGTTAGGGTTAGGGTTAGGGTTAGGGTTTGGGTTAGGGTTAGGTTTGAATCTGGGTTAGTGTTAGGGTTAGGGTTAGGGTTAAGGTTATGTTTAGGGTTAGGGTTAGGGATAGGTTTTGGGTTAGGGTTAGGGTTAGGGTTAGAATTAGGGTTAGGGTTAGGATTAGGATAAGGATGAGGGTTAGGTTTAGGGTTAGAATTAGGGTTATTATTTGGGTTATGGTTTGTGTTAGGGTTAGGGTTAGGGTTAGGTTTAGCGTTTGATTTAGGGTTAGGGTTAGGGTTAGGGTTAGTGTTAGGGTTTGGGTTAGGGTTAGGGTTAGGGTTAGGACTAGGATTACGGTTACGATTAGGATTAAGATTAGGGTTTTTGTTTAGGTTTGGGTTATGGTTAGGGTTAGTGCTAGGGTTAGGGTTTAGGGTTAGGGTTAGGGATAGGGTTAGGGTTAGGGTTTCAGTTTGGTTTATGTTTTGGGTTAGGTTTAGGGTTAGGGTTAGGGTTTGGGTTCGGGTTAGGATTAGGGTTAGGGTTTGAGTTTGAATTAGGTTTAGGGTTAGCATTAGGGTTAGGGTTAGGTTTAGGATTAGTGTTTCAGTTAGGTTTAGGGTTAGGGTTAGCGTTTGGGTAATGGTTAGGTTTAGGGTTAGGGTTAGTTTTAGGGTTAGGGGTTAGGTTTAGGTTTAGGGTTATTGTTAGGGTTTCGGTTAGGGTTAGTGTTAGGGTTTGGGTTTCAGTTAGAATTAGGGTTAGCGTTAGGGTTTGTGTTAGGGTTAGGGTTAGAGTTTGAATTAGGTTTAGGGTTAGGGTTAGATTTAGGATTTGGTTTATGTGTAGTGTTGGGGTTTGGTTTAGGTTTTGGTTAGGTTTAGAGTTAGGGTTAGGGTTTGGGTTCGGGTTAGGGTTAGGGTTAGGTATAGGGTTTGAGTTAGGGTTAGGGTTAGGCTTAGTGTTAGGGTTTGGGTTAGGGTTAGGGTTCGGATTAGGGTTAGGGTTTGGGTTAGGGTTACGGTTTGGGTTAGGGTTAGTGTTAGGGTTAGGGTTTGGGTTAGGGTTAGGGTTAGGGTTAGGATTAGGGTTAGGGTTTGTGTTAAGATTATGGTTTCTGTGTGGATTTGGGTTAGGGTTAGGGTTTGGATTAAGGTTACGTTTAGGGTTAGGGTTTGTGTTAGGGTTAGGGTTAGGGTTAGGAGTAGGGTTAGGGTTTAGGTTTTCGGTTAGGGTTAGTGTTAGGGTTAGTGTTAGGATTAGGGTTTGGGTTCGGGTTTAGGGTTGGTTAGGTTGAGGGTTAGGGTTGTGGTTAGGGTTAGCGTTAGGGTTGGGGTTAGGGTTAGGGTTAGCGTTAGGTTTAGGGTTAGGGTTTGGGTTTGGGTTAGGGTTTGGGTTAGGGTTAGGGTTTGGGTTAGGGTTAGGGTTAGATTTAGGGTAAGGATTTGGGTTAGGCTTAGGGTTAGGGTTCGGGTTTGGGTTAGAGTTATGGTGCGGGTTAGGGGTTGGGTTAGGGTTAGGGTTAGGGTTAGGATTAGGGTTAGGGTTTGTGTTAAGATTAGGGTTAGGGTTAGGGTTAGGGTTAGGGTTTGGGTTATAGTTAGAATTAGGGTTAGTGTTATGGTTAGGGTTAGTGTTAGGGTTAGGGTTAGGGTTAGGGTTAGGGTTAAGGTTAAGGTGAGCGTTAGGGTTAGTGTTTGGTTTAGGGTTAGGGTTATAATTAGGGTTTGAGTTTGAGTTAGGTTTAGGGTTAGCATTAGGGTTAGGATTAGGGTTAGGGTTTGGGTTAGGGTTAGGGTTAGTGTTAGGGTTTGGGAATGGGTTAGGATAAGGGTTAGGGTTAGGTTTTGGCTTAGGGTTAGATTTAGGGTTAGTTTTTGGTTTAGGGTTAGGGTTAGGTTTACGGTTGGGTTTAGGTTTTGGGTTAGGGTTAGGGTTAGTGTTTGGGTTAGGGTTAAGGTTAGGGTTAGGGTTAGGGTTAGGGTTTGGTTTAGGATTACATTTAGGTTTAGGTTTTCGGTTAAGTTTCGGGTTAGGCTTAGGGTTTGCGATCAGGTTGGGTTAGTGTTAGGGTTTTAGTTAGGTTTAGGGTTAGGGTTAGGGTTAGAGTTTGGGCTAGGGTTAGGCTTAGGGTTAGGGTTTGAGTTTGAGTTAGGTTTAGGTTTAGCCTTAGGGTTAGAATAAGGGTTACGGTTAGGGTTTGGGTTAGGGTTAGGGTTAGGGTTTGGGTTAGGGTTAGGTTTGAATCTGGGTTATTGTTAAGGGTAGGGGTAGTGTTAAGATTAGGGTTAGGGTTAGGGTTCGGGATAGGTTTTTGGTTAGGGTTAGGGTTAGGATTAGAATTAGTGTTAATATTAGGGTTAGGGTTAGGGTTAGGGTTAGGATAAGGATGACGGTTAGGGTTAGGGTTAGGATTAGGGTTATTATTTGGGTTATGGTTTGGGTTAGGGTTAGTGTTAGGGTTTGGTTTAGTGTTAGAGTTAGGGTTTGAGTTAGGGTTAGGTTTAGGGTTAGGTTAGAGTTTGGGTTAGAGTTTGGGTTAGGGTTAGGGTTTGCGTTTGGTTTACAGTTAGGGTTAGGTTAGGGTTTGGGTTAGAGTTAGGGTTCGGGTGAGGTGTTGGATTAGGGTTATGGTTAGGGTTAGAGGTAGGATTAGGGTTTGGGTTAGGGTTCCGATTAGAGTTAGGTTTAGAGTTTGTGTTTGGGTAAGGCTTAAGGTTAGTGTTAGTGTTAGGGTTAGGGTTAGGACTAGGATTAGGGTTACGGTTAGGGTTAGGATTAGGGTTAGGGTTTGTGTTTAGGTTTGGGTTAATATTAGGGTTAGTGTTAGGGTTAGGGTTTAGGGTTAGGGTTAGATTTAGGGTTAGGGTTTCGGTTTGGGTTATGTTTTGGGTTAGGTTTAGGGTTAGGGTTAGTGTTTGGGTTCGGGTTAGGAATAGGGTTAGGGTTTGAGTTTGAATTAGGTTTAGGGTTAGCATTAGGGTTAGGGTTAGGTTTAGGATTAGTGTTTCAGTTAGGGTTAGGGTTAGGGTTAGGGTTTGGGTTCTGGTTAGGGTTAGTTATAGGGTTAGGGTTTGATTTAGGGTTAGGGTTAGGGTTAGGTTTAGTGTTAGGGTTTGGGTTAGGGTTAGGGTTAGGAGTAGGGTTAGTGTTAGGGTTAGGTTTAGGGTTAGCATTAGGGTTAGGATTAGGGTTAGGGTTAGGGTTTGGGTTAGGGTTAGGGTTAGGGTTAGGGTTAGGTTTAGGGTTTGGGTTAGGGTTAGGTTTGGATTTAGGATTAGGGTTAGGGTTTGTGTTAAAATTAGGGTTTGGGTTTGTGTGAGTATTAGGGTTAGGGTTAGGGTTAGGGTTAGGGTTAGTTTTAGAATTAGGGTTAGGGTTAGGGTTAGGATAAAGATGAGGGTTAAGGTTAGGGTTAGGATTAGGGTTATTATTTGGGTTATGGTTTGGGTTAGTGTTAGGGTTAGGGTTTGGGTTAGTGTTAGAGTTAGGGTTTGAGTTAGGGTTAGGTTTAGGGTTAGGTTAGGGTTTGGGTTAGAGTTAGGGTTAGTGTTACGGTTTGGGTTTGCTTTAGAGTTAGGGTTAGGTTAGGCTTTGGGTTAGAGTTAGGGTTAGTGTGAGGTGTTGGATTAGGGTTATGGTTAGGGTTAGGGTTAGGATTAGGGTTAGGGTTAGGGTTCCGATTAGAGTTAGGTTTAGAGTTTGGGTGTGGGTAAGGGTTAAGGTTAGGTTTAGGGTTAGGATTAGGGTTAGGGTTTGAGTTTGAATTAGGTTTAGGGTTAGCATTAGGGTTAGGGTTAGGTTTAGGATAAGTATTTCAGTTAGGGTTAGGGTTAGGGTTAGGGTTTGGGTTCGGTTTAGGGTTAGGGTTAGGGTTTGATTTATGGTTAGGGTTAGGCTTAGGGTTAGTGTAAGGGTTTGGGTTAGGGTTAGGGTTAGGACTAGGGTTAGTTTTAGGGTTAGGTTTAGGGTTAGCATTAGGGTTAGGATTAGGGTTAGGGTTAGGGTTAGGGTTAGGGTTTGGTTTAGGGTTAGTGTTATATTTTGGGTTAGGTTTAGGGTTAGGATAAGGGTTAGGTTTAGGGTTAGGGTTAGGGTTAGGGTTAGGTTTAGGATTAGCATTATTTTTAGGATTAGGGTTAGGATTAGGGTTAGGGTTTGTGTTAAGATTAGGGTTTGGTTTAGGGTTAGGGTTAGGGTTTGGGTTAAAGTTACGTTTAGGGTTAGGTTTTGTTTTAGGGTTACATTTAGGGTTAGGATTAGGTTTAGGGTTTAGGTTTTCGGTTAGGTTTAGTGTTAGGGTTAGGATTAGGATTAGGGTTTGGGTTAGGGTTTAGGTTTGGTTAGGTTTAGGGTTAGGGTTAGGGTTAGGTTTAGCTTTACGGTTAGGGTTAGGGTTATGATTAGGGTTAGCGTTAGGGTTAGGTTTAGGGTTAGGGTTCCGATTAGAGTTAGGTTTAGAGTTTGGGTTTGGGTTACGGTTAAGGATAGGGTTAGGGTTAGGGTTAGGGTTAAGGTTAGAACTAGGATTAGCGTTAGGGTTAGGGTTAGGATTAGGGTTAGGGTTTGGGTTTAGGTTTGGGTTATGATTAGGGTAAGTGTTAGGGTTACAGTTTAGGATTAGGGTTAGCGTTAGGGTTAGGGTTTCGGTTTGGGTTATGTTTTGGGCTAGGTTTAGGGTTAGGGTTAAGGTTTGGGTTCGGGTTAGGATTAGGGTTAGGGTTTGAGTTTAAATTAGGTTTAGGTTTTGCATTAGGGTTAGGGTTAGGTTTAGGATCAGTGTTTCAGTTAGGGTTAGGGTTAGGCTTAAGGTTAGGGTTAGGGTTAGGTTTTGGGTTTGATTTAGGGTTAGGGTTAGGGTTAGGGTTAGGGTTAGTGTTAGGGTTTGAGTTAGGGTTATGGTTAGGACTAGGGTTAGTGTTAGGTTTAGGTTTAGGGTTAGCATTAGGATTAGGATTAGGGTTAGGGTTAGGGTTTGGGTTAGGTTTAGGGTTAGGGTTAGGGTTAGGGTTAGGGTTAGGGTTAGGGTTAGGGTTATGTTTTGGGTTAGGGTTAGGGTTAGGGTTAGGGTTTGGGTTAGGTTTAGGGATGGAGTTAGGATTAGGGTTAGGGTTTGTGTTAAAATTAGGATTTGGGTTTGTGTTAGGGTTAGGGTTAGGGTTAGGGTTAGGGTTAGGGTTAGGTTTAGAATTAGGTTTAAGGTTAGGGTTAGGATAAGGATGAGGGTTAAGGGTAGGGTTAGGATTAGGGTTATTATTTGGGTTACGGTTTGGGTTAGGGTTAGAGTGAGGGTTTGGGTGAGGTTTTGGATTAGATTTTTCGTTAGGGTTAGGCTTAGGATTAGGCTTAGGGTTAGGGTTCCGATTAGAGTTATGTTTAGAGTTTGGGTAAGGGTTAAGGTTAGGTTTAGGGTTAGGATTAGGGTTAGGGTTTGAGTTTGAATTAGGTTTAGGGTTAGCATTAGGGTTAGGGTTAGGTTTAGCATAAGTATTTCAGTTAGGGTTAGGGTTAGGCTTAGGGTTTGGGTTCGGGTTAGGGTTAGGGTTAGGGTTAGGGTTAGGGTTTGATTTAGGGTTAGGGTTAGGCTTAGGGTTAGTGTAAGGGTTTGGGCTAGGGTTAGGGTTAGGACTAGGGTTAGTGTTAGGGTTAGGTTTAGGGTTAGCATTAGGGTTAGAATTAGGGTTAGGTTTAGGGTTAGGGTTAGGGTTAGGGTTTGGGTTAGGGTTAGGGTTAGGGTTAGCGTTTGGGTTAGGGTTAGGGTTAGGGTTAGGGTTAGGATTAGGGTTAGGGTGTGGGTTAGGGTTAGGGTTAGGTTTAGGATTAGTGTTTCAGTTAGGGTTAGGGTTAGTTTTGACGTTAGGGTTAGGGTTAGGTTAAGGGTTTGATTTAGGGTTAGGGTTAGGGTTAGGGTTAGTGTTAGGGTTTGGGTTAGGGTTAGGGTTAGGACTAGGGTTAGTGTTAGGGTTAGGTTTAGGGTTAGCATTAGGGTTAGGATTAGGGTTAGGGTTAGGGTTTGGGTTAGGGTTAGGGTTAGGGTTAGGATTAGGGTTAGGGTTTGTGTTAAGATTAGGGTTTGGGTTTGGGTTATGGTTAGGGTTAGGTTTAGGGTTCGGGTTAGGGTTAGAATTATGGTTAGGGTTAGGGTTAGGGTTAGGGTTAGGGTTAGGACTAGGATTAGGGTTAGTGTTAGGGTTAGGGTTAG
This sequence comes from Eospalax fontanierii, assembly GCA_035773235.1. Classification (NCBI taxonomy): domain Eukaryota; kingdom Metazoa; phylum Chordata; class Mammalia; order Rodentia; family Spalacidae; genus Eospalax; species Eospalax fontanierii. The sequence goes on along the minus strand of CM069542.1, from coordinate 1,341,714 downwards.
GGTTAGGGTGTGGGTTTAGGTTTAGATTATGTTTAGGGTTAGTGTTAGGGTTAGGGTTTAGAGTTAAGGATAGATTTAGGGTTAGGGTTTCGGTTTGGGTTATGTTTTGGGTTAAGTTTAAGGTTAGGGTTAGGGTTTGGGTTCGGATTAGGAATAGGGTTAGGGTTTGAGTTTGAATTAGGTTTAGGGTTAGCATTAGGGTTAGGGTTAGGTTTAGGATTAGTGTTTCAGTTAGGGGTAGGGTTAGGGTTAGGGATTGGGATCAGGTTAGGGTTAAGGTTAGGGTTAGGGTTTGATTTAGGGTTAGGGATAGGGTTAGGGTTAGTGTTAGGGGTTGGGTTAGGGTTAGGGTTAGGACTAAGGTTAGTGTTAGGGTTAGGTTTAGGGTTAGCATTAGGGTTAGGATTAGGGTTAGGTTTAGGGTTTGGGTTAGGGTTAGGGTTAGTGTTTAGGTTAGGGTTAGAGTTAGGGTTAGGGTTTGCGTTAGGGTTAGTGTTAGAGTTAGGATTAGGGTTAGGGTTTGTGTTAAGATTAGGGTTTGGGTTTGGGTTAGGGTTAGGGTTAGGCTTAGGATAAGGATGAGGGTTAGGGTTAGGGTTAGGATTAATGTTATTATTTGGGTTATGGTATGGGTTAGTGTTAGGGTTAGGGTTTGGGTTAGTGTTATAGTTAGGGTTTGAGTTAGGGTTAGGTTTAGGATTATATTAGGGTTTGGGTTATAGTTAGGGTTAGGGTTAGGGTTTGGGTTTGGTTTAGAGTTAGGGTTAGGTTAGGGTTTGGGTTAGAGTTACGGTTAGGTTTAGGGTTAGCGTTTGGGTTAGGGTTACGGTTAGGGTTAGGATTAGGGTTAGGGTTTGTGTTAAGATTAGGGTTTGGGTTTGATTTAGGGTTAGGGTTAGGGTTTGGCTTAAGTTTACGTTTAGGGTTAGAGTTAGAGGTAGGGGTAGGGATTGGGTTAGGATTAGGGTTGGGGTTAGTGTTTCGGTTTGGGTTGTGTTTTGGGTTAGGTTTAGGGTTAGGGTTAGGGTTTGGTTTCGGGTTATGATTAGGGTTAGGGTTTGAGTTTGAATTAGGTTTAGGGTTAGCATTAGGGTTAGGGTTAGGTTTAGGATAAGTATTTCAGTTAGGGTTAGGGTTAGGGTTAGGGTTTGGGTTCGGGTTAGGGTTAGGGTTAGGGTTTGGGTTAGGATTAGGGTTAGGACTAGGGTTAGTGTTAGGGTTAGGTTTAGGGTTAGCATTTGGGTTAGGTTTAGAGTTAGGGTTAGGGTTTGGGTTCGGGTTAGGGTTAGGGTTAGGGATAGGGTTTGAGTTAGGGTTAGGGTTAGGGTTAGGGTTAGGATTAGGGTTAGGGTTAGGGTTAGAATTAGGGTTAGGGTTAGGGTTAGGGTTAGGGTTAGGATAAGGATGAGGGTTAGGTTTAGGTTTAGGGTTAGGGTTTCGGTTTGGGTTACCTTTTGGGTTAGGTTTAGGGTAAGGGTTAGGGTTTGGGTTCGGGTAAGGATTAGGGTTAGGATTTGAGTTTGAATTAGGTTTAGGGTTAGCATTACGGTTAGGATTATGTTTAGGATTAGTGTTTCAGTTAGGGTTAGGGTTAGGGTTAAGGTTAGGGTTAGGGTTAGGTTTAGGGTTTGATTTAGGGTTAGCGTTAGGATTAGGGTTAGTGTTAGGGTTTTGGTTAGGGTTAGGGTTAGGACTAGGGTTAGTGTTAGGGTTAGGTTTAGGGTTCGCATTAGGGTTAGGATTAGGGTTAGGGTTAGGGTTTGGGTTAGGTTTAGGGTTTGGGTTAGGGTTACGGTTAGGTTTAGGGTTAGCGTTTGGGTTAGGGTTACGGTTAGGGTTAGGATTTGGGTTAGGGTTTGTGTTAAGATTAGGGTTTGGGTTTGGTTTAGGGTTAGGGTTAGGGTTTGGCTTAAGTTTACGTTTAGGGTTAGGGTTTGTGTTAGGGTTAGGGTTAGGGTTAGGAGTAGGGTTAGGGTTTAGGTTTTCGGTTAGGGTTAGTGTTAGGGTTAGGGTTAGGATTAGGGTTTGGGTTAGGATTTAGGTTTGGTTAGGTTTAGGGTTAGGGTTAGGGTTATGGTTAGGTTTAGCGTTACGGTTAGGGTTAGGGTTATGGTTAGGGCTGGTGTTAGGGTTAGTGTTAGGGTTTGGGTTTGGGTTAGGGTTTGGGTTAGGGTTAGGGTTTGGGTTAGGGTTAGGGTAAGGGTTAGGTTTAGGGTTAGGATTAGGCTTAGTGTTAGAGTTAGGGTTAGGTTTAGGGTTAGGATTAGGGTTGGTATAAGGAAAAGGGATAGGGTTTGGGTTAGGATTAGGGTTAGGGCTAGGGTTTGGGTTAGGGTTAGAGTTAGGGTTAGGATTAGGGTTAGGGTTTGTGTTAAGAGTAGGTTTTGGGTTTGGATTTGGGTTAGGGTTAGGTTTAGGGTTAGGGTTAGAATTATGGTTAGGCTTAAGGTTAGGGTTAGGGTTAGGGTTAGGGTTTGGGTTAGGGTTAGGGTTAGGGTTAGAATTAGGGTTAGGTTTTGTGTTAAGATTAGGGTTTGGGTTTGGATTTGGGTTAGGGTTAGGGTTAGGGTTAGGGTTAGGGTTAGGGTTAGAATTATGGTTAGGGTTAAGGTTAGGGTTAGGGTTAGGGTTAGGGTTAGTGTTATTATTTTGGTTATGGTTTGGATTAGGGTTAGGGTTAGGGTTTGGGTTAGTGTTAGAGTTAGTGTTTGAGTTAGGGATAGGTTTAGGGTTAGGTTAGGGTTTGGGTTAGAGTTAGGGTTAGTGTTAGGGTTTGGGTTTGGTTTAGAGTTAGGGTTAGGTTAGGGTTTGGGTTAGAGTTAGGGTTAGCGTGAGGTGTTGGATTAGGGTTATGGTTAGGGTTACGATTAGGTGTAGGGTTAGGGTTAGGGTTCCGATTAGAGTTTGGTTTAGAGTTTGGGTTTGGGTAAGGGTTAAGGTTAGGGTTAGGGTTAGTGTTAGGACTAGGATTAGGGTTAGGGTTTAGTGTTAGGGTTAGGGTTAGGGTTAGGGTTTCGGTTTGGGTTATGTTTTGGGTTAGGTTTAGGGTTAGGGTTAGGGTTTGGGTTCGGCTTAGGATTAGGGTTAGGGCTTGAGTTTGAATTAGGTTTAGGGTTAGCATTAGGGTTTGGGTTAGGTTTAGGTTTAGTGTTTCAGTTAGGATTAGGATTAGGGTTAGGTTTTGGGTTCTGGTCAGGTTTAGGGTTAGGTTTAGGGTTTGATTTAATGTTAGGGTTAGGGTTAGGGTTAGAGTTAGGGTTTGGGTTAGGATTAGGGTTAGGACTAGGGTTAGTGTTAGGGTTAGGTTTAGGGTTAGCATTAGGGTTAGGATTACGGTTAGGGTTAGGGTTTGGGTTAGGGTTAGTGTTAGGGTTAGGGTTAGGGTTTGGGTTAGGGTTAGGGTTAGGGTTTGTGTTAAGATTAGGGTTTGGGTTTGGGTTAGGGTTAGGGTTAGGATTTGGGTTAACGTTACGTTTAGGGTTAGGGTTTGTGTTAGGGTTAGGTTTAGGTTTAGGAGTAGGGTTAGGGTTTAGGTTTTCGGTTAGGGTTAGTGTTAGGGTTAGGGTTAGTATTAGGGTTTGGGTTAGGGTTTAGGTTTGGTTAGGTTTAGGGTTAGGGTTAGGGTTATGGTTAGGTTTAGCGTTAGGGTTAAGGTTAAGGTTATGGTTAGGGTTACCGTTAGGGTTAGGGTTAGGGTTTGGGTTTGAGTTAGGGTTTGGGTTAGGGTTAGGGTTTGGGTTAGGGTTAGGGTTAGGGTTAGGGTTAGGATTTGGATTAGGGTTAGGGATAGGGTTCGGGTTTGCGTTAGAGTTAGGGTGAGGGTTAGGGGTTGGGTTAGGGTTAGGGTTACGGTTAGGATTAGGGTTAAGGTTAGGGTTTGGATTAGGGTTAGATTTAGGATTTGGGTTTGGGTAAGGGTAAGGGTTAGGGTTAGGGTTAGGAGTAGGGTTAGGGTTTAGGTTTTCGGTTAGGGTTAGTGTTAGGGTTAGGGTTAGGATTAGGGTTTGGTTTAGGGTTAAGATTCGGGTTAGTGTTTGGTTTAGGGTTAGGGATAGGGTTAGGGTTTTGGGTTAGGGTTATGGTTAGGGTTCGGGTTTGGGTTAGGGTTACGGTTAGGGTTAGGCTTAGGATTAGGGTTAGGGTTAGTGTTAGGGTTAGGGTTTGGTTTAGGATTACGGTTAGGTTTAGGTTTTCGGTTAAGTTTCGGGTTAGGG
>CM069542.1:1285000-1332500 GCA_035773235.1 Eospalax fontanierii | reverse complement strand
TAGGGTTAGGCTTAGGGTTAGGGTTTGAGTTTGAGTTAGGTTTAGGTTTAGCATTAGGGTTAGAATAAGGGTTACGGTTAGGGTTTGGGTTAGGGTTAGGGTTAGGGTTTGGGTTAGGGTTAGGTTTGAATCTGGGTTATTGTTAAGGTTAGGGTTAGTGTTAAGATTAGGGTTAGGGTTAGGGTTCGGGTTAGGTTTTTGGTTAGGGTTAGGGTTAGGATTAGAATTAGTGTTAATATTAGGGTTAGGGTTAGGGTTAGGGTTAGGATAAGGATGACGGTTAGGGTTAGGGTTAGGATTAGGGTTATTATTTGGGTTATGGTTTGGGTTAGGGTTAGTGTTAGGGTTTGGTTTAGTGTTAGAGTTAGGGTTTGAGTTAGGGTTAGGTTTAGGGTTAGGTTAGAGTTTGGGTTAGAGTTTGGTTTAGGGTTAGGGTTTGCGTTTGGTTTACAGTTAGGGTTAGGTTAGGGTTTGGGTTAGAGTTAGGGTTCGGGTGAGGTGTTGGATTAGGGTTATGGTTAGGGTTAGAGGTAGGATTAGGGTTTGGGTTAGGGTTCCGATTAGAGTTAGGTTTAGAGTTTGTGTTTGGGTAAGGCTTAAGGTTAGTGTTAGTGTTAGGGTTAGGGTTAGGACTAGGATTAGGGTTACGGTTAGGGTTAGGATTAGGGTTAGGGTTTGTGTTTAGGTTTGGGTTAATATTAGGGTTAGTGTTAGGGTTAGGGTTTAGGGTTAGGGTTAGATTTAGGGTTAGGGTTTCGGTTTGGGTTATGTTTTGGGTTAGGTTTAGGGTTAGGGTTAGTGTTTGGGTTCGGGTTAGGAATAGGGTTAGGGTTTGAGTTTGAATTAGGTTTAGGGTTAGCATTAGGGTTAGGGTTAGGTTTAGGATTAGTGTTTCAGTTAGGGTTAGGGTTAGGGTTTGGGTTCTGGTTAGGGTTAGTTATAGGGTTAGGGTTTGATTTAGGGTTAGGGTTAGGGTTAGGTTTAGTGTTAGGGTTTGGGTTAGGGTTAGGGTTAGGACTAGGGTTAGTGTTAGGGTTAGGTTTAGGGTTAGCATTAGGGTTAGGATTAGGGTTAGGGTTAGGGTTTGGGTTAGGGTTAGGGTTAGGGTTAGGGTTAGGTTTAGGGTTTGGGTTAGGGTTAGGGTTGGATTTAGGATTAGGGTTAGGGTTTGTGTTAAAATTAGGGTTTGGGTTTGTGTGAGTATTAGGGTTAGGGTTAGGGTTAGGGTTAGGGTTAGTTTTAGAATTAGGGTTAGGGTTAGGGTTAGGATAAAGATGAGGGTTAAGGTTAGGGTTAGGATTAGGGTTATTATTTGGGTTATGGTTTGGGTTAGTGTTAGGGTTAGGGTTTGGGTTAGTGTTAGAGTTAGGGTTTGAGTTAGGGTTAGGTTTAGGGTTAGGTTAGGGTTTGGGTTAGAGTTAGGGTTAGTGTTACGGTTTGGGTTTGCTTTAGAGTTAGGGTTAGGTTAGGCTTTGGGTTAGAGTTAGGGTTAGTGTGAGGTGTTGGATTAGGGTTATGGTTAGGGTTAGGGTTAGGATTAGGGTTAGGGTTAGGGTTCCGATTAGAGTTAGGTTTAGAGTTTGGGTGTGGGTAAGGGTTAAGGTTAGGTTTAGGGTTAGGTTTAGGGTTAGGGTTTGAGTTTGAATTAGGTTTAGGGTTAGCATTAGGGTTAGGGTTAGGTTTAGGATAAGTATTTCAGTTAGGGTTAGGGTTAGGGTTAGGGTTTGGGTTCGGTTTAGGGTTAGGGTTAGGGTTTGATTTAGGGTTAGGGTTAGGCTTAGGGTTAGTGTAAGGGTTTGGGTTAGGGTTAGGGTTAGGACTAGGGTTAGTTTTAGGGTTAGGTTTAGGGTTAGCATTAGGGTTAGGATTAGGGTTAGGGTTAGGGTTAGGGTTAGGGTTTGGTTTAGGGTTAGTGTTATATTTTGGGTTAGGTTTAGGGTTAGGATAAGGGTTAGGTTTAGGGTTAGGGTTAGGGTTAGGGTTAGGGTTAGGTTTAGGATTAGCATTATTTTTAGGATTAGGGTTAGGATTAGGGTTAGGGTTTGTGTTAAGATTAGGGTTTGGTTTAGGGTTAGGGTTAGGGTTTGGGTTAAAGTTACGTTTAGGGTTAGGTTTTGTTTTAGGGTTACATTTAGGGTTAGGATTAGGTTTAGGGTTTAGGTTTTCGGTTAGGTTTAGTGTTAGGGTTAGGATTAGGATTAGGGTTTGGGTTAGGGTTTAGGTTTGGTTAGGTTTAGGGTTAGGGTTAGGGTTAGGTTTAGCTTTACGGTTAGGGTTAGGGTTATGATTAGGGTTAGCGTTAGGGTTAGGTTTAGGGTTAGGGTTCCGATTAGAGTTAGGTTTAGAGTTTGGGTTTGGGTTACGGTTAAGGATAGGGTTAGGGTTAGGGTTAGGGTTAAGGTTAGAACTAGGATTAGCGTTAGGGTTAGGGTTAGGATTAGGGTTAGGGTTTGGGTTTAGGTTTGGGTTATGATTAGGGTAAGTGTTAGGGTTACAGTTTAGGATTAGGGTTAGCGTTAGGGTTAGGGTTTCGGTTTGGGTTATGTTTTGGGCTAGGTTTAGGGTTAGGGTTAAGGTTTGGGTTCGGGTTAGGATTAGGGTTAGGGTTTGAGTTTAAATTAGGTTTAGGTTTTGCATTAGGGTTAGGGTTAGGTTTAGGATCAGTGTTTCAGTTAGGGTTAGGGTTAGGCTTAAGGTTAGGGTTAGGGTTAGGTTTTGGGTTTGATTTAGGGTTAGGGTTAGGGTTAGGGTTAGGGTTAGTGTTAGGGTTTGAGTTAGGGTTATGGTTAGGACTAGGGTTAGTGTTAGGTTTAGGTTTAGGGTTAGCATTAGGATTAGGATTAGGGTTAGGGTTAGGGTTTGGGTTAGGTTTAGGCTTAGGGTTAGGGTTAGGGTTAGGGTTAGGGTTAGGGTTAGGGTTATGTTTTGGGTTAGGGTTAGGGTTAGGGTTAGGGTTTGGCTTAGGTTTAGGGATGGAGTTAGGATTAGGGTTAGGGTTTGTGTTAAAATTAGGATTTGGGTTTGTGTTAGGGTTAGGGTTAGGGTTAGGGTTAGGGTTAGGTTTAGAATTAGGTTTAAGGTTAGGGTTAGGATAAGGATGAGGGTTAAGGTTAGGGTTAGGATTAGGGTTATTATTTGGGTTACGGTTTGGGTTAGGGTTAGAGTGAGGGTTTGGGTGAGGTTTTGGATTAGATTTTTCGTTAGGGTTAGGCTTAGGATTAGGCTTAGGGTTAGGGTTCCGATTAGAGTTATGTTTAGAGTTTGGGTAAGGGTTAAGGTTAGGTTTAGGGTTAGGATTAGGGTTAGGGTTTGAGTTTGAATTAGGTTTAGGGTTAGCATTAGGGTTAGGGTTAGGTTTAGCATAAGTATTTCAGTTAGGGTTAGGGTTAGGCTTAGGGTTTGGGTTCGGGTTAGGGTTAGGGTTAGGGTTAGGGTTAGGCTTTGATTTAGGCTTAGGGTTAGTCTTAGGGTTAGCGCAAGGGTTAGGCCTAGGGTTAGGGTTAAGACTAACCTTAGTGTTAGGGTTAGGTTAAGGGTTAGCATTAGGGTTAGATTTAGGGTTAGGTTTGGGGTTGGGGTTAGGGTTGGTGTTTGGGTAAGGGTTAGGGTTAGGGTTAGCGTTTGGGTTAGGGTTAGGGTTAGGGTTAGGGTTAGGATTAGGGTTAGGGTGTGGGTTAGGGTTAGGGTTAGGTTTAGGATTAGTGTTTCAGTTAGGGTTAGGGTTAGTTTTGACGTTAGGGTTAGGGTTAGGTTAAGGGTTTGATTTAGGGTTAGGGTTAGGGTTAGGGTTAGTGTTAGGGTTTGGGTTAGGGTTAGGGTTAGGACTAGGGTTAGTGTTAGGGTTAGGTTTAGGGTTAGCATTAGGGTTAGGATTAGGGTTAGGGTTAGGGTTGGGGTTAGGGTTAGGGTTAGGGTTAGGATTAGGGTTAGGGTTTGTGTTAAGATTAGGGTTTGGGTTTGGGTTATGGTTAGGGTTAGGTTTAGGGTTCGGGTTAGGGTTAGAATTATGGTTAGGGTTAGGGTTAGGGTTAGGGTTAGGGTTAGGACTAGGATTAGGGTTAGTGTTAGGGTTAGGGTTAGGGTTAGGGTGTGGGTTTAGGTTTAGATTATGTTTAGGGTTAGTGTTAGGGTTAGGGTTTAGAGTTAAGGATAGATTTAGGGTTAGGGTTTCGGTTTGGGTTATGTTTTGGGTTAAGTTTAAGGTTAGGGTTAGGGTTTGGGTTCGGATTAGGAATAGGGTTAGGGTTTGAGTTTGAATTAGGTTTAGGGTTAGCATTAGGGTTAGGGTTAGGTTTAGGATTAGTGTTTCAGTTAGGGGTAGGGTTAGGGTTAGGGATTGGGATCAGGTTAGGGTTAAGGTTAGGGTTAGGGTTTGATTTAGGGTTAGGGATAGGGTTAGGGTTAGTGTTAGGGGTTGGGTTAGGGTTAGGGTTAGGACTAAGGTTAGTGTTAGGGTTAGGTTTAGGGTTAGCATTAGGGTTAGGATTAGGGTTAGGTTTAGGGTTTGGGTTAGGGTTAGGGTTAGTGTTTAGGTTAGGGTTAGAGTTAGGGTTAGGGTTTGCGTTAGGGTTAGTGTTAGAGTTAGGATTAGGGTTAGGGTTTGTGTTAAGATTAGGGTTTGGGTTTGGGTTAGGGTTAGGGTTAGGCTTAGGATAAGGATGAGGGTTAGGGTTAGGGTTAGGATTAATGTTATTATTTGGGTTATGGTATGGGTTAGTGTTAGGGTTAGGGTTTGGGTTAGTGTTATAGTTAGGGTTTGAGTTAGGGTTAGGTTTAGGATTATATTAGGGTTTGGGTTATAGTTAGGGTTAGGGTTAGGGTTTGGGTTTGGTTTAGAGTTAGGGTTAGGTTAGGGTTTGGGTTAGAGTTACGGTTAGGTTTAGGGTTAGCGTTTGGGTTAGGGTTACGGTTAGGGTTAGGATTAGGGTTAGGGTTTGTGTTAAGATTAGGGTTTGGGTTTGATTTAGGGTTAGGGTTAGGGTTTGGCTTAAGTTTACGTTTAGGGTTAGGGTTAGTGTTAGGGTTAGGGTTTGGGTTAGGATTAGGGTTAGGGTTAGTGTTTCGGTTTGGGTTATGTTTTGGGTTAGGTTTAGGGTTAGGGTTAGGGTTTGGTTTCGGGTTATGATTAGGGTTAGGGTTTGAGTTTGAATTAGGTTTAGGGTTAGCATTAGGGTTAGGGTTAGGTTTAGGATAAGTATTTCAGTTAGGGTTAGGGTTAGGGTTAGGGTTTGGGTTCGGGTTAGGGTTAGGGTTAGGGTTTGGGTTAGGATTAGGGTTAGGACTAGGGTTAGTGTTAGGGTTAGGTTTAGGGTTAGCATTTGGGTTAGGTTTAGAGTTAGGGTTAGGGTTTGGGTTCGGGTTAGGGTTAGGGTTAGGGATAGGGTTTGAGTAAGGGTTAGGGTTAGGGTTAGGGTTAGGATTAGGGTTAGGGTTAGGGTTAGAATTAGGGTTAGGGTTAGGGTTAGGGTTAGGGTTAGGATAAGGATGAGGGTTAGGTTTAGGTTTAGGGTTAGGGTTTCGGTTTGGGTTACCTTTTGGTTTAGGTTTAGGGTTAGGGTTAGGGTTTGGGTTCGGGTAAGGATTAGGGTTAGGATTTGAGTTTGAATTAGGTTTAGGGTTAGCATTACGGTTAGGATTATGTTTAGGATTAGTGTTTCAGTTAGGGTTAGGGTTAGGGTTAAGGTTAGGGTTAGGGTTAGGTTTAGGGTTTGATTTAGGATTAGCGTTAGGATTAGGGTTAGTGTTAGGGTTTTGGTTAGGGTTAGGGTTAGGACTAGGGTTAGTGTTAGGGTTAGGTTTAGGGTTCGCATTAGGGTTAGGATTAGGGTTAGGGTTAGGGTTTGGGTTAGGTTTAGGGTTTGGGTTAGGGTTACGGTTAGGTTTAGGGTTAGCGTTTGGGTTAGGGTTACGGTTAGGGTTAGGATTTGGGTTAGGGTTTGTGTTAAGATTAGGGTTTGGGTTTGGTTTAGGGTTAGGGTTAGGGTTTGGCTTAAGTTTACGTTTAGGGTTAGGGTTTGTGTTAGGGTTAGGGTTAGGGTTAGGAGTAGGGTTAGGGTTTAGGTTTTCGGTTAGGGTTAGTGTTAGGGTTAGGGTTAGGATTAGGGTTTGGGTTAGGATTTAGGTTTGGTTAGGTTTAGGGTTAGGGTTAGGGTTATGGTTAGGTTTAGCGTTACGGTTAGGGTTAGGGTTATGGTTAGGGCTGGTGTTAGGGTTAGTGTTAGGGTTTGGGTTTGGGTTAGGGTTTGGGTTAGGGTTAGGGTTTGGGTTAGGGTTAGGGTAAGGGTTAGGGTTAGGGTTAGGGTTAGGACTAGGGTTAGTGTTAGGGTTAGGTTTAGGGTTAGGATTAGGTTTGGTGTTAGGGTTAGGGTTAGGGTTTGGGTTAGGATTAGGGTTAGGGTTAGGGTTTGGGTTAGGGTTAGGGTTAGGGTTAGGATTAGGGTTAGGGTTTGTGTTAAGAGTAGGTTTTGGGTTTTGATTTGGGTTAGGGTTAGGTTTAGGGTTAGGGTTAGAATTATGGTTAGGCTTAAGGTTAGGGTTAGGGTTAGGGTTAGGGTTTGGGTTAGGGTTAGGGTTAGGGTTAGAATTAGGGTTAGGTTTTGTGTTAAGATTAGGGTTTGGGTTTGGATTTGGGTTAGGGTTAGGGTTAGGGTTAGGGTTAGGGTTAGAATTATGGTTAGGGTTAAGGTTAGGGTTAGGGTTAGGGTTAGGGTTAGTGTTATTATTTTGGTTATGGTTTGGATTAGGGTTAGGGTTAGGGTTTGGGTTAGTGTTAGAGTTAGTGTTTGAGTTAGGGATAGGTTTAGGGTTAGGTTAGGGTTTGGGTTAGAGTTAGGGTTAGTGTTAGGGTTTGGGTTTGGTTTAGAGTTAGGGTTAGGTTAGGGTTTGGGTTAGAGTTAGGGTTAGCGTGAGGTGTTGGATTAGGGTTATGGTTAGGGTTACGGTTAGGTGTAGGGTTAGGGTTAGGGTTCCGATTAGAGTTTGGTTTAGAGTTTGGGTTTGGGTAAGGGTTAAGGTTAGGGTTAGGGTTAGTGTTAGGACTAGGATTAGGGTTAGGGTTTAGTGTTAGGGTTAGGGTAAGGGTTAGGGTTTCGGTTTGGGTTATGTTTTGGGTTAGGTTTAGGGTTAGGGTTAGGGTTTGGGTTCGGCTTAGGATTAGGGTTAGGGCTTGAGTTTGAATTAGGTTTAGGGTTAGCATTAGGGTTTGGGTTAGGTTTAGGTTTAGTGTTTCAGTTAGGATTAGGATTAGGGTTAGGTTTTGGGTTCTGGTTAGGTTTAGGGTTAGGTTTAGGGTTTGATTTAATGTTAGGGTTAGGGTTAGGGTTAGAGTTAGGGTTTGGGTTAGGATTAGGGTTAGGACTAGGGTTAGTGTTAGGGTTAGGTTTAGGGTTAGCATTAGTGTTAGGATTACGGTTAGGGTTAGGGTTTGGGTTAGGGTTAGTGTTAGGGTTAGGGTTAGGGTTTGGGTTAGGGTTAGGGTTAGGGTTTGTGTTAAGATTAGGGTTTGGGTTTGGGTTAGGGTTAGGGTTAGGATTTGGGTTAACGTTACGTTTAGGGTTAGGGTTTGTGTTAGGGTTAGGGTTAGGGTTAGGAGTAGGGTTAGGGTTTAGGTTTTCGGTTAGGGTTAGTGTTAGGGTTAGGGTTAGTATTAGGGTTTGGGTTAGGGTTTAGGTTTGGTTAGGTTTAGGGTTAGGGTTAGGGTTATGGTTAGGTTTAGCGTTAGGGTTAAGGTTAAGGTTATGGTTAGGGTTACCGTTAGGGTTAGGGTTAGGGTTTGGGTTTGAGTTAGGGTTTGGGTTAGGGTTAGGGTTTGGGTTAGGGTTAGGGTTAGGGTTAGGGTTAGGATTTGGATTAGGGTTAGGGATAGGGTTCGGGTTTGCGTTAGAGTTAGGGTGAGGGTTAGGGGTTGGGTTAGGGTTAGGGTTACGGTTAGGATTAGGGTTAAGGTTAGGGTTTGGATTAGGGTTAGATTTAGGATTTGGGTTTGGGTAAGGGTAAGGGTTAGGGTTAGGGTTAGGAGTAGGGTTAGGGTTTAGGTTTTCGGTTAGGGTTAGTGTTAGGGTTAGGGTTAGGATTAGGGTTTGGTTTAGGGTTAAGATTCGGGTTAGTGTTTGGTTTAGGGTTAGGGATAGGGTTAGGGTTTTGGGTTAGGGTTATGGTTAGGGTTCGGGTTTGGGTTAGGGTTACGGTTAGGGTTAGGCTTAGGATTAGGGTTAGAGTTAGTGTTAGGGTTAGGGTTTGGTTTAGGATTACGGTTAGGTTTAGGTTTTCGGTTAAGTTTCGGGTTAGGGTTTTGGGTTTGCGTTCGGGTTGGGTTAGCGTTAGGGTTTTAGTTAGGGTTAGGGTTAGGGTTAGGGTTTGGGTTAGGGTTAGGCTTAGGGTTAGGGTTTGAGTTTGAGTTAGGTTTAGGGTTAGCATTAGGGTTAGGATTAGGGTTAGGGTTAGGGTTTGGGTTAGGGTTAGGTTTAGGGTTAGGGTTTGCGTTAGTGTTAGGTTTGAATCTGGGTTAGTGTTAGAGTTAGGGTTAGTGTTAAGATTATGTTTAGGGTTAGGTTTAGGATTAGGTTTTGGGTTAGGGTTAGGGTTAGGGTTAGAATTAGGGTTAGGGTTAGGGTTAGAATTAGGGTTAGGGTTAGGATAAGGGTGAGGGTTAGGGTTAGGGTTTGGATTAGGGTTATTATTTGGGTTATGGTTTGAGTTAGGGTTAGGGTTAGTGTTTGCGTTAGTGTTAGAGTTAGGGTTTGAGTTAGGGTTAGGTTTAGGGTTAGGTTAGGGTTTGGGTTAGAGTTAGGGTTAGGGTTAGGGTTTGGGTTTGGTTAAGAGTTAGGGTTAGGTTAGGGTTTGGGTTAGAGTTAGGGTTAGGGTGAGGTGTTGGATTAGGGTTATGTTTAGGGTTAGGGTTAGGATTAGGGTTAGGGTTAGGGTTCCGATTAGAGTTAGGTTTAGAGTTTGGGTTTGGGTAAGGGTTAAGGTTAGGGTTAGGGTTAGGTTTAGGGTTAGTGTTGGGACTAGGTTTAGGTTTTGGGTTAGGGTTAGGGTTAGCGTTTGGGTTAGTGTTAGGGTTAGGTTTAGGGTTAGTGTTAGGGTTAGGGTTAGGGTTAGGGTTACGGTTTGGGTGCGGGTTGGGTTAGTGTTAGGGTTTTAGTTAGGGTTAGGGTTAGGGTTAAGGTTTGGTTTTGGGTTAGGCTTAGGGTTAGGGTTTGAGTTTGAGATAGTTTTCGGGTTAGCATTAGGGTTAGGATTAGGGTTAGGGTTAGGGTTTGGGTTAGGGTTAGGGTTAGGGTTAGGGTTTTAGTTAGGGTTATTGTTAGAATTAGGGTTAGCGTTAGGGTTTGGTTTAGGGTTAGGCTTAGGGTTAGGGTTTGAGTTTGAGTTAGGTTTCGGGTTAGCATTAGGGTTAGGATTAGGGTTAGGGTTAGGGTTTGGGTTAGGGTTAGGGTTAGGGTTAGGGTTTGGGTTAGGGTTAGGTTTGAATCTGGGTTAGTGTTAGGGTTAGGGTTAGGGTTAAGATTATGGTTAGGGTTAGGGTTAGGGTTAGGGTTAGGTTTTGGGTTAGGGTTAGGGTTAGGGTTAGAATTAGGGTTAGGGTTAGGGTTAGGATAAGGATGAGGGCTAGGTTTAGGGTTAGGATTAGGGTTATTATTTGGGTTATGGTTTGTGTTAGGGTTAGGGTTAGGGTTAGGTTTAGGGTTTGATTTAGGGTTAGGGTTAGGGTTAGGGTTAGTGTTAGGGTTTGGGTTAGGGTTAGGGTTAGGGTTAGGACTAGGATTACGGTTACGATTAGGATTAAGGTTAGGGTTTTTGTTTAGGTTTGGGTTATGGTTAGGGTTAGTGCTAGGGTTAGGGTTTAGGGTTAGGGTTAGGGATAGGGTTAGGGTTAGGGTTTCAGTTTGGGTTATGTTTTGGGTTATATTTAGGGTTAGGGTTAGGGTTTGGGTTCGGGTTAGGATTAGGGTTAGGGTTTGAGTTTGAATTAGGTTTAGGTTTAGCATTAGGGTTAGGGTCAGGTTTAGGATTAGTGTTTCAGTTAGGTTTAGGGTTAGGGTTAGGGTTTGGGTAATGGTTAGGTTTAGGGTTAGGGTTAGTTTTAGGGTTAGGGGTTAGGTTTAGGTTTAGGGTTATTGTTAGGGTTTGGGTTAGGGTTAGTGTTAGGGTTTGGGTTTCAGTTAGAATTAGGGTTAGCGTTACTGTTTGTGTTAGGGTTAGGGTTAGAGTTTGAATTAGGTTTAGGGTTAGGGTTAGATTTAGGATTTGGTTTATGGGTAGTGTTGGGGTTTGGTTTAGGTTTTGGGTTAGGTTTAGAGTTAGGGTTAGGGTTTGGGTTCGGGTTAGGGTTAGGGTTAGGTATAGGGTTTGAGTTAGGGTTAGGGTTAGGGTTAGTGTTAGGGTTTGGGTTAGGGTTAGGGTTAGGATTAGGGTTAGGGTTTGGGTTAGGGTTAGGGTTTGGGTTAGAGTTAGGGTTAGTGTTAGGGTTTGGGTTTGGTTAAGAGTTAGGGTTAGGTTAGGGTTTGGGTTAGAGTTAGGGTTAGCGTGAGTTGTTGGATTAGGGTTATGGTTAGGGTTAGGGTTAGGATTAGGGTTAGGGTTAGGGTTCCGATTAGAGTTAGGTTTAGAGCTTGGGTTTGGGTAAGGATTAAGTTTAGGGTTAGGGTTAGGGTTAGTGTTAGGTTTTGGGTTAGGGTTTGGGGTTAGGTGTTAGGGGTTAAGTTAAGGTTTAGTGTTAGGCTTAGAGATTGGGTTACGGTTAGGGTTAGGTTTAGGGTTAGGTTTAGGTTTTGTGTTAGGGTTAGGGTTAGCGTTTGGGTTAGTGTTAGGGTTAGGGTTAGGGTTAGTGTTAGGGTTAGGGTTAGGGTTAGGGTTAGGGTTTGGGTGGGGGTTGGGTTAGTGTTAGGGTTTTAGTTAGGGTTAGGGTTAGGGTTAAGGTTTGGTTTAGGGTTAGGCTTAGGGTTAGGGTTTGAGTTTGAGTTAGTTTTCGGGTTAGCATTAGGGTTAGGATTAGGGTTAGGGTTAGGGTTTGGGTTAGGGTTAGGGTTAGGGTTAGGGTTTTAGTTAGGGTTAGGTTTAGGGTTAGGGTTAGCGTTAGGGTTTGGTTTAGGGTTAGGCTTAGGGTTAGGGTTTGAGTTTGAGTTAGGTTTCGGGTTAGCATTAGGGTTAGGATTAGGGTTAGGGTTAGGGTTTGGGTTAGGGTTAGGGTTAGGGTTAGGGTTTGGGTTAGGGTTAGGTTTGAATCTGGGTTAGTGTTAGGGTTAGGGTTAGGGTTAAGGTTTTGTTGAGGGTTAGGGTTAGGGATAGGTTTTGGGTTAGGGTTAGGGTTAGGGTTAGAATTAGGGTTAGCGTTAGGATTAGGATAAGGATGAGGGTTAGGTTTAGGGTTAGAATTAGGGTTATTATTTGGGTTATGGTTTGTGTTAGGGTTAGGGTTAGGGTTAGGTTTAGCGTTTGATTTAGGGTTAGGGTTAGGGTTAGGGTTAGTGTTAGGGTTTGGGTTAGGGTTAGGGTTAGGGTTAGGACTAGGATTACGGTTACGATTAGGATTAAGATTAGGGTTTTTGTTTAGGTTTGGGTTATGGTTAGGGTTAGTGCTAGGGTTAGGGTTTAGGGTTAGGGTTAGGGATAGGGTTAGGGTTAGGGTTTCAGTTTGGTTTATGTTTTGGGTTAGGTTTAGGGTTAGGGTTAGGGTTTGGGTTCGGGTTAGGATTAGGGTTAGGGTTTGAGTTTGAATTAGGTTTAGGGTTAGCATTAGGGTTAGGGTTAGGTTTAGGATTAGTGTTTCAGTTAGGTTTAGGGTTAGGGTTAGCGTTTGGGTAATGGTTAGGTTTAGGGTTAGGGTTAGTTTTAGGGTTAGGGGTTAGGTTTAGGTTTAGGGTTATTGTTAGGGTTTCGGTTAGGGTTAGTGTTAGGGTTTGGGTTTCAGTTAGAATTAGGGTTAGCGTTAGGGTTTGTGTTAGGGTTAGGGTTAGAGTTTGAATTAGGTTTAGGGTTAGGGTTAGATTTAGGATTTGGTTTATGTGTAGTGTTGGGGTTTGGTTTAGGTTTTGGTTAGGTTTAGAGTTAGGGTTAGGGTTTGGGTTCGGGTTAGGGTTAGGGTTAGGTATAGGGTTTGAGTTAGGGTTAGGGTTAGGCTTAGTGTTAGGGTTTGGGTTAGGGTTAGGGTTCGGATTAGGGTTAGGGTTTGGGTTAGGGTTACGGTTTGGGTTAGGGTTAGTGTTAGGGTTAGGGTTTGGGTTAGGGTTAGGGTTAGGGTTAGGATTAGGGTTAGGGTTTGTGTTAAGATTATGGTTTCTGTGTGGATTTGGGTTAGGGTTAGGGTTTGGATTAAGGTTACGTTTAGGGTTAGGGTTTGTGTTAGGGTTAGGGTTAGGGTTAGGAGTAGGGTTAGGGTTTAGGTTTTCCGTTAGGGTTAGTGTTAGGGTTAGTGTTAGGATTAGGGTTTGGGTTAGGGTTTAGGTTTGGTTAGGTTTAGGGTTAGGGTTATGGTTAGGGTTAGCGTTAGGGTTAGGGTTAGGGTTAGGGTTAGCGTTAGGTTTAGGGTTAGGGTTTGGGTTTGGGTTAGGGTTTGGGTTAGGGTTAGGGTTTGGGTTAGGGTTAGGGTTAGATTTAGGGTAAGGATTTGGGTTAGGCTTAGGGTTAGGGTTCGGGTTTGGGTTAGAGTTATGGTGCGGGTTAGGGGTTGGGTTAGGGTTAGGGTTAGGGTTAGGATTAGGGTTAGGGTTTGTGTTAAGATTAGGGTTAGGGTTAGGGTTAGGGTTAGGGTTTGGGTTATAGTTAGAATTAGGGTTAGTGTTATGGTTAGGGTTAGTGTTAGGGTTAGGGTTAGGGTTAGGGTTAGGGTTAAGGTTAAGGTGAGCGTTAGGGTTAGTGTTTGGTTTAGGGTTAGGGTTATAATTAGGGTTTGAGTTTGAGTTAGGTTTAGGGTTAGCATTAGGGTTAGGATTAGGGTTAGGGTTTGGGTTAGTGTTAGGGTTAGTGTTAGGGTTTGGGAATGGGTTAGGATAAGGGTTAGGGTTAGGTTTTGGCTTAGGGTTAGATTTAGGGTTAGTTTTTGGTTTAGGGTTAGGGTTAGGTTTACGGTTGGGTTTAGGTTTTGGGTTAGGGTTAGGGTTAGTGTTTGGGTTAGGGTTAAGGTTAGGGTTAGGGTTAGGGTTAGGGTTTGGTTTAGGATTACATTTAGGTTTAGGTTTTCGGTTAAGTTTCGGGTTAGGCTTAGGGTTTGCGATCAGGTTGGGTTAGTGTTAGGGTTTTAGTTAGGTTTAGGGTTAGGGTTAGGGTTAGAGTTTGGGCTAGGGTTAGGCTTAGGGTTAGGGTTTGAGTTTGAGTTAGGTTTAGATTTAGCATTAGTGTTAGAATAAGGGTTACGGTTAGGGTTTGGGTTAGGGTTAGGGTTAGGGTTTGGGTTAGGGTTAGGTTTGAATCTGGGTTATTGTTAAGGTTAGGGTTAGTGTTAAGATTAGGGTTAGGGTTAGGGTTAGGGTTAGGTTTTTGGTTAGGGTTAGGGTTAGGATTAGAATTAGTGTTAATATTAGGGTTAGGGTTAGGGTTAGGGTTAGGATAAGGATGACGGTTAGGGTTAGGGTTAGGATTCGGGTTATTATTTGGGTTATGGTTTGGGTTAGGGTTAGTGTTAGGGTTTGGTTTAGGGTTAGAGTTAGGGTTTGAGTTAGGGTTAGGTTTAGGGTTAGGTTAGAGTTTGGGTTAGAGTTTGGGTTAGGGTTAGGGTTTGCGTTTGGTTTACAGTTAGGGTTAGGTTAGGGTTTGGGTTAGAGTTAGGGTTCGGGTGAGGTGTTGGATTAGGGTTATGGTTAGGGTTAGAGGTAGGATTAGGGTTTGGGTTAGGGTTCCGATTAGAGTTAGGTTTAGAGTTTGTGTTTGGGTAAGGCTTAAGGTTAGTGTTAGTGTTAGGGTTAGGGTTAGGACTAGGATTAGGGTTACGGTTAGGGTTAGGATTAGGGTTAGGGTTTGTGTTTAGGTTTGGGTTAATATTAGGGTTAGTGTTAGGGTTAGGGTTTAGGGTTAGGGTTAGATTTAGGGTTAGGGTTTCGGTTTGGGTTATGTTTTGGGTTAGGTTTAGGGTTAGGGTTAGTGTTTGGGTTCGGGTTAGGAATAGCGTTAGGGTTTGAGTTTGAATTAGGTTTAGGGTTAGCATTAGGGTTAGGGTTAGGTTTAGGATTAGTGTTTCAGTTAGGGTTAGGGTTAGGGTTAGGGTTTGGGTTCTGGTTAGGGTTAGTTATAGGGTTAGGGTTTGATTTAGGGTTAGGGTTAGGGTTAGGTTTAGTGTTAGGGTTTGGGTTAGGGTTAGGGTTAGGACTAGGGTTAGTGTTAGGGTTAGGTTTAGGGTTAGCATTAGGGTTAGGATTAGGGTTAGGGTTAGGGTTTGGGTTAGGGTTAGGGTTAGGGTTAGGGTTAGGTTTAGGGTTTGGGTTAGGGTTAGGGTTGGATTTAGGATTAGGGTTAGGGTTTGTGTTAAAATTAGGGTTTGGGTTTGTGTGAGTATTAGGGTTAGGGTTAGGGTTAGGGTTAGGGTTAGTTTTAGAATTAGGGTTAGGGTTAGGGTTAGGATAAAGATGAGGGTTAAGGTTAGGGTTAGGATTAGGGTTATTATTTGGGTTATGGTTTGGGTTAGTGTTAGGGTTAGGGTTTGGGTTAGTGTTAGAGTTAGGGTTTGAGTTAGGGTTAGGTTTAGGGTTAGGTTAGGGTTTGGGTTAGAGTTAGGGTTAGTGTTACGGTTTGGGTTTGCTTTAGAGTTAGGGTTAGGTTAGGCTTTGGGTTAGAGTTAGGGTTAGTGTGAGGTGTTGGATTAGGGTTATGGTTAGGGTTAGGGTTAGGATTAGGGTTAGGGTTAGGGTTCCGATTAGAGTTAGGTTTAGAGTTTGGGTGTGGGTAAGGGTTAAGGTTAGGTTTAGGGTTAGGATTAGGGTTAGGGTTTGAGTTTGAATTAGGTTTAGGGTTAGCATTAGGGTTAGGGTTAGGTTTAGGATAAGTATTTCAGTTAGGGTTAGGGTTAGGGTTAGGGTTTGGGTTCGGTTTAGGGTTAGGGTTAGGGTTTGATTTAGGGTTAGGGTTAGGCTTAGGGTTAGTGTAAGGGTTTGGGTTAGGGTTAGGGTTAGGACTAGGGTTAGTTTTAGGGTTAGGTTTAGGGTTAGCATTAGGGTTAGGATTAGGGTTAGGGTTAGGGTTAGGGTTAGGGTTTGGTTTAGGGTTAGTGTTATATTTTGGGTTAGGTTTAGGGTTAGGATAAGGGTTAGGTTTAGGGTTAGGGTTAGGGTTAGGGTTAGGTTTAGGATTAGCATTATTTTTAGGATTAGGGTTAGGATTAGGGTTAGGGTTTGTGTTAAGATTAGGGTTTGGTTTAGGGTTAGGGTTAGGGTTTGGGTTAAAGTTACGTTTAGGGTTAGGTTTTGTTTTAGGGTTACATTTAGGATTAGGATTAGGTTTAGGGTTTAGGTTTTCGGTTAGGTTTAGTGTTAGGGTTAGGATTAGGATTAGGGTTTGGGTTAGGCTTTAGATTTGGTTAGGTTTAGGGTTAGGGTTAGGGTTAGGTTTAGCTTTACGGTTAGGGTTAGGGTTATGATTAGGGTTAGCGTTAGGGTTAGGTTTAGGGTTAGGGTTCCGATTAGAGTTAGGTTTAGAGTTTGGGTTTGGGTTACGGTTAAGGATAGGGTTAGGGTTAGGGTTAGGGTTAAGGTTAGAACTAGGATTAGCGTTAGGGTTAGGGTTAGGATTAGGGTTAGGGTTTGGGTTTAGGTTTGGGTTATGATTAGGGTAAGTGTTAGGGTTACAGTTTAGGATTAGGGTTAGCGTTAGGGTTAGGGTTTCGGTTTGGGTTATGTTTTGGGCTAGGTTTAGGGTTAGGGTTAAGGTTTGGGTTCGGGTTAGGATTAGGGTTAGGGTTTGAGTTTAAATTAGGTTTAGGTTTTGCATTAGGGTTAGGGTTAGGTTTAGGATCAGTGTTTCAGTTAGGGTTAGGGTTAGGCTTAAGGTTAGGGTTAGGGTTAGGTTTTGGGTTTGATTTAGGGTTAGGGTTAGGGTTAGGGTTAGGGTTAGTGTTAGGGTTTGAGTTAGGGTTATGGTTAGGACTAGGGTTAGTGTTAGGTTTAGGTTTAGGGTTAGCATTAGGATTAGGATTAGGGTTAGGGTGAGGGTTTGGGTTTGGTTTAGGGTGAGGGTTAGGGTTAGGGTTAGGGTTAGGGTTAGGGTTAGGGTTATGTTTTGGGTTAGGGTTAGGGTTAGGGTTAGGGTTTGGGTTAGGTTTAGGGATGGAGTTAGGATTAGGGTTAGGGTTTGTGTTAAAATTAGGATTTGGGTTTGTGTTAGGGTTAGGGTTAGGGTTAGGGTTAGGGTTAGGTTTAGAATTAGGTTTAAGGTTAGGGTTAGGATAAGGATGAGGGTTAAGGTTAGGGTTAGGATTAGGGTTATTATTTGGGTTACGGTTTGGGTTAGGGTTAGAGTGAGGGTTTGGGTGAGGTTTTGGATTAGATTTTTCGTTAGGGTTAGGCTTAGGATTAGGCTTAGGGTTAGGGTTCCGATTAGAGTTATGTTTAGAGTTTGGGTAAGGGTTAAGGTTAGGTTTAGGGTTAGGATTAGGGTTAGGGTTTGAGTTTGAATTAGGTTTAGGGTTAGCATTAGGGTTAGGGTTAGGTTTAGCATAAGTATTTCAGTTAGGGTTAGGGTTAGGCTTAGGGTTTGGGTTCGGGTTAGGGTTAGGGTTAGGGTTAGGGTTAGGGTTTGATTTAGGGTTAGGGTTAGGCTTAGGGTTAGTGTAAGGGTTTGGGCTAGGGTTAGGGTTAGGACTAGGGTTAGTGTTAGGGTTAGGTTTAGGGTTAGCATTAGGGTTAGAATTAGGGTTAGGTTTAGGGTTAGGGTTAGGGTTAGGGTTTGGGTTAGGGTTAGGGTTAGGGTTAGCGTTTGGGTTAGGGTTAGGGTTAGGGTTAGGGTTAGGATTAGGGTTAGGGTGTGGGTTAGGGTTAGGGTTAGGTTTAGGATTAGTGTTTCAGTTAGGGTTAGGGTTAGTTTTGACGTTAGGGTTAGGGTTAGGTTAAGGGTTTGATTTAGGGTTAGGGTTAGGGTTAGGGTTAGTGTTAGGGTTTGGGTTAGGGTTAGGGTTAGGACTAGGGTTAGTGTTAGGGTTAGGTTTAGGGTTAGCATTAGGGTTAGGATTAGGGTTAGGGTTAGGGTTTGGGTTAGGGTTAGGGTTAGGGTTAGGATTAGGGTTAGGGTTTGTGTTATGATTAGGGTTTGGGTGTGGGGTATGGTTAGGGTGAGGTTTAGGGTACGGGTTAGGGTAAGAATTATGGTTAGGGTTAGGGTTAGGGTTAGGGTTAGGGTTAGGACTAGGATTAGGGTTAGTGTTAGGGTTAGGGTTAGGGTTAGGGTGTGGGTTTAGGTTTAGATTATGTTTAGGGTTAGTGTTAGGGTTAGGGTTTAGAGTTAAGGATAGATTTAGGGTTAGGGTTTCGGTTTGGGTTATGTTTTGGGTTAAGTTTAAGGTTAGGGTTAGGGTTTGGGTTCGGATTAGGAATAGGGTTAGGGTTTGAGTTTGAATTAGGTTTAGGGTTAGCATTAGGGTTAGGGTTAGGTTTAGGATTAGTGTTTCAGTTAGGGGTAGGGTTAGGGTTAGGGATTGGGATCAGGTTAGGGTTAAGGTTAGGGTTAGGGTTTGATTTAGGGTTAGGGATAGGGTTAGGGTTAGTGTTAGGGGTTGGGTTAGGGTTAGGGTTAGGACTAAGGTTAGTGTTAGGGTTAGGTTTAGGGTTAGCATTAGGGTTAGGATTAGGGTTAGGTTTAGGGTTTGGGTTAGGGTTAGGGTTAGTGTTTAGGTTAGGGTTAGAGTTAGGGTTAGGGTTTGCGTTAGGGTTAGTGTTAGAGTTAGGATTAGGGTTAGGGTTTGTGTTAAGATTAGGGTTTGGGTTTGGGTTAGGGTTAGGGTTAGGCTTAGGATAAGGATGAGGGTTAGGGTTAGGGTTAGGATTAATGTTATTATTTGGGTTATGGTATGGGTTAGTGTTAGGGTTAGGGTTTGGGTTAGTGTTATAGTTAGGGTTTGAGTTAGGGTTAGGTTTAGGATTATATTAGGGTTTGGGTTATAGTTAGGGTTAGGGTTAGGGTTTGGGTTTGGTTTAGAGTTAGGGTTAGGTTAGGGTTTGGGTTAGAGTTACGGTTAGGTTTAGGGTTAGCGTTTGGGTTAGGGTTACGGTTAGGGTTAGGATTAGGGTTAGGGTTTGTGTTAAGATTAGGGTTTGGGTTTGATTTAGGGTTAGGGTTAGGGTTTGGCTTAAGTTTACGTTTAGGGTTAGGGTTAGTGTTAGGGTTAGGGTTTGGGTTAGGATTAGGGTTAGGGTTAGTGTTTCGGTTTGGGTTATGTTTTGGGTTAGGTTTAGGGTTAGGGTTAGGGTTTGGTTTCGGGTTATGATTAGGGTTAGGGTTTGAGTTTGAATTAGGTTTAGGGTTAGCATTAGGGTTAGGGTTAGGTTTAGGATAAGTATTTCAGTTAGGGTTAGGGTTAGGGTTAGGGTTTGGGTTCGGGTTAGGGTTAGGGTTAGGGTTTGGGTTGGGATTAGGGTTCGGACTAGGGTTAGTGTTAGGGTTAGGTTTAGGGTTAGCATTTCGGTTAGGTTTAGAGTTAGGGTTAGGGTTTGGGTTCGGGTTAGGGTTAGGGTTAGGGATAGGGTTTGAGTTAGGGTTAGGGTTAGGGTTAGGGTTAGGATTAGGGTTAGGGTTAGGGTTAGAATTAGGGTTAGGGTTAGGGTTAGGGTTAGGGTTAGGATAAGGATGAGGGTTAGGTTTAGGTTTAGGGTTAGGGTTTCGGTTTGGGTTACCTTTTGGGTTAGGTTTAGGGTTAGGGTTAGGGTTTGGGTTCGGGTAAGGATTAGGGTTAGGATTTGAGTTTGAATTAGGTTTAGGGTTAGCATTACGGTTAGGATTATGTTTAGGATTAGTGTTTCAGTTAGGGTTAGGGTTAGGGTTAAGGTTAGGGTTAGGGTTAGGTTTAGGGTTTGATTTAGGGTTAGCGTTAGGATTAGGGTTAGTGTTAGGGTTTTGGTTAGGGTTAGGGTTAGGACTAGGGTTAGTGTTAGGGTTGGGTTTAGGGTTCGCATTAGGGTTAGGATTAGGGTTAGGGTTAGGGTTTGGGTTAGGTTTAGGGTTTGGGTTAGGGTTACGGTTAGGTTTAGGGTTAGCGTTTGGGTTAGGGTTTGTGTTAAGATTAGGGTTTGGGTTTGGTTTAGGGTTAGGGTTAGGGTTTGGCTTAAGTTTACGTTTAGGGTTAGGGTTTGTGTTAGGGTTAGGGTTAGGGTTAGGAGTAGGGTTAGGGTTTAGGTTTTCGGTTAGGGTTAGTGTTAGGGTTAGGGTTAGGATTAGGGTTTGGGTTAGGATTTAGGTTTGGTTAGGTTTAGGGTTAGGGTTAGGGTTATGGTTAGGTTTAGCGTTACGGTTAGGGTTAGGGTTATGGTTAGGGCTGGTGTTAGGGTTAGTGTTAGGGTTTGGGTTTGGGTTAGGGTTTGGGTTAGGGTTAGGGTTTGGGTTAGGGTTAGGGTAAGGGTTAGGGTTAGGGTTAGGGTTAGGACTAGGGTTAGTGTTAGGGTTAGGTTTAGGGTTAGGATTAGGGTTGGTGTTAGGGTTAGGGTTAGGGTTTGGGTTAGGATTAGGGTTAGGGTTAGGGTTTGGGTTAGGGTTAGGGTTACGGTTAGGATTAGGGTTAGGGTTTGTGTTAAGAGTAGGTTTTGGGTTTGGATTTGGGTTAGGGTTAGGTTTAGGGTTAGGGTTAGAATTATGGTTAGGCTTAAGGTTAGGGTTAGGGTTAGGGTTAGGGTTTGGGTTAGGGTTAGGGTTAGGGTTAGAATTAGGGTTAGGTTTTGTGTTAAGATTAGGGTTTGGGTTTGGATTTGGGTTAGGGTTAGGGTTAGGGTTAGGGTTAGGGTTAGGGTTAGAATTATGGTTAGGGTTAAGGTTAGGGTTAGGGTTAGGGTTATGGTTAGTGTTATTATTTTGGTTATGGTTTGGATTAGGGTTAGGGTTAGGGTTTGGGTTAGTGTTAGAGTTAGTGTTTGAGTTAGGGATAGGTTTAGGGTTAGGTTAGGGTTTGGGTTAGAGTTAGGGTTAGTGTTAGGGTTTGGGTTTGGTTTAGAGTTAGGGTTAGGTTAGGGTTTGGGTTAGAGTTAGGGTTAGCGTGAGGTGTTGGATTAGGGTTATGGTTAGGGTTACGGTTAGGTGTAGGGTTAGGGTTAGGGTTCCGATTAGAGTTTGGTTTAGAGTTTGGGTTTGGGTAAGGGTTAAGGTTAGGGTTAGGGTTAGTGTTAGGACTAGGATTAGGGTTAGGGTTTAGTGTTAGGGTTAGGGTTAGGGTTAGGGTTTCGGTTTGGGTTATGTTTTGGGTTAGGTTTAGGGTTAGGGTTAGGGTTTGGGTTCGGCTTAGGATTAGGGTTAGGGCTTGAGTTTGAATTAGGTTTAGGGTTAGCATTAGGGTTTGGGTTAGGTTTAGGTTTAGTGTTTCAGTTAGGATTAGGATTAGGGTTAGGTTTTGGGTTCTGGTTAGGTTTAGGGTTAGGTTTAGGGTTTGATTTAATGTTAGGGTTAGGGTTAGGGTTAGAGTTAGGGTTTGGGTTAGGATTAGGGTTAGGACTAGGGTTAGTGTTAGGGTTAGGTTTAGGGTTAGCATTAGTGTTAGGATTACGGTTAGGGTTAGGGTTTGGGTTAGGGTTAGTGTTAGGGTTAGGGTTAGGGTTTGGGTTAGGGTTAGGGTTAGGGTTTGTGTTAAGATTAGGGTTTGGGTTTGGGTTAGGGTTAGGGTTAGGATTTGGGTTAACGTTACGTTTAGGGTTAGGGTTTGTGTTAGGGTTAGGGTTAGGGTTAGGAGTAGGGTTAGGGTTTAGGTTTTCGGTTAGGGTTAGTGTTAGGGTTAGGGTTAGTATTAGGGTTTGGGTTAGGGTTTAGGTTTGGTTAGGTTTAGGGTTAGGGTTAGGGTTATGGTTAGGTTTAGCGTTAGGGTTAAGGTTAAGGTTATGGTTAGGGTTACCGTTAGGGTTAGGGTTAGGGTTTGGGTTTGAGTTAGGGTTTGGGTTAGGGTTAGGGTTTGGGTTAGGGTTAGGGTTAGGGTTAGGGTTAGGATTTGGATTAGGGTTAGGGATAGGGTTCGGGTTTGCGTTAGAGTTAGGGTGAGGGTTAGGGGTTGGGTTAGGGTTAGGGTTACGGTTAGGATTAGGGTTAAGGTTAGGGTTTGGATTAGGGTTAGATTTAGGATTTGGGTTTGGGTAAGGGTAAGGGTTAGGGTTAGGGTTAGGAGTAGGGTTAGGGTTTAGGTTTTCGGTTAGGGTTAGTGTTAGGGTTAGGGTTAGGATTAGGGTTTGGTTTAGGGTTAAGATTCGGGTTAGTGTTTGGTTTAGGGTTAGGGATAGGGTTAGGGTTTTGGGTTAGGGTTATGGTTAGGGTTCGGGTTTGCGTTCGGGTTACGGTTGGGGTTAGGCTTAGGATTAGGGTTAGGGTTAGTGTTAGGGTTAGGGTTTGGTTTAGGATTACGGTTAGGTTTAGGTTTTCGGTTAAGTTTCGGGTTAGGGTTTTGGGTTTGCGTTCGGGTTGGGTTAGCGTTAGGGTTTTAGTTAGGGTTAGGGTTAGGGTTAGGGTTTGGGTTAGGGTTAGGCTTAGGGTTAGGGTTTGAGTTTGAGTTAGGTTTAGGGTTAGCATTAGGGTTAGGATTAGGGTTAGGGTTAGGGTTTGGGTTAGGGTTAGGTTTAGGGTTAGGGTTTGCGTTAGTGTTAGGTTTGAATCTGGGTTAGTGTTAGAGTTAGGGTTAGTGTTAAGATTATGTTTAGGGTTAGGTTTAGGATTAGGTTTTGGGTTAGGGTTAGGGTTAGGGTTAGAATTAGGGTTAGGGTTAGGGTTAGAATTAGGGTTAGGGTTAGGATAAGGGTGAGGGTTAGGGTTAGGGTTTGGATTAGGGTTATTATTTGGGTTATGGTTTGAGTTAGGGTTAGGGTTAGTGTTTGCGTTAGTGTTAGAGTTAGGGTTTGAGTTAGGGTTAGGTTTAGGGTTAGGTTAGGGTTTGGGTTAGAGTTAGGGTTGGGGTTAGGGGTAGGGGGTGGTGAAGAGTTAGGGTTAGGATAGGGCTTGGGTTAGAGATACGGTTAGGGTGAGGTGTAGGATTATGCTTATGGCTAGGGGTAAGGTTAGGATTAGGGTTAGGGTTAGGGTTCCGATTAGAGTTAGGTTTAGAGTTTGGGTTTGGGTAAGGGTTAAGGTTAGGGTTAGGGTTAGGTTTAGGGTTAGTGTTAGGACTAGGTTTAGGTTTTGGGTTAGGGTTAGGGTTAGCGTTTGGGTTAGTGTTAGGGTTAGGTTTAGGGTTAGTGTTAGGGTTAGGGTTAGGGTTAGGGTTACGGTTTGGGTGCGGGTTGGGTTAGTGTTAGGGTTTTAGTTAGGGTTAGGGTTAGGGTTAAGGTTTGGTTTTGGGTTAGGCTTAGGGTTAGGGTTTGAGTTTGAGATAGTTTTCGGGTTAGCATTAGGGTTAGGATTAGGGTTAGGGTTAGGGTTTGGGTTAGGGTTAGGGTTAGGGTTAGGGTTTTAGTTAGGGTTATTGTTAGGATTAGGGTTAGCGTTAGGGTTTGGTTTAGGGTTAGGCTTAGGGTTAGGGTTTGAGTTTGAGTTAGGTTTCGGGTTAGCATTAGGGTTAGGATTAGGGTTAGGGTTAGGGTTTGGGTTAGGGTTAGGGTTAGGGTTAGGGTTTGGGTTAGGGTTAGGTTTGAATCTGGGTTAGTGTTAGGGTTAGGGTTAGGGTTAAGATTATGGTTAGGGTTAGGGTTAGGGTTAGGGTTAGGTTTTGGGTTAGGGTTAGGGTTAGGGTTAGAATTAGGGTTAGGGTTAGGGTTAGGATAAGGATGAGGGTTAGGTTTAGGGTTAGGATTAGGGTTATTATTTGGGTTATGGTTTGTGTTAGGGTTAGGGTTAGGGTTAGGTTTAGGGTTTGATTTAGGGTTAGGGTTAGGGTTAGGGTTAGTGTTAGGGTTTGGGTTAGGGTTAGGGTTAGGGTTAGGACTAGGATTACGGTTACGATTAGGATTAAGGTTAGGGTTTTTGTTTAGGTTTGGGTTATGGTTAGGGTTAGTGCTAGGGTTAGGGTTTAGGGTTAGGGTTAGGGATAGGGTTAGGGTTAGGGTTTCAGTTTGGGTTATGTTTTGGGTTATATTTAGGGTTAGGGTTAGGGTTTGGGTTCGGGTTAGGATTAGGGTTAGGGTTTGAGTTTGAATTAGGTTTAGGGTTAGCATTAGGGTTAGGGTCAGGTTTAGGATTAGTGTTTCAGTTAGGTTTAGGGTTAGGGTTAGGGTTTGGGTAATGGTTAGGTTTAGGGTTAGGGTTAGTTTTAGGGTTAGGGGTTAGGTTTAGGTTTAGGGTTATTGTTAGGGTTTGGGTTAGGGTTAGTGTTAGGGTTTGGGTTTCAGTTAGAATTAGGGTTAGCGTTACTGTTTGTGTTAGGGTTAGGGTTAGAGTTTGAATTAGGTTTAGGGTTAGGGTTAGATTTAGGATTTGGTTTATGGGTAGTGTTGGGGTTTGGTTTAGGTTTTGGGTTAGGTTTAGAGTTAGGGTTAGGGTTTGGGTTCGGGTTAGGGTTAGGGTTAGGTATAGGGTTTGAGTTAGGGTTAGGGTTAGGGTTAGTGTTAGGGTTTGGGTTAGGGTTAGGGTTAGGATTAGGGTTAGGGTTTGGGTTAGGGTTAGGGTTTGGGTTAGAGTTAGGGTTAGTGTTAGGGTTTGGGTTTGGTTAAGAGTTAGGGTTAGGTTAGGGTTTGGGTTAGAGTTAGGGTTAGCGTGAGTTGTTGGATTAGGGTTATGGTTAGGGTTAGGGTTAGGATTAGGGTTAGGGTTAGGGTTCCGATTAGAGTTAGGTTTAGAGCTTGTGTTTGGGTAAGGATTACGTTTAGGGTTAGGGTTACGGTTAGTGTTAGGTTTTGGGTTAGGGTTTGGGGTTAGGTGTTAGGGGCTAAGTTAAGGTTTAGTGTTAGACTTAGAGAGTGGGTTACGGTTAGGGTTAGGTTTAGGGTTAGGTTTAGGTTTTGTGTTAGGGTTAGGGTTAGCGTTTGGGTTAGTGTTAGGGTTAGGGTTAGGGTTAGTGTTAGGGTTAGGGTTAGGGTTAGGGTTAGGGTTTGGGTGCGGGTTGGGTTAGTGTTAGGGTTTTAGTTAGGGTTAGGGTTAGGGTTAAGGTTTGGTTTAGGGTTAGGCTTAGGGTTAGGGTTTGAGTTTGAGTTAGTTTTCGGGTTAGCATTAGGGTTAGGATTAGGGTTAGGGTTAGGGTTTGGGTTAGGGTTAGGGTTAGGGTTAGGGTTTTAGTTAGGGTTAGGTTTAGGGTTAGGGTTAGCGTTAGGGTTTGGTTTAGGGTTAGGCTTAGGGTTAGGGTTTGAGTTTGAGTTAGGTTTCGGGTTAGCATTAGGGTTAGGATTAGGGTTAGGGTTAGGGTTTGGGTTAGGGTTAGGGTTAGGGTTAGGGTTTGGGTTAGGGTTAGGTTTGAATCTGGGTTAGTGTTAGGGTTAGGGTTAGGGTTAAGGTTATGTTTAGGGTTAGGGTTAGGGATAGGTTTTGGGTTAGGGTTAGGGTTAGGGTTAGAATTAGGGTTAGGGTTAGGATTAGGATAAGGATGAGGGTTAGGTTTAGGGTTAGAATTAGGGTTATTATTTGGGTTATGGTTTGTGTTAGGGTTAGGGTTAGGGTTAGGTTTAGCGTTTGATTTAGGGTTAGGGTTAGGGTTAGGGTTAGTGTTAGGGTTTGGGTTAGGGTTAGGGTTAGGGTTAGGACTAGGATTACGGTTACGATTAGGATTAAGATTAGGGTTTTTGTTTAGGTTTGGGTTATGGTTAGGGTTAGTGCTAGGGTTAGGGTTTAGGGTTAGGGTTAGGGATAGGGTTAGGGTTAGGGTTTCAGTTTGGTTTATGTTTTGGGTTAGGTTTAGGGTTAGGGTTAGGGTTTGGGTTCGGGTTAGGATTAGGGTTAGGGTTTGAGTTTGAATTAGGTTTAGGGTTAGCATTAGGGTTAGGGTTAGGTTTAGGATTAGTGTTTCAGTTAGGTTTAGGGTTAGGGTTAGCGTTTGGGTAATGGTTAGGTTTAGGGTTAGGGTTAGTTTTAGGGTTAGGGGTTAGGTTTAGGTTTAGGGTTATTGTTAGGGTTTCGGTTAGGGTTAGTGTTAGGGTTTGGGTTTCAGTTAGAATTAGGGTTAGCGTTAGGGTTTGTGTTAGGGTTAGGGTTAGAGTTTGAATTAGGTTTAGGGTTAGGGTTAGATTTAGGATTTGGTTTATGTGTAGTGTTGGGGTTTGGTTTAGGTTTTGGTTAGGTTTAGAGTTAGGGTTAGGGTTTGGGTTCGGGTTAGGGTTAGGGTTAGGTATAGGGTTTGAGTTAGGGTTAGGGTTAGGCTTAGTGTTAGGGTTTGGGTTAGGGTTAGGGTTCGGATTAGGGTTAGGGTTTGGGTTAGGGTTACGGTTTGGGTTAGGGTTAGTGTTAGGGTTAGGGTTTGGGTTAGGGTTAGGGTTAGGGTTAGGATTAGGGTTAGGGTTTGTGTTAAGATTATGGTTTCTGTGTGGATTTGGGTTAGGGTTAGGGTTTGGATTAAGGTTACGTTTAGGGTTAGGGTTTGTGTTAGGGTTAGGGTTAGGGTTAGGAGTAGGGTTAGGGTTTAGGTTTTCGGTTAGGGTTAGTGTTAGGGTTAGTGTTAGGATTAGGGTTTGGGTTAGGGTTTAGGTTTGGTTAGGTTTAGGGTTAGGGTTATGGTTAGGGTTAGCGTTAGGGTTAGGGTTAGGGTTAGGGTTAGCGTTAGGTTTAGGGTTAGGGTTTGGGTTTGGGTTAGGGTTTGGGTTAGGGTTAGGGTTTGGGTTAGGGTTAGGGTTAGATTTAGGGTAAGGATTTGGGTTAGGCTTAGGGTTAGGGTTCGGGTTTGGGTTAGAGTTATGGTGCGGGTTAGGGGTTGGGTTAGGGTTAGGGTTAGGGTTAGGATTAGGGTTAGGGTTTGTGTTAAGATTAGGGTTAGGGTTAGGGTTAGGGTTAGGGTTTGGGTTATAGTTAGAATTAGGGTTAGTGTTATGGTTAGGGTTAGTGTTAGGGTTAGGGTTAGGGTTAGGGTTAGGGTTAAGGTTAAGGTGAGCGTTAGGGTTAGTGTTTGGTTTAGGGTTAGGGTTATAATTAGGGTTTGAGTTTGAGTTAGGTTTAGGGTTAGCATTAGGGTTAGGATTAGGGTTAGGGTTTGGGTTAGGGTTAGGGTTAGTGTTAGGGTTTGGGAATGGGTTAGGATAAGGGTTAGGGTTAGGTTTTGGCTTAGGGTTAGATTTAGGGTTAGTTTTTGGTTTAGGGTTAGGGTTAGGTTTACGGTTGGGTTTAGGTTTTGGGTTAGGTTTAGGGTTAGTGTTTGGGTTAGGGTTAAGGTTAGGGTTAGGGTTAGGGTTAGGGTTTGGTTTAGGATTACATTTAGGTTTAGGTTTTCGGTTAAGTTTCGG
The DNA here is from genome assembly GCA_035773235.1 of Eospalax fontanierii. Lineage (NCBI taxonomy): Eukaryota > Metazoa > Chordata > Mammalia > Rodentia > Spalacidae > Eospalax > Eospalax fontanierii. Next base: position 1,306,053 of record CM069542.1, on the reverse strand, counting down.
GTTAGGCTTAGGGTTTGCGATCAGGTTGGGTTAGTGTTAGGGTTTTAGTTAGGTTTAGGGTTAGGGTTAGGGTTAGAGTTTGGGCTAGGGTTAGGCTTAGGGTTAGGGTTTGAGTTTGAGTTAGGTTTAGATTTAGCATTAGTGTTAGAATAAGGGTTACGGTTAGGGTTTGGGTTAGGGTTAGGGTTAGGGTTTGGGTTAGGGTTAGGTTTGAATCTGAGTTATTGTTAAGGTTAGGGTTAGTGTTAAGATTAGGGTTAGGGTTAGGGTTAGGGTTAGGTTTTTGGTTAGGGTTAGGGTTAGGATTAGAATTAGTGTTAATATTAGGGTTAGGGTTAGGGTTAGGGTTAGGATAAGGATGACGGTTAGGGTTAGGGTTAGGATTAGGGTTATTATTTGGGTTATGGTTTGGGTTAGGGTTAGTGTTAGGGTTTGGTTTAGTGTTAGAGTTAGGGTTTGAGTTAGGGTTAGGTTTAGGGTTAGGTTAGAGTTTGGGTTAGAGTTTGGGTTAGGGTTAGGGTTTGCGTTTGGTTTACAGTTAGGGTTAGGTTAGGGTTTGGGTTAGAGTTAGGGTTCGGGTGAGTTGTTGGATTAGGGTTATGGTTAGGGTTAGAGGTAGGATTAGGGTTTGGGTTAGGGTTCCGATTAGAGGTAGGTTTAGAGTTTGTGTTTGGGTAAGGCTTAAGGTTAGTGTTAGTGTTAGGGTTAGGGTTAGGACTAGGATTAGGGTTACGGTTAGGGTTAGGATTAGGGTTAGGGTTTGTGTTTAGGTTTGGGGTAATATTAGGGTTAGTGTTAGGGATAGGGTTTAGGGGTAGGGTTAGATTTAGGGTTAGGGTTTCGGTTTGGGTTATGTTTTGGGTTAGGTTTAGGGTTAGGGTTAGTGTTTGGGTTCGGGTTAGGAATAGGGTTAGGGTTTGAGTTTGAATTAGGTTTAGGGCTAGCATTAGGGTTAGGGTTAGGTTTAGGATTAGTGTTTCAGTTAGGGTTAGGGTTAGGGTTAGGGTTTGGGTTCTGGTTAGGGTTAGTTATAGGGTTAGGGTTTGATTTAGGGTTAGGGTTAGGGTTAGGTTTAGTGTTAGGGTTTGGGTTAGGGTTAGGGTTAGGACTAGGGTTAGTGTTAGGGTTAGGTTTAGGGTTAGCATTAGGGTTAGGATTAGGGTTAGGGTTAGGGTTTGGGTTAGGGTTAGGGTTAGGGTTAGGGTTAGGTTTAGGGTTTGGGTTAGGGTTAGGGTTGGATTTAGGATTAGGGTTAGGGTTTGTGTTAAAATTAGGGTTTGGGTTTGTGTGAGTATTAGGGTTAGGGTTAGGGTTAGGGTTAGGGTTAGTTTTAGAATTAGGGTTAGGGTTAGGGTTAGGATAAAGATGAGGGTTAAGGTTAGGGTTAGGATTAGGGTTATTATTTGGGTTATGGTTTGGGTTAGTGTTAGGGTTAGGGTTTGGGTTAGTGTTAGAGTTAGGGTTTGAGTTAGGGTTAGGTTTAGGGTTAGGTTAGGGTTTGGGTTAGAGTTAGGGTTAGTGTTACGGTTTGGGTTTGCTTTAGAGTTAGGGTTAGGTTAGGCTTTGGGTTAGAGTTAGGGTTAGTGTGAGGTGTTGGATTAGGGTTATGGTTAGGGTTAGGGTTAGGATTAGGGTTAGGGTTAGGGTTCCGATTAGAGTTAGGTTTAGAGTTTGGGTGTGGGTAAGGGTTAAGGTTAGGTTTAGGGTTAGGATTAGGGTTAGGGTTTGAGTTTGAATTAGGTTTAGGGTTAGCATTAGGGTTAGGGTTAGGTTTAGGATAAGTATTTCAGTTAGGGTTAGGGTTAGGGTTAGGGTTTGGGTTCGGTTTAGGGTTAGGGTTAGGGTTTGATTTAGGGTTAGGGTTAGGCTTAGGGTTAGTGTAAGGGTTTGGGTTAGGGTTAGGGTTAGGACTAGGGTTAGTTTTAGGGTTAGGTTTAGTGTTAGCATTAGGGTTAGGATTAGGGTTAGGGTTAGGGTTAGGGTTAGGGTTAGGGTTAGGGTTAGGGTTAGGGTTAGGTTTAGGATTAGCATTATTTTTAGGATTAGGGTTAGGATTAGGGTTAGGGTTTGTGTTAAGATTAGGGTTTGGTTTAGGGTTAGGGTTAGGGTTTGGGTTAAAGTTACGTTTAGGGTTAGGTTTTGTTTTAGGGTTACATTTAGGGTTAGGATTAGGTTTAGGGTTTAGGTTTTCGGTTAGGTTTAGTGTTAGGGTTAGGATTAGGATTAGGGTTTGGGTTAGGGTTTAGGTTTGGTTAGGTTTAGGGTTAGGGTTAGGGTTAGGTTTAGCTTTACGGTTAGGGTTAGGGTTATGATTAGGGTTAGCGTTAGGGTTAGGTTTAGGGTTAGGGTTCCGATTAGAGTTAGGTTTAGAGTTTGGGTTTGGGTTACGGTTAAGGATAGGGTTAGGGTTAGGGTTAGGGTTAAGGTTAGAACTAGGATTAGCGTTAGGGTTAGGGTTAGGATTAGGGTTAGGGTTTGGGTTTAGGTTTGGGTTATGATTAGGGTAAGTGTTAGGGTTACAGTTTAGGATTAGGGTTAGCGTTAGGGTTAGGGTTTCGGTTTTGGTTATGTTTTGGGCTAGGTTTAGGGTTAGGGTTAAGGTTTGGGTTCGGGTTAGGATTAGGGTTAGGGTTTGATTTTAATTTAGTTTTGGGTTTTGTATTGGGGTTAGGGTTAGGTTTAGGATCAGTGTTTCAGTTAGGGTTAGGGTTAGGCTTAAGGTTAGGGTTAAGGTTAGGTTTTGGGTTTGATTTAGGGTTAGGGTTAGGGTTAGGGTTAGGGTTAGTGTTAGGGTTTGAGTTAGGGTTATGGTTAGGACTAGGGTTAGTGTTAGGTTTAGGTTTAGGGTTAGCATTAGGATTAGGATTAGGGTTAGGGTTAGGGTTTGGGTTAGGTTTAGGGTTAGGGTTAGGGTTAGGGTTAGGGTTAGGGTTAGGGTTATGTTTTGGGTTAGGGTTAGGGTTAGGGTTAGGGTTTGGGTTAGGTTTAGGGAGGGGGTTAGGTTTAGGGTTAGGGATGGTGTTAAGATTAGGATTTGGGGTTATGTAAGTGTTAGGGTTAGGGTTAGGGTTAGGGTTAGGTGTAGAATTAGGTTTAAGGTTAGGGTAAGGATAAGGATGAGGGTTAAGGTTAGGGTTAGGATTAGGGTTATTATTTGGGTTACGGTTTGGGTTAGGGTTAGAGTGAGGGTTTGGGTGAGGTTTTGGATTAGATTTTTCGTTAGGGTTAGGCTTAGGATTAGGCTTAGGGTTAGGGTTCCGATTAGAGTTATGTTTAGAGTTTGGGTAAGGGTTAAGGTTGGGTTTAGGGTTAGGTTTAGGGTTAGGGTTTGAGTTTGAATTAGGTTTAGGGTTAGCATTAGGGTTAGGGTTAGGTTTAGCATAAGTATTTCAGTTAGGGTTAGGGTTAGGCTTAGGGTTTGGGTTCGGGTTAGGGTTAGGGTTAGGGTTAGGGTTAGGGTTTGATTTAGGGTTAGGGTTAGGCTTAGGGTTAGTGTAAGGGTTTGGGCTAGGGTTAGGGTTAGGACTAGGGTTAGTGTTAGGGTTAGGTTTAGGGTTAGCATTAGGGTTAGAATTAGGGTTAGGTTTAGGGTTAGGGTTAGGGTTAGGGTTTGGGTTAGGGTTAGGGTTAGGGTTAGCGTTTGGGTTAGGGTTAGGGTTAGGGTTAGGGTTAGGGTTAGGGTTAGGGTTTGGGTTAGGGTTAGGGTTATGGTTAGGGTTTGAGTTAGGGTTAGGGTTAGTTTTGACGTTAGGGTTAGGGTTAGGTTAAGGGTTTGATTTAGGGTTAGGGTTAGGGTTAGGGTTAGTGTTAGGGTTTGGGTTAGGGTTAGGGTTAGGACTAGGGTTAGTGTTAGGGTTAGGTTTAGGGTTAGCATTAGGGTTAGGATTAGGGTTAGGGTTAGGGTTTGGGTTAGGGTTAGGGTTAGGGTTAGGATTAGGGTTAGGGTTTGTGTTAAGATTAGGGTTTGGGTTTGGGTTATGGTTAGGGTTAGGTTTAGGGTTCGGGTTAGGGTTAGAATTATGGTTAGGGTTAGGGTTAGGGTTAGGGTTAGGGTTAGGACTAGGATTAGGGTTAGTGTTAGGGTTAGGGTTAGGGTTAGGGTGTGGGTTTAGGTTTAGATTATGTTTAGGGTTAGTGTTAGGGTTAGGGTTTAGAGTTAAGGATAGATTTAGGGTTAGGGTTTCGGTTTGGGTTATGTTTTGGGTTAAGTTTAAGGTTAGGGTTAGGGTTTGGGTTCGGATTAGGAATAGGGTTAGGGTTTGAGTTTGAATTAGGTTTAGGGTTAGCATTAGGGTTAGGGTTAGGTTTAGGATTAGTGTTTCAGTTAGGGGTAGGGTTAGGGTTAGGGATTGGGATCAGGTTAGGGTTAAGGTTAGGGTTAGGGTTTGATTTAGGGTTAGGGATAGGGTTAGGGTTAGTGTTAGGGGTTGGGTTAGGGTTAGGGTTAGGACTAAGGTTAGTGTTAGGGTTAGGTTTAGGGTTAGCATTAGGGTTAGGATTAGGGTTAGGTTTAGGGTTTGGGTTAGGTTTAGGGTTAGTGTTTAGGTTAGGGTTAGAGTTTGGGCTAGGATTTGCGCTAGGGCTAGTGTTAGAGTTAGGATTAGGGTTAGGGTTTGTGTTAAGATGAGGGTTTGGGTTTGGGTTAGGGTTAGGGTTAGGCTTAGGACAAGGATGAGGGTTAGGGTTAGGGTTAGGATTAATGTTATTATTTGGGTTATGGTATGGGTTAGTGTTAGGGTTAGGGTTTGGGTTAGTGTTATAGTTAGGGTTTGAGTTAGGGTTAGGTTTAGGATTATATTAGGGTTTGGGTTATAGTTAGGGTTAGGGTTAGGGTTTGGGTTTGGTTTAGAGTTAGGGTTAGGTTAGGGTGTGGGTTACAGTTACGGTTAGGTTTAGCGTTAGAGTTTGGGTTAGGGTTACGGTTAGGGTTAGGATTAAGGTTAGGGTTTGTGTTAAGATTAGGGTTTGGGTTTGATTTAGGGTTAGGGTTAGGGTTTGGCTTAAGTTTACGTTTAGGGTTAGCGTTAGTGTTAGGGTTAGGGTTTGGGTTAGGATTAGGGTTAGGGTTAGTGTTTCGGTTTGGGTTATGTTTTGGGTTAGGTTTAGGGTTAGGGTTAGGGTTTGGTTTCGGGTTATGATTAGGGTTAGGGTTTGAGTTTGAATTAGGTTTAGGGTTAGCATTAGGGTTAGGGTTAGGTTTAGGATAAGTATTTCAGTTAGGGTTAGGGTTAGGGTTAGGGTTTGGGTTCGGGTTAGGGTTAGGGTTAGGGTTTGGGTTAGGATTAGGGTTAGGACTAGGGTTAGTGTTAGGGTTAGGTTTAGGGTTAGCCTTTGGGTTAGGTTTAGAGTTAGGGTTAGGGTTTGGGTTCGGGTTAGGGTTAGGGTTAGGGATAGGGTTTGAGTTAGGGTTAGGGTTAGGGTTAGGGTTAGGATTAGGGTTAGGGTTAGGGTTAGAATTAGGGTTAGGGTTAGGGTTAGGGTTAGGGTTAGGATAAGGATGAGGGTTAGGTTTAGGTTTAGGGTTAGGGTTTCGGTTTGGGTTACCTTTTGGTTTAGGTTTAGGGTTAGGGTTAGGGTTTGGGTTCGGGTAAGGATTAGGGTTAGGATTTGAGTTTGAATTAGGTTTAGGGTTAGCATTACGGTTAGGATTATGTTTAGGATTAGTGTTTCAGTTAGGGTTAGGGTTAGGGTTAAGGTTAGGGTTAGGGTTAGGTTTATGGTTTGATTTAGGGTTAGCGTTAGGATTAGGGTTAGTGTTAGGGTTTTGGTTAGGGTTAGGGTTAGGACTAGGGTTAGTGTTAGGGTTAGGTTTAGGGTTCGCATTAGGGTTAGGATTAGGGCTAGGGTTAGGGTTTGGGTTAGGTTTAGGGTTTGGGTTAGGGTTACGGTTAGGTTTAGGGTTAGCGTTTGGGTTAGGGTTACGGTTAGGGTTAGGATTTGGGTTAGGGTTTGTGTTAAGATTAGGGTTTGGGTTTGGTTTAGGGTTAGGGTTAGGGTTTGGCTTAAGTTTACGTTTAGGGTTAGGGTTTGTGTTAGGGTTAGGGTTAGGGTTAGGAGTAGGGTTAGGGTTTAGGTTTTCGGTTAGGGTTAGTGTTAGGGTTAGGGTTAGGATTAGGGTTTGGGTTAGGATTTAGGTTTGGTTAGGTTTAGGGTTAGGGTTAGGGTTATGGTTAGGTTTAGCGTTACGGTTAGGGTTAGGGTTATGGTTAGGGCTGGTGTTAGGGTTAGTGTTAGGGTTTGGGTTTGGGTTAGGGTTTGGGTTAGGGTTAGGGTTTGGGTTAGGGTTAGGGTAAGGGTTAGGGTTAGGGTTAGGGTTAGGACTAGGGTTAGTGTTAGGGTTAGGTTTAGGGTTAGGATTAGGGTTGGTGTTAGGGTTAGGGTTAGGGTTTGGGTTAGGATTAGGGTTAGGGTTAGGGTTTGGGTTAGGGTTAGGGTTAGGGTTAGGATTAGGGTTAGGGTTTGTGTTAAGAGTAGGTTTTGGGTTTGGATTTGGGTTAGGGTTAGGTTTAGGGTTAGGGTTAGAATTATGGTTAGGCTTAAGGTTAGGGTTAGGGTTAGGGTTAGGGTTTGGGTTAGGGTTAGGGTTAGGGTTAGAATTAGGGTTAGGTTTTGTGTTAAGATTAGGGTTTGGGTTTGGATTTGGGTTAGGGTTAGGGTTAGGGTTAGGGTTAGGGTTAGGGTTAGAATTATGGTTAGGGTTAAGGTTAGGGTTAGGGTTAGGGTTAGGGTTAGTGTTATTATTTTGGTTATGGTTTGGATTAGGGTTAGGGTTAGGGTTTGGGTTAGTGTTAGAGTTAGTGTTTGAGTTAGGGATAGGTTTAGGGTTAGGTTAGGGTTTGGGTTAGAGTTAGGGTTAGTGTTAGGGTTTGGGTTTGGTTTAGAGTTAGGGTTAGGTTAGGGTTTGGGTTAGAGTTAGGGTTAGCGTGAGGTGTTGGATTAGGGTTATGGTTAGGGTTACGGTTAGGTGTAGGGTTAGGGTTAGGGTTCCGATTAGAGTTTGGTTTAGAGTTTGGGTTTGGGTAAGGGTTAAGGTTAGGGTTAGGGTTAGTGTTAGGACTAGGATTAGGGTTAGGGTTTAGTGTTAGGGTTAGGGTAAGGGTTAGGGTTTCGGTTTGGGTTATGTTTTGGGTTAGGTTTAGGGTTAGGGTTAGGGTTTGGGTTCGGCTTAGGATTAGGGTTAGGGCTTGAGTTTGAATTAGGTTTAGGGTTAGCATTAGGGTTTGGGTTAGGTTTAGGTTTAGTGTTTCAGTTAGGATTAGGATTAGGGTTAGGTTTTGGGTTCTGGTTAGGTTTAGGGTTAGGTTTAGGGTTTGATTTAATGTTAGGGTTAGGGTTAGGGTTAGAGTTAGGGTTTGGGTTAGGATTAGGGTTAGGACTAGGGTTAGTGTTAGGGTTAGGTTTAGGGTTAGCATTAGTGTTAGGATTACGGTTAGGGTTAGGGTTTGGGTTAGGGTTAGTGTTAGGGTTAGGGTTAGGGTTTGGGTTAGGGTTAGGGTTAGGGTTTGTGTTAAGATTAGGGTTTGGGTTTGGGTTAGGGTTAGGGTTAGGATTTGGGTTAACGTTACGTTTAGGGTTAGGGTTTGTGTTAGGGTTAGGGTTAGGGTTAGGAGTAGGGTTAGGGTTTAGGTTTTCGGTTAGGGTTAGTGTTAGGGTTAGGGTTAGTATTAGGGTTTGGGTTAGGGTTTAGGTTTGGTTAGGTTTAGGGTTAGGGTTAGGGTTATGGTTAGGTTTAGCGTTAGGGTTAAGGTTAAGGTTATGGTTAGGGTTACCGTTAGGGTTAGGGTTAGGGTTTGGGTTTGAGTTAGGGTTTGGGTTAGGGTTAGGGTTTGGGTTAGGGTTAGGGTTAGGGTTAGGGTTAGGGTTAGGATTTGGATTAGGGTTAGGGATAGGGTTCGGGTTTGCGTTAGAGTTAGGGTGAGGGTTAGGGGTTGGGTTAGGGTTAGGGTTACGGTTAGGATTAGGGTTAAGGTTAGGGTTTGGATTAGGGTTAGATTTAGGATTTGGGTTTGGGTAAGGGTAAGGGTTAGGGTTAGGGTTAGGAGTAGGGTTAGGGTTTAGGTTTTCGGTTAGGGTTAGTGTTAGGGTTAGGGTTAGGATTAGGGTTTGGTTTAGGGTTAAGATTCGGGTTAGTGTTTGGTTTAGGGTTAGGGATAGGGTTAGGGTTTTGGGTTAGGGTTATGGTTAGGGTTCGGGTTTGGGTTAGGGTTACGGTTAGGGTTAGGCTTAGGATTAGGGTTAGGGTTAGTGTTAGGGTGAGGGTTTGGTTTAGGATTACAGTTAGGGTTAGGTTTTCGGTTAAGTGTCGGGTTAGGGTTTTGGGTTTGCGTTCGGGTTGGGTTAGCGTTAGGGTTTTAGTTAGGGTTAGGGTTAGGGTTAGGGTTTGGGTTAGGGTTAGGCTTAGGGTTAGGGTTTGAGTTTGAGTTAGGTTTAGGGTTAGCATTAGGGTTAGGATTAGGGTTAGGGTTAGGGTTTGGGTTAGGGTTAGGTTTAGGGTTAGGGTTTGCGTTAGTGTTAGGTTTGAATCTGGGTTAGTGTTAGAGTTAGGGTTAGTGTTAAGATTATGTTTAGGGTTAGGTTTAGGATTAGGTTTTGGGTTAGGGTTAGGGTTAGGGTTAGAATTAGGGTTAGGGTTAGGGTTAGAATTAGGGTTAGGGTTAGGATAAGGGTGAGGGTTAGGGTTAGGGTTTGGATTAGGGTTATTATTTGGGTTATGGTTTGAGTTAGGGTTAGGGTTAGTGTTTGCGTTAGTGTTAGAGTTAGGGTTTGAGTTAGGGTTAGGTTTAGGGTTAGGTTAGGGTTTGGGTTAGAGTTAGGGTTAGGGTTAGGGTTTGGGTTTGGTTAAGAGTTAGGGTTAGGTTAGGGTTTGGGTTAGAGTTAGGGTTAGGGTGAGGTGTTGGATTAGGGTTATGTTTAGGGTTAGGGTTAGGATTAGGGTTAGGGTTAGGGTTCCGATTAGAGTTAGGTTTAGAGTTTGGGTTTGGGTAAGGGTTAAGGTTAGGGTTAGGGTTAGGTTTAGGGTTAGTGTTAGGACTAGGTTTAGGTTTTGGGTTAGGGTTAGGGTTAGCGTTTGGGTTAGTGTTAGGGTTAGGTTTAGGGTTAGTGTTAGGGTTAGGGTTAGGGTTAGGGTTACGGTTTGGGTGCGGGTTGGGTTAGTGTTAGGGTTTTAGTTAGGGTTAGGGTTAGGGTTAAGGTTTGGTTTTGGGTTAGGCTTAGGGTTAGGGTTTGAGTTTGAGATAGTTTTCGGGTTAGCATTAGGGTTAGGATTAGGGTTAGGGTTAGGGTTTGGGTTAGGGTTAGGGTTAGGGTTAGGGTTTTAGTTAGGGTTATTGTTAGGATTAGGGTTAGCGTTAGGGTTTGGTTTAGGGTTAGGCTTAGGGTTAGGGTTTGAGTTTGAGTTAGGTTTCGGGTTAGCATTAGGGTTAGGATTAGGGTTAGGGTTAGGGTTTGGGTTAGGGTTAGGGTTAGGGTTAGGGTTTGGGTTAGCGTTAGGTTTGAATCTGGGTTAGTGTTAGGGTTAGGGTTAGGGTTAAGATTATGGTTAGGGTTAGGGTTAGGGTTAGGGTTAGGTTTTGGGTTAGGGTTAGGGTTAGGGTTAGAATTAGGGTTAGGGTTAGGGTTAGGATAAGGATGAGGGTTAGGTTTAGGGTTAGGATTAGGGTTATTATTTGGGTTATGGTTTGGGTTAGTGTTAGGGTTAGGGTTTGGGTTAGTGTTAGAGTTAGGGTTTGAGTTAGGGTTAGGTTTAGGGTTAGGTTAGGGTTTGGGTTAGAGTTAGGGTTAGTGTTACGGTTTGGGTTTGCTTTAGAGTTAGGGTTAGGTTAGGCTTTGGGTTAGAGTTAGGGTTAGTGTGAGGTGTTGGATTAGGGTTATGGTTAGGGTTAGGGTTAGGATTAGGGTTAGGGTTAGGGTTCCGATTAGAGTTAGGTTTAGAGTTTGGGTGTGGGTAAGGGTTAAGGTTAGGTTTAGGGTTAGGATTAGGGTTAGGGTTTGAGTTTGAATTAGGTTTAGGGTTAGCATTAGGGTTAGGGTTAGGTTTAGGATAAGTATTTCAGTTAGGGTTAGGGTTAGGGTTAGGGTTTGGGTTCGGTTTAGGGTTAGGGTTAGGGTTTGATTTATGGTTAGGGTTAGGCTTAGGGTTAGTGTAAGGGTTTGGGTTAGGGTTAGGGTTAGGACTAGGGTTAGTTTTAGGGTTAGGTTTAGGGTTAGCATTAGGGTTAGGATTAGGGTTAGGGTTAGGGTTAGGGTTAGGGTTTGGTTTAGGGTTAGTGTTATATTTTGGGTTAGGTTTAGGGTTAGGATAAGGGTTAGGTTTAGGGTTAGGGTTAGGGTTAGGGTTAGGTTTAGGATTAGCATTATTTTTAGGATTAGGGTTAGGATTAGGGTTAGGGTTTGTGTTAAGATTAGGGTTTGGTTTAGGGTTAGGGTTAGGGTTTGGGTTAAAGTTACGTTTAGGGTTAGGTTTTGTTTTAGGGTTACATTTAGGGTTAGGATTAGGTTTAGGGTTTAGATTTTCGGTTAGGTTTAGTGTTAGGGTTAGGATTAGGATTAGGGTTTGGGTTAGGGTTTAGGTTTGGTTAGGTTTAGGGTTAGGGTTAGGGTTAGGTTTAGCTTTACGGTTAGGGTTAGGGTTATGATTAGGGTTAGCGTTAGGGTTAGGTTTAGGGTTAGGGTTCCGATTAGAGTTAGGTTTAGAGTTTGGGTTTGGGTTACGGTTAAGGATAGGGTTAGGGTTAGGGTTAGGGTTAAGGTTAGAACTAGGATTAGCGTTAGGGTTAGGGTTAGGATTAGGGTTAGGGTTTGGGTTTAGGTTTGGGTTATGATTAGGTTAAGTGTTAGGGTTACAGTTTAGGATTAGGGTTAGCGTTAGGGTTAGGGTTTCGGTTTGGGTTATGTTTTGGGCTAGGTTTAGGGTTAGGGTTAAGGTTTGGGTTCGGGTTAGGATTAGGGTTAGGGTTTGAGTTTAAATTAGGTTTAGGTTTTGCATTAGGGTTAGGGTTAGGTTTAGGATCAGTGTTTCAGTTAGGGTTAGGGTTAGGCTTAAGGTTAGGGTTAGGGTTAGGTTTTGGGTTTGATTTAGGGTTAGGGTTAGGGTTAGGGTTAGGGTTAGTGTTAGGGTTTGAGTTAGGGTTATGGTTAGGACTAGGGTTAGTGTTAGGTTTAGGTTTAGGGTTAGCTTTAGGATTAGGGTAAGGGTTAGGGTTAGGGTTTGGGTTAGGTTTAGGGTTAGGGTTAGGGTTAGGGTAAGGGTTAGGGTTAGGGTTAGGGTTATGTTTTGGGTTAGGGTTAGGGTTAGGGTTAGGGTTTGGGTTAGGTTTAGGGATGGAGTTAGGATTAGGGTTAGGGTTTGTGTTAAAATTAGGATTTGGGTTTGTGTTAGGGTTAGGGTTAGGGTTAGGGTTAGGTTTAGAATTAGGTTTAAGGTTAGGGTTAGGATAAGGATGAGGGTTAAGGTTAGGGTTAGGATTAGGGTTATTATTTGGGTTACGGTTTGGGTTAGGGTTAGAGTGAGGGTTTGGGTGAGGTTTTGGATTAGATTTTTCGTTAGGGTTAGGCTTAGGATTAGGCTTAGGGTTAGGGTTCCGATTAGAGTTATGTTTAGAGTTTGGGTAAGGGTTAAGGTTAGGTTTAGGGTTAGGATTAGGGTTAGGGTTTGAGTTTGAATTAGGTTTAGGGTTAGCATTAGGGTTAGGGTTAGGTTTAGCATAAGTATTTCAGTTAGGGTTAGGGTTAGGCTTAGGGTTTGGGTTCGGGTTAGGGTTAGGGTTAGGGTTAGGGTTAGGGTTTGATTTAGGGTTAGGGTTAGGCTTAGGGTTAGTGTAAGGGTTTGGGCTAGGGTTAGGGTTAGGACTAGGGTTAGTGTTAGGGTTAGGTTTAGGGTTAGCATTAGGGTTAGAATTAGGGTTAGGTTTAGGGTTAGGGTTAGGGTTAGGGTTTGGGTTAGGGTTAGGGTTAGGGTTAGCGTTTGGGTTAGGGTTAGGGTTAGGGTTAGGGTTAGGATTAGGGTTAGGGTGTGGGTTAGGGTTAGGGTTAGGTTTAGGATTAGTGTTTCAGTTAGGGTTAGGGTTAGTTTTGACGTTAGGGTTAGGGTTAGGTTAAGGGTTTGATTTAGGGTTAGGGTTAGGGTTAGGGTTAGTGTTAGGGTTTGGGTTAGGGTTAGGGTTAGGACTAGGGTTAGTGTTAGGGTTAGGTTTAGGGTTAGCATTAGGGTTAGGATTAGGGTTAGGGTTAGGGTTTGGGTTAGGGTTAGGGTTAGGGTTAGGATTAGGGTTAGGGTTTGTGTTAAGATTAGGGTTTGGGTTTGGGTTATGGTTAGGGTTAGGTTTAGGGTTCGGGTTAGGGTTAGAATTATGGTTAGGGTTAGGGTTAGGTTTAGGGTTAGGGTTAGGACTAGGATTAGGGTTAGTGTTAGGGTTAGGGTTAGGGTTAGGGTGTGGGTTTAGGTTTAGATTATGTTTAGGGTTAGTGTTAGGGTTAGGGTTTAGAGTTAAGGATAGATTTAGGGTTAGGGTTTCGGTTTGGGTTATGTTTTGGGTTAAGTTTAAGGTTAGGGTTAGGGTTTGGGTTCGGATTAGGAATAGGGTTAGGGTTTGAGTTTGAATTAGGTTTAGGGTTAGCATTAGGGTTAGGGTTAGGTTTAGGATTAGTGTTTCAGTTAGGGGTAGGGTTAGGGTTAGGGATTGGGATCAGGTTAGGGTTAAGGTTAGGGTTAGGGTTTGATTTAGGGTTAGGGATAGGTTTAGGGTTAGTGTTAGGGGTTGGGTTAGGGTTAGGGTTAGGACTAAGGTTAGTGTTAGGGTTAGGTTTAGGGTTAGCATTAGGGTTAGGATTAGGGTTAGGTTTAGGGTTTGGGTTAGGGTTAGGGTTAGTGTTTAGGTTAGGGTTAGAGTTAGGGTTAGGGTTTGCGTTAGGGTTAGTGTTAGAGTTAGGATTAGGGTTAGGGTTTGTGTTAAGATTAGGGTTTGGGTTTGGGTTAGGGTTAGGGTTAGGCTTAGGATAAGGATGAGGGTTAGGGTTAGGGTTAGGATTAATGTTATTATTTGGGTTATGGTATGGGTTAGTGTTAGGGTTAGGGTTTGGGTTAGTGTTATAGTTAGGGTTTGAGTTAGGGTTAGGTTTAGGATTATATTAGGGTTTGGGTTATAGTTAGGGTTAGGGTTAGGGTTTGGGTTTGGTTTAGAGTTAGGGTTAGGTTAGGGTTTGGGTTAGAGTTACGGTTAGGTTTAGGGTTAGCGTTTGGGTTAGGGTTACGGTTAGGGTTAGGATTAGGGTTAGGGTTTGTGTTAAGATTAGGGTTTGGGTTTGATTTACGGTTAGGGTTAGGGTTTGGCTTAAGTGTACGTTTAGGGTTAGCGTATGTGTTAGGGTTAGGGTTTGGGTTAGGATTAGGGTTAGGGTTAGTGTTTCGGTTTGGGTTATGTTTTGGGTTAGGTTTAGGGTTAGGGTTAGGGTTTGGTTTCGGGTTATGATTAGGGTTAGGGTTTGAGTTTGAATTAGGTTTAGGGTTAGCATTAGGGTTAGGGTTAGGTTTAGGATAAGTATTTCAGTTAGGGTTAGGGTTAGGGTTAGGGTTTGGGTTCGGGTTAGGGTTAGGGTTAGGGTTTGGGTTAGGATTAGGGTTAGGATTAGGGTTAGTGTTAGGGTTAGGTTTAGGGTTAGCCTTTGGGTTAGGCTTAGAGTTAGGGTTAGGGTTTGGGTACCGGTTAGGGTTAGGGTTAGGGATAGGGTTTGAGTTAGGGTTAGGGTTAGGGTTAGGGTTAGGATTAGGGTTAGGGTTAGGGTTAGAATTAGGGTTAGGGTTAGGGTTAGGGTTAGGGTTAGGATAAGGATGAGGGTTAGGTTTAGGTTTAGGGTTAGGGTTTCGGTTTGGGTTACCTTTTGGTTTAGGTTTAGGGTTAGGGTTAGGGTTTGGGTTCGGGTAAGGATTAGGGTTAGGATTTGAGTTTGAATTAGGTTTAGGGTTAGCATTACGGTTAGGATTATGTTTAGGATTAGTGTTTCAGTTAGGGTTAGGGTTAGGGTTAAGGTTAGGGTTAGGGTTAGGTTTATGGTTTGATTTAGGGTTAGCGTTAGGATTAGGGTTAGTGTTAGGGTTTTGGTTAGGGTTAGGGTTAGGACTAGGGTTAGTGTTAGGGTTAGGTTTAGGGTTCGCATTAGGGTTAGGATTAGGGTTAGGGTTAGGGTTTGGGTTAGGTTTAGGGTTTGGGTTAGGGTTACGGTTAGGTTTAGGGTTAGCGTTTGGGTTAGGGTTACGGTTAGGGTTAGGATTTGGGTTAGGGTTTGTGTTAAGATTAGGGTTTGGGTTTGGTTTAGGGTTAGGGTTAGGGTTTGGCTTAAGTTTACGTTTAGGGTTAGGGTTTGTGTTAGGGTTAGGGTTAGGGTTAGGAGTAGGGTTAGGGTTTAGGTTTTCGGTTAGGGTTAGTGTTAGGGTTAGGGTTAGGATTAGGGTTTGGGTTAGGATTTAGGTTTGGTTAGGTTTAGGGTTAGGGTTAGGGTTATGGTTAGGTTTAGCGTTACGGTTAGGGTTAGGGTTATGGTTAGGGCTGGTGTTAGGGTTAGTGTTAGGGTTTGGGTTTGGGTTAGGGTTTGGGTTAGGGTTAGGGTTTGGGTTAGGGTTAGGGTAAGGGTTAGGGTTAGGGTTAGGGTTAGGACTAGGGTTAGTGTTAGGGTTAGGTTTAGGGTTAGGATTAGGGTTGGTGTTAGGGTTAGGGTTAGGGTTTGGGTTAGGATTAGGGTTAGGGTTAGGGTTTGGGTTAGGGTTAGGGTTAGGGTTAGGATTAGGGTTAGGGTTTGTGTTAAGAGTAGGTTTTGGGTTTGGATTTGGGTTAGGGTTAGGTTTAGGGTTAGGGTTAGAATTATGGTTAGGCTTAAGGTTAGGGTTAGGGTTAGGGTTAGGGTTTGGGTTAGGGTTAGGGTTAGGGTTAGAATTAGGGTTAGGTTTTGTGTTAAGATTAGGGTTTGGGTTTGGATTTGGGTTAGGGTTAGGGTTAGGGTTAGGGTTAGGGTTAGGGTTAGAATTATGGTTAGGGTTAAGGTTAGGGTTAGGGTTAGGGTTAGGGTTAGTGTTATTATTTTGGTTATGGTTTGGATTAGGGTTAGGGTTAGGGTTTGGGTTAGTGTTAGAGTTAGTGTTTGAGTTAGGGATAGGTTTAGGGTTAGGTTAGGGTTTGGGTTAGAGTTAGGGTTAGTGTTAGGGTTTGGGTTTGGTTTAGAGTTAGGGTTAGGTTAGGGTTTGGGTTAGAGTTAGGGTTAGCGTGAGGTGTTGGATTAGGGTTATGGTTAGGGTTACGGTTAGGTGTAGGGTTAGGGTTAGGGTTCCGATTAGAGTTTGGTTTAGAGTTTGGGTTTGGGTAAGGGTTAAGGTTAGGGTTAGGGTTAGTGTTAGGACTAGGATTAGGGTTAGGGTTTAGTGTTAGGGTTAGGGTAAGGGTTAGGGTTTCGGTTTGGGTTATGTTTTGGGTTAGGTTTAGGGTTAGGGTTAGGGTTTGGGTTCGGCTTAGGATTAGGGTTAGGGCTTGAGTTTGAATTAGGTTTAGGGTTAGCATTAGGGTTTGGGTTAGGTTTAGGTTTAGTGTTTCAGTTAGGATTAGGATTAGGGTTAGGTTTTGGGTTCTGGTTAGGTTTAGGGTTAGGTTTAGGGTTTGATTTAATGTTAGGGTTAGGGTTAGGGTTAGAGTTAGGGTTTGGGTTAGGATTAGGGTTAGGACTAGGGTTAGTGTTAGGGTTAGGTTTAGGGTTAGCATTAGTGTTAGGATTACGGTTAGGGTTAGGGTTTGGGTTAGGGTTAGTGTTAGGGTTAGGGTTAGGGTTTGGGTTAGGGTTAGGGTTAGGGTTTGTGTTAAGATTAGGGTTTGCGTTTGGGTTAGGGTTAGGGTTAGGATTTGGGTTAACGTTACGTTTAGGGTTAGGGTTTGTGTTAGGGTTAGGGTTAGGGTTAGGAGTAGGGTTAGGGTTTAGGTTTTCGGTTAGGGTTAGTGTTAGGGTTAGGGTTAGTATTAGGGTTTGGGTTAGGGTTTAGGTTTGGTTAGGTTTAGGGTTAGGGTTAGGGTTATGGTTACGTTTAGCGTTAGGGTTAAGGTTAAGGTTATGGTTAGGGTTACCGTTAGGGTTAGGGTTAGGGTTTGGGTTTGAGTTAGGGTTTGGGTTAGGGTTAGGGTTTGGGTTAGGGTTAGGGTTAGGGTTAGGGTTAGGGTTAGGATTTGGATTAGGGTTAGGGATAGGGTTCGGGTTTGCGTTAGAGTTAGGGTGAGGGTTAGGGGTTGGGTTAGGGTTAGGGTTACGGTTAGGATTAGGGTTAAGGTTAGGGTTTGGATTAGGGTTAGATTTAGGATTTGGGTTTGGGTAAGGGTAAGGGTTACGGTTAGGGTTAGGAGTAGGGTTAGGGTTTAGGTTTTCGGTTAGGGTTAGTGTTAGGGTTAGGGTTAGGATTAGGGTTTGGTTTAGGGTTAAGATTCGGGTTAGTGTTTGGTTTAGGGTTAGGGATAGGGTTAGGGTTTTGGGTTAGGGTTATGGTTAGGGTTCGGGTTTGGGTTAGGGTTACGGTTAGGGTTAGGCTTAGGATTAGGGTTAGGGTTAGTGTTAGGGTTAGGGTTTGGTTTAGGATTACGGTTAGGTTTAGGTTTTCGGTTA
The DNA here is from genome assembly GCA_035773235.1 of Eospalax fontanierii. NCBI lineage: Eukaryota > Metazoa > Chordata > Mammalia > Rodentia > Spalacidae > Eospalax > Eospalax fontanierii. The sequence goes on along the minus strand of CM069542.1, from coordinate 1,289,427 downwards.
AGTTTCGGGTTAGGGTTTTGGGTTTGCGTTCGGGTTGGGTTAGCGTTAGGGTTTTAGTTAGGGTTAGGGTTAGGGTTAGGGTTTGGGTTAGGGTTAGGCTTAGGGTTAGGGTTTGAGTTTGAGTTAGGTTTAGGGTTAGCATTAGGGTTAGGATTAGGGTTAGGGTTAGGGTTTGGGTTAGGGTTAGGTTTAGGGTTAGGGTTTGCGTTAGTGTTAGGTTTGAATCTGGGTTAGTGTTAGAGTTAGGGTTAGTGTTAAGATTATGTTTAGGGTTAGGTTTAGGATTAGGTGTTGGGTTAGGGTTACGGTTAGGGTTAGAATTAGCGTTAGGGTTAGGGTTAGAATTAGGGTTAGGGTTAGGATAAGGGTGAGGGTTAGGGTTAGGGTTTGGATTAGGGTTATTATTTGGGTTATGGTTTGAGTTAGGGTTAGGGTTAGTGTTTGCGTTAGTGTTAGAGTTAGGGTTTGAGTTAGGGTTAGGTTTAGGGTTAGGTTAGGGTTTGGGTTAGAGTTAGGGTTAGGGTTAGGGTTTGGGTTTGGTTAAGAGTTAGGGTTAGGTTAGGGTTTGGGTTAGAGTTAGGGTTAGGGTGAGGTGTTGGATTAGGGTTATGTTTAGGGTTAGGGTTAGGATTAGGGTTAGGGTTAGGGTTCCGATTAGAGTTAGGTTTAGAGTTTGGGTTTGGGTAAGGGTTAAGGTTAGGGTTAGGGTTAGGTTTAGGGTTAGTGTTAGGACTAGGTTTAGGTTTTGGGTTAGGGTTAGGGTTAGCGTTTGGGTTAGTGTTAGGGTTAGGTTTAGGGTTAGTGTTAGGGTTAGGGTTAGGGTTAGGGTTACGGTTTGGGTGCGGGTTGGGTTAGTGTTAGGGTTTTAGTTAGGGTTAGGGTTAGGGTTAAGGTTTGGTTTTGGGTTAGGCTTAGGGTTAGGGTTTGAGTTTGAGATAGTTTTCGGGTTAGCATTAGGGTTAGGATTAGGGTTAGGGTTAGGGTTTGGGTTAGGGTTAGGGTTAGGGTTAGGGTTTTAGTTAGGGTTATTGTTAGGATTAGGGTTAGCGTTAGGGTTTGGTTTAGGGTTAGGCTTAGGGTTAGGGTTTGAGTTTGAGTTAGGTTTCGGGTTAGCATTAGGGTTAGGATTAGGGTTAGGGTTAGGGTTTGGGTTAGGGTTAGGGTTAGGGTTAGGGTTAGGGTTTGGGTTAGGGTTAGGTTTGAATCTGGGTTAGTGTTAGGGTTAGGGTTAGGGTTAAGATTATGGTTAGGGTTAGGGTTAGGGTTAGGGTTAGGTTTTGGGTTAGGGTTAGGGTTAGGGTTAGAATTAGGGTTAGGGTTAGGGTTAGGATAAGGATGAGGGTTAGGTTTAGGGTTAGGATTAGGGTTATTATTTGGGTTATGGTTTGTGTTAGGGTTAGGGTTAGGGTTAGGTTTAGGGTTTGATTTAGGGTTAGGGTTAGGGTTAGGGTTAGTGTTAGGGTTTGGGTTAGGGTTAGGGTTAGGGTTAGGACTAGGATTACGGTTACGATTAGGATTAAGGTTAGGGTTTTTGTTTAGGTTTGGGTTATGGTTAGGGTTAGTGCTAGGGTTAGGGTTTAGGGTTAGGGTTAGGGATAGGGTTAGGGTTAGGGTTTCAGTTTGGGTTATGTTTTGGGTTATATTTAGGGTTAGGGTTAGGGTTTGGGTTCGGGTTAGGATTAGGGTTAGGGTTTGAGTTTGAATTAGGTTTAGGGTTAGCATTAGGGTTAGGGTCAGGTTTAGGATTAGTGTTTCAGTTAGGTTTAGGGTTAGGGTTAGGGTTTGGGTAATGGTTAGGTTTAGGGTTAGGGTTAGTTTTAGGGTTAGGGGTTAGGTTTAGGTTTAGGGTTATTGTTAGGGTTTGGGTTAGGGTTAGTGTTAGGGTTTGGGTTTCAGTTAGAATTAGGGTTAGCGTTACTGTTTGTGTTAGGGTTAGGGTTAGAGTTTGAATTAGGTTTAGGGTTAGGGTTAGATTTAGGATTTGGTTTATGGGTAGTGTTGGGGTTTGGTTTAGGTTTTGGGTTAGGTTTAGAGTTAGGGTTAGGGTTTGGGTTCGGGTTAGGGTTAGGGTTAGGTATAGGGTTTGAGTTAGGGTTAGGGTTAGGGTTAGTGTTAGGGTTTGGGTTAGGGTTAGGGTTAGGATTAGGGTTAGGGTTTGGGTTAGGGTTAGGGTTTGGGTTAGAGTTAGGGTTAGTGTTAGGGTTTGGGTTTGGTTAAGAGTTAGGGTTAGGTTAGGGTTTGGGTTAGAGTTAGGGTTAGCGTGAGTTGTTGGATTAGGGTTATGGTTAGGGTTAGGGTTAGGATTAGGGTTAGGGTTAGGGTTCCGATTAGAGTTAGGTTTAGAGCTTGGGTTTGGGTAAGGATTAAGTTTAGGGTTAGGGTTAGGGTTAGTGTTAGGTTTTGGGTTAGGGTTTGGGGTTAGGTGTTAGGGGTTAAGTTAAGGTTTAGTGTTAGGCTTAGAGATTGGGTTACGGTTAGGGTTAGGTTTAGGGTTAGGTTTAGGTTTTGTGTTAGGGTTAGGGTTAGCGTTTGGGTTAGTGTTAGGGTTAGGGTTAGGGTTAGTGTTAGGGTTAGGGTTAGGGTTAGGGTTAGGGTTTGGGTGCGGGTTGGGTTAGTGTTAGGGTTTTAGTTAGGGTTAGGGTTAGGGTTAAGGTTTGGTTTAGGGTTAGGCTTAGGGTTAGGGTTTGAGTTTGAGTTAGTTTTCGGGTTAGCATTAGGGTTAGGATTAGGGTTAGGGTTAGGGTTTGGGTTAGGGTTAGGGTTAGGGTTAGGGTTTTAGTTAGGGTTAGGTTTAGGGTTAGGGTTAGCGTTAGGGTTTGGTTTAGGGTTAGGCTTAGGGTTAGGGTTTGAGTTTGAGTTAGGTTTCGGGTTAGCATTAGGGTTAGGATTAGGGTTAGGGTTAGGGTTTGGGTTAGGGTTAGGGTTAGGGTTAGGGTTTGGGTTAGGGTTAGGTTTGAATCTGGGTTAGTGTTAGGGTTAGGGTTAGGGTTAAGGTTATGTTTAGGGTTAGGGTTAGGGATAGGTTTTGGGTTAGGGTTAGGGTTAGGGTTAGAATTAGGGTTAGGGTTAGGATTAGGATAAGGATGAGGGTTAGGTTTAGGGTTAGAATTAGGGTTATTATTTGGGTTATGGTTTGTGTTAGGGTTAGGGTTAGGGTTAGGTTTAGCGTTTGATTTAGGGTTAGGGTTAGGGTTAGGGTTAGTGTTAGGGTTTGGGTTAGGGTTAGGGTTAGGGTTAGGACTAGGATTACGGTTACGATTAGGATTAAGATTAGGGTTTTTGTTTAGGTTTGGGTTATGGTTAGGGTTAGTGCTAGGGTTAGGGTTTAGGGTTAGGGTTAGGGATAGGGTTAGGGTTAGGGTTTCAATTTGGTTTATGTTTTGGGTTAGGTTTAGGGTTAGGGTTAGGGTTTGGGTTCGGGTTAGGATTAGGGTTAGGGTTTGAGTTTGAATTAGGTTTAGGGTTAGCATTAGGGTTAGGGTTAGGTTTAGGATTAGTGTTTCAGTTAGGTTTAGGGTTAGGGTTAGCGTTTGGGTAATGGTTAGGTTTAGGGTTAGGGTTAGTTTTAGGGTTAGGGGTTAGGTTTAGGTTTAGGGTTATTGTTAGGGTTTCGGTTAGGGTTAGTGTTAGGGTTTGGGTTTCAGTTAGAATTAGGGTTAGCGTTAGGGTTTGTGTTAGGGTTAGGGTTAGAGTTTGAATTAGGTTTAGGGTTAGGGTTAGATTTAGGATTTGGTTTATGTGTAGTGTTGGGGTTTGGTTTAGGTTTTGGTTAGGTTTAGAGTTAGGGTTAGGGTTTGGGTTCGGGTTAGGGTTAGGGTTAGGTATAGGGTTTGAGTTAGGGTTAGGGTTAGGCTTAGTGTTAGGGTTTGGGTTAGGGTTAGGGTTCGGATTAGGGTTAGGGTTTGGGTTAGGGTTACGGTTTGGGTTAGGGTTAGTGTTAGGGTTAGGGTTTGGGTTAGGGTTAGGGTTAGGGTTAGGATTAGGGTTAGGGTTTGTGTTAAGATTATGGTTTCTGTGTGGATTTGGGTTAGGGTTAGGGTTTGGATTAAGGTTACGTTTAGGGTTAGGGTTTGTGTTAGGGTTAGGGTTAGGGTTAGGAGTAGGGTTAGGGTTTAGGTTTTCGGTTAGGGTTAGTGTTAGGGTTAGTGTTAGGATTAGGGTTTGGGTTAGGGTTTAGGTTTGGTTAGGTTTAGGGTTAGGGTTATGGTTAGGGTTAGCGTTAGGGTTAGGGTTAGGGTTAGGGTTAGCGTTAGGTTTAGGGTTAGGGTTTGGGTTTGGGTTAGGGTTTGGGTTAGGGTTAGGGTTTGGGTTAGGGTTAGGGTTAGATTTAGGGTAAGGATTTGGGTTAGGCTTAGGGTTAGGGTTCGGGTTTGGGTTAGAGTTATGGTGCGGGTTAGGGGTTGGGTTAGGGTTAGGGTTAGGGTTAG
>CM069542.1:1262500-1280000 GCA_035773235.1 Eospalax fontanierii | reverse complement strand
AGGGTTAGGGTTAGGGTTAGGGTTTGATTTAGGGTTAGGGTTAGGCTTAGGGTTAGTGTAAGGGTTTGGTTTAGGTTTAGGGTTAGGACTAGGGATAGTGTTAGGGTTAGGATTAGGGTTAGCATTAGGGTTAGGATTAGGGTTAGGGTTAGGGTTTGGGTTAGGGTTAGGGTTAGAGTTAGGGTTAGGGTTAGGGTTAGGGTTAGGGTTAGGGTTTCGGTTAGGGTTAGGTTTAGGGTTAGGGTTAGGGTTAGGGTTTGGATTAAGGTTACGTTTAGGGTTAGGGTTTGTGTTAGGGTTAGGGTTAGGGTTAGGAGTAGGGTTAGGGTTTAGGTTTTCGGTTACGGTTAGTGTTAGGGTTAGTGTTACGATTAGGGTTTGGGTTAGGGTTTAGGTTTGGTTAGGTTTAAGGTTAGGGTTAGGGTTAGGGTTAGCGTTAGGGTTAGGGTTAGGGTTAGGGTTAGCGTTAGGGTTAGGGTTAGGGTTTGGGTTTGGGTTAGGGTTTGGGTTAGGTTTAGGGTTTGGGTTAGGGTTAGGGTTAGGGTTAGGGTAAGGATTTGGGTTAGGCTTAGGGTTAGTTTTCGGGTTTGGGTTAGAGTTATGGTGCGGGTTAGGGGTTGGGTTAGGGTTAGGGTTAGGGTTAGGATTAGGGTTAGGGTTTGTGTTAAGATTAGGGTTAGGGTTAGGGTTAGGGTTCGGGTTTGGGTTATAGTTAGAATTAGGGTTAGTGTTATGGTTAGGGTTAGGGTTAGGGTTAGGGTTAAGGTTAAGGTGAGGGTTAGGGTTAGGGTTTGGTTTAGGGTTAGGGTTATAATTAGGGTTTGAGTTTGAGTTAGGTTTAGGGTTAGCATTAGGGTTAGGATTAGGGTTAGGGTTTGGGTTTGGGTTCGGGTTAGAGTTAGGGTTAGGGTTTGGGTTAGGGTTAGGGTTAGTGTTAGGGTTAGGGTTAGGGTTAGGGTTTGGTTTAGGATTACATTTAGGTTTAGGTTTTCGGTTAAGTTTCGGGTTAGGCTTAGGGTTTGCAATCGGGTTGGGTTAGTGTTAGGGTTTTAGTTAGGTTTAGGGTTAGGGTTAGGGTTAGAGTTTGGGTTAGGGTTAGGCTTAGGGTTAGGGTTTGAGTTTGAGTTAGGTTTAGGTTTAGCATTAGGGTTAGAATAAGGGTTACGGTTAGGGTTTGGGTTAGGGTTAGGGTTAGGGTTAGGGTTTGGGTTAGGGTTAGTGTTATATTTTGGGTTAGGTTTAGGGTTAGGATAAGGGTTAGGTTTAGGGTTAGTGTTAGGGTTAGGGTTAGGTTTAGGATTAGCATTATTTTTAGGATTAGGGTTAGGATTAGGGTTAGGGTTTGTGTTAAGATTAGGGTTTGGTTTAGGGTTAGGGTTAGGGTTTGGGTTAAAGTTACGTTTAGGGTTAGGTTTTGTTTTAGGGTTACATTTAGGGTTAGGATTAGGTTTAGGGTTTAGGTTTTCGGTTAGGTTTAGTGTTAGGGTAAGGATTAGGATTAGGGTTTGGGTTAGGGTTTAGGTTTGGTTAGGTTTAGGGTTAGGGTTAGGGTTAGGTTTAGCTTTACGGTTAGGGTTAGGGTTATGATTAGGGTTAGCGTTAGGGTTAGGTTTAGGGTTAGGGTTCCGATTAGAGTTAGGTTTAGAGTTTGGGTTTGGGTTACGGTTAAGGATAGGGTTAGGGTTAGGGTTAGGGTTAAGGTTAGAACTAGGATTAGCGTTAGGGTTAGGGTTAGGATTAGGGTTAGGGTTTGGGTTTAGGTTTGGGTTATGATTAGGGTAAGTGTTAGGGTTACAGTTTAGGATTAGGGTTAGCGTTAGGGTTAGGGTTTCGGTTTGGGTTATGTTTTGGGCTAGGTTTAGGGTTAGGGTTAAGGTTTGGGTTCGCGATAGGATTAGGGTTAGGGTTTGAGTTTAAATTAGGTTTAGGTTTTGCATTAGGGTTAGGGTTAGGTTTAGGATTAGTGTTTCAGTTAGGGTTAGGGTTAGGCTTAAGGTTAGGGTTAGGGTTAGGTTTTGGGTTTGTTTTAGGGTTAGGGTTAGGGTTAGGGTTAGGGTTAGTGTTAGGGTTTGAGTTAGGGTTATGGTTAGGACTAGGGTTAGTGTTAGGTTTAGGTTTAGGGTTAGCATTAGGATTAGGATTAGGGTTAGGGTTAGGGTTTGGGTTAGGTTTAGGGTTAGGGTTAGGGTTAGGGTTAGGGTTAGGGTTAGGGTTAGGGTTAGGGTTAGGGTTATGTTTTGGGTTAGGGTTAGGGTTAGGGTTAGGGTTTGGGTTAGGTTTAGGGATGGAGTTAGGATTAGGGTTAGGGTTTGTGTTAAAATTAGGATTTGGTTTTGTGTTAGGGTTAGGGTTAGGGTTAGGGTTAGGTTTAGAATTAGGTTTAAGGTTAGGGTTAGGATAAGGATGAGGGTTAAGGTTAGGGTTAGGATTAGGGTTATTATTTGGGTTACGGTTTGGGTTAGGGTTAGAGTGAGGGTTTGGGTGAGGTTTTGGATTAGATTTTTCGTTAGGGTTAGGCTTAGGATTAGGCTTAGGGTTAGGGTTCCGATTAGAGTTATGTTTAGAGTTTGGGTAAGGGTTAAGGTTAGGTTTAGGGTTAGGATTAGGGTTAGGGTTTGAGTTTGAATTAGGTTTAGGGTTAGCATTAGGGTTAGGGTTAGGTTTAGCATAAGTATTTCAGTTAGGGTTAGGGTTAGGCTTAGGGTTTGGGTGAGGGTTGGGGTTAGGGTTAGGGTTCGGGTTAGGGTTTGATTTAGGGTTAGGGTTAGGCTTAGGGTTAGTGTAAGGGTTTGGGCTAGGGTTAGGGTTAGGACTAGGGTTAGTGTTAGGGTTAGGTTTAGGGTTAGCATTAGGGTTAGAATTAGGGTTAGGTTTAGGGTTAGGGTTAGGGTTAGGGTTTGGGTTAGGGTTAGGGTTAGGGTTAGCGTTTGGGTTAGGGTTAGGGTTAGGGTTAGGGTTAGGGTTAGGATTAGGGTTAGGGTGTGGGTTAGGGTTAGGGTTAGGTTTAGGATTAGTGTTTCAGTTAGGGTTAGGGTTAGTTTTGACGTTAGGGTTAGGGTTAGGTTAAGGGTTTGATTTAGGGTTAGGGTTAGGGTTAGGGTTAGTGTTAGGGTTTGGGTTAGGGTTAGGGTTAGGACTAGGGTTAGTGTTAGGGTTAGGTTTAGGGTTAGCATTAGGGTTAGGATTAGGGTTAGGGTTAGGGTTTGGGTTAGGGTTAGGGTTAGGGTTAGGATTAGGGTTAGGGTTTGTGTTAAGATTAGGGTTTGGGTTTGGGTTATGGTTAGGGTTAGGTTTAGGGTTCGGGTTAGGGTTAGAATTATGGTTAGGGTTAGGGTTAGGGTTAGGGTTAGGGTTAGGACTAGGATTAGGGTTAGTGTTAGGGTTAGGGTTAGGGTTAGGGTGTGGGTTTAGCTTTAGATTATGTTTAGGGTTAGTGTTAGGGTTAGGGTTTAGAGTTAAGGATAGATTTAGGGTTAGGGTTTCGGTTTGGGTTATGTTTTGGGTTAAGTTTAAGGTTAGGGTTAGGGTTTGGGTTCGGATTAGGAATAGGGTTAGGGTTTGAGTTTGAATTAGGTTTAGGGTTAGCATTAGGGTTAGGGTTAGGTTTAGGATTAGTGTTTCAGTTAGGGGTAGGGTTAGGGTTAGGGATTGGGATCAGGTTAGGGTTAAGGTTAGGGTTAGGGTTTGATTTAGGGTTAGGGATAGGGTTAGCGTTAGTGTTAGGGGTTGGGTTAGGGTTAGGGTTAGGACTAAGGTTAGGGTTAGGGTTAGGTTTAGGGTTAGCATCAGGGTTAGGATTAGGGTTAGGTTTAGGGTTTGGGGTAGGGTTAGGGTTAGTGTTTAGGTTAGGGTTAGAGTTAGGCTTAGGGTTTGCGTTAGGGTTAGTGTTAGAGTTAGGATTAGGGTTAGGGTTTGTGTTAAGATTAGGGTTTGGGTTTGGGTTAGGCTTAGGATAAGGATGAGGGTTAGGGTTAGGGTTAGGATTAATGTTATTATTTGGGTTATGGTATGGGTTAGTGTTAGGGTTAGGGTTTGGGTTAGTGTTATAGTTAGGGTTTGAGTTAGGGTTAGGTTTAGGATTATATTAGGGTTTGGGTTATAGTTAGGGTTAGGGTTAGGGTTTGGGTTTGGTTTAGAGTTAGGGTTAGGTTAGGGTTTGGGTTAGAGTTACGGTTAGGTTTAGGGTTAGCGTTTGGGTTAGGGTTACGGTTAGGGTTAGGATTAGGGTTAGGGTTTGTGTTAAGATTAGGGTTTGGGTTTGATTTAGGGTTAGGGTTAGGGTTTGGCTTAAGTTTACGTTTAGGGTTAGGGTTAGTGTTAGGGTTAGGGTTTGGGTTAGGATTAGGGTTAGGGTTAGTGTTTCGGTTTGGGTTATGTTTTGGGTTAGGTTTAGGGTTAGGGTTAGGGTTTGGTTTCGGGTTATGATTAGGGTTAGGGTTTGAGTTTGAATTAGGTTTAGGGTTAGCATTAGGGTTAGGGTTAGGTTTAGGATAAGTATTTCAGTTAGGGTTAGGGTTAGGGTTAGGGTTTGGGTTCGGGTTAGGGTTAGGGTTAGGGTTTGGGTTAGGATTAGGGTTAGGACTAGGGTTAGTGTTAGGGTTAGGTTTAGGGTTAGCATTTGGGTTAGGTTTAGAGTTAGGGTTAGGGTTTGGGTTCGGGTTAGGGTTAGGGTTAGGGATAGGGTTTGATTTAGGGTTAGGGTTAGGGTTAGGGTTAGGATTAGGGTTAGGGTTAGGGTTAGAATTAGGGTTAGGGTTAGGGTTAGGTTTAGGGTTAGGATAAGGATGAGGGTTAGGTTTAGGTTTAGGGTTAGGGTTTCGGTTTGGGTTACCTTTTGGGTTAGGTTTAGGGTTAGGGTTAGGGTTTGGGTTCGGGTAAGGATTAGGGTTAGGATTTGAGTTTGAATTAGGTTTAGGGTTAGCATTACGGTTAGGATTATGTTTAGGATTAGTGTTTCAGTTAGGGTTAGGGTTAGGGTTAAGGTTAGGGTTAGGGTTAGGTTTAGGGTTTGATTTAGGGTTAGCGTTAGGATTAGGGTTAGTGTTAGGGTTTTGGTTAGGGTTAGGGTTAGGACTAGGGTTAGTGTTAGGGTTAGGTTTAGGGTTTGCATTAGGGTTAGGATTAGGGTTAGGGTTAGGGTTTGGGTTAGGTTTAGGGTTTGGGTTAGGGTTACGGTTAGGTTTAGGGTTAGCGTTTGGGTTAGGGTTTGTGTTAAGATTAGGGTTTGGGTTTGGTTTAGGGTTAGGGTTAGGGTTTGGCTTAAGTTTACGTTTAGGGTTAGGGTTTGTGTTAGGGTTAGGGTTAGGGTTAGGAGTAGGGTTAGGGTTTAGGTTTTCGGTTAGGGTTAGTGTTAGGGTTAGGGTTAGGATTAGGGTTTGGGTTAGGATTTAGGTTTGGTTAGGTTTAGGGTTAGGGTTAGGGTTATGGTTAGGTTTAGCGTTACGGTTAGGGTTAGGGTTATGGTTAGGGCTGGTGTTAGGGTTAGTGTTAGGTTTTGGGTTTGGGTTAGGGTTTGGGTTAGGGTTAGGGTTTGGGTTAGGGTTAGGGTAAGGGTTAGGGTTAGGGTTAGGGTTAGGACTAGGGTTAGTGTTAGGGTTAGGTTTAGGGTTAGGATTAGGGTTGGTGTTAGGGTTAGGGTTAGGGTTTGGGTTAGGATTAGGGTTAGGGTTAGGGTTTGGGTTAGGGTTAGGGTTAGGGTTAGGATTAGGGTTAGGGTTTGTGTTAAGAGTAGGTTTTGGGTTTGGATTTGGGTTAGGGTTAGGTTTAGGGTTAGGGTTAGAATTATGGTTAGGCTTAAGGTTAGGGTTAGGGTTAGGGTTAGGGTTTGGGTTAGGGTTAGGGTTAGGGTTAGAATTAGGGTTAGGTTTTGTGTTAAGATTAGGGTTTGGGTTTGGATTTGGGTTAGGGTTAGGGTTAGGGTTAGGGTTAGGGTTAGGGTTAGAATTATGGTTAGGGTTAAGGTTAGGGTTAGGGTTAGGGTTATGGTTAGTGTTATTATTTTGGTTATGGTTTGGATTAGGGTTAGGGTTAGGGTTTGGGTTAGTGTTAGAGTTAGTGTTTGAGTTAGGGATAGGTTTAGGGTTAGGTTAGGGTTTGGGTTAGAGTTAGGGTTAGTGTTAGGGTTTGGGTTTGGTTTAGAGTTAGGGTTAGGTTAGGGTTTGGGTTAGAGTTAGGGTTAGCGTGAGGTGTTGGATTAGGGTTATGGTTAGGGTTACGGTTAGGTGTAGGGTTAGGGTTAGGGTTCCGATTAGAGTTTGGTTTAGAGTTTGGGTTTGGGTAAGGGTTAAGGTTAGGGTTAGGGTTAGTGTTAGGACTAGGATTAGGGTTAGGGTTTAGTGTTAGGGTTAGGGTTAGGGTTAGGGTTTCGGTTTGGGTTATGTTTTGGGTTAGGTTTAGGGTTAGGGTTAGGGTTTGGGTTCGGCTTAGGATTAGGGTTAGGGCTTGAGTTTGAATTAGGTTTAGGGTTAGCATTAGGGTTTGGGTTAGGTTTAGGTTTAGTGTTTCAGTTAGGATTAGGATTAGGGTTAGGTTTTGGGTTCTGGTTAGGTTTAGGGTTAGGTTTAGGGTTTGATTTAATGTTAGGGTTAGGGTTAGGGTTAGAGTTAGGGTTTGGGTTAGGATTAGGGTTAGGACTAGGGTTAGTGTTAGGGTTAGGTTTAGGGTTAGCATTAGTGTTAGGATTACGGTTAGGGTTAGGGTTTGGGTTAGGGTTAGTGTTAGGGTTAGGGTTAGGGTTTGGGTTAGGGTTAGGGTTAGGGTTTGTGTTAAGATTAGGGTTTGGGTTTGGGTTAGGGTTAGGGTTAGGATTTGGGTTAACGTTACGTTTAGGGTTAGGGTTTGTGTTAGGGTTAGGGTTAGGGTTAGGAGTAGGGTTAGGGTTTAGGTTTTCGGTTAGGGTTAGTGTTAGGGTTAGTGTTAGTATTAGGGTTTGGGTTAGGGTTTAGGTTTGGTTAGGTTTAGGGTTAGGGTTAGGGTTATGGTTAGGTTTAGCGTTAGGGTTAAGGTTAAGGTTATGGTTAGGGTTACCGTTAGGGTTAGGGTTAGGGTTTGGGTTTGAGTTAGGGGTTGGGTTAGGGTTAGGGTGTGGGTTAGGGTTAGGGTTAGGGTTAGGGTTAGGATTTGGATTAGGGTTAGGGATAGGGTTCGGGTTTGCGTTAGAGTTAGGGTGAGGGTTAGGGGTTGGGTTAGGGTTAGGGTTACGGTTAGGATTAGGGTTAAGGTTAGGGTTTGGATTAGGGTTAGATTTAGGATTTGGGTTTGGGTAAGGGTAAGGGTTAGGGTTAGGGTTAGGAGTAGGGTTAGGGTTTAGGTTTTCGGTTAGGGTTAGTGTTAGGGTTAGGGTTAGGATTAGGGTTTGGTTTAGGGTTAAGATTCGGGTTAGTGTTTGGTTTAGGGTTAGGGATAGGGTTAGGGTTTTGGGTTAGGGTTATGGTTAGGGTTCGGGTTTGGGTTAGGGTTACGGTTAGGGTTAGGCTTAGGATTAGGGTTAGGGTTAGTGTTAGGGTTAGGGTTTGGTTTAGGATTACGGTTAGGTTTAGGTTTTCGGTTAAGTTTCGGGTTAGGGTTTTGGGTTTGCGTTCGGGTTGGGTTAGCGTTAGGGTTTTAGTTAGGGTTAGGGTTAGGGTTAGGGTTTGGGTTAGGGTTAGGCTTAGGGTTAGGGTTTGAGTTTGAGTTAGGTTTAGGGTTAGCATTAGGGTTAGGATTAGGGTTAGGGTTAGGGTTTGGGTTAGGGTTAGGTTTAGGGTTAGGGTTTGCGTTAGTGTTAGGTTTGAATCTGGGTTAGTGTTAGAGTTAGGGTTAGTGTTAAGATTATGTTTAGGGTTAGGTTTAGGATTAGGTTTTGGGTTAGGGTTAGGGTTAGGGTTAGAATTAGGGTTAGGGTTAGGGTTAGAATTAGGGTTAGGGTTAGGATAAGGGTGAGGGTTAGGGTTAGGGTTTGGATTAGGGTTATTATTTGGGTTATGGTTTGAGTTAGGGTTAGGGTTAGTGTTTGCGTTAGTGTTAGAGTTAGGGTTTGAGTGAGGGTAAGGTTGAGGGTTAGGATAGGGTTTGGGTTAGAGTTAGGGTTAGGGTTAGGGTTTGGGTTTGGTTAAGAGTTAGGGTTAGGTTAGGGTTTGGGTTAGAGTTAGGGTTAGGGTGAGGTGTTGGATTAGGGTTATGTTTAGGGTTAGGGTTAGGATTAGGGTTAGGGTTAGGGTTCCGATTAGAGTTAGGTTTAGAGTTTGGGTTTGGGTAAGGGTTAAGGTTAGGGTTAGGGTTAGGTTTAGGGTTAGTGTTAGGACTAGGTTTAGGTTTTGGGTTAGGGTTAGGGTTAGCGTTTGGGTTAGTGTTAGGGTTAGGTTTAGGGTTAGTGTTAGGGTTAGGGTTAGGGTTAGGGTTACGGTTTGGGTGCGGGTTGGGTTAGTGTTAGGGTTTTAGTTAGGGTTAGGGTTAGGGTTAAGGTTTGGTTTTGGGTTAGGCTTAGGGTTAGGGTTTGAGTTTGAGATAGTTTTCGGGTTAGCATTAGGTTTAGGATTAGGGTTAGGGTTAGGGTTAGGGTTAGGGTTAGGGTTAGGGTTAGGGTTTGGGTTAGGGTTAGGTTTGAATCTGGGTTAGTGTTAGGGTTAGGGTTAGGGTTAAGATTATGGTTAGGGTTAGGGTTAGGGTTAGGGTTAGGTTTTGGGTTAGGGTTAGGGTTAGGGTTAGAATTAGGGTTAGGGTTAGGGTTAGGATAAGGATGAGGGTTAGGTTTAGGGTTAGGATTAGGGTTATTATTTGGGTTATGGTTTGTGTTAGGGTTAGGGTTAGGGTTAGGCTTAGGGTTTGATTTAGGGTTAGGGTTAGGGTTAGGGTTAGTGTTAGGGTTTGGGTTAGGGTTAGGGTTAGGGTTAGGACTAGGATTACGGTTACGATTAGGATTAAGGTTAGGGTTTTTGTTTAGGTTTGGGTTATGGTTAGGGTTAGTGCTAGGGTTAGGGTTTAGGGTTAGGGTTAGGGATAGGGTTAGGGTTAGGGTTTCAGTTTGGGTTATGTTTTGGGTTATATTTAGGGTTAGGGTTAGGGTTTGGGTTCGGGTTAGGATTAGGGTTAGGGTTTGAGTTTGAATTAGGTTTAGGGTTAGCATTAGGGTTAGGGTCAGGTTTAGGATTAGTGTTTCAGTTAGGTTTAGGGTTAGGGTTAGGGTTTGGGTAATGGTTAGGTTTAGGGTTAGGGTTAGTTTTAGGGTTAGGGGTTAGGTTTAGGTTTAGGGTTATTGTGAGGGTTTGGGTTAGGGTTAGTGTTAGGGTTTGGGTTTCAGTTAGAATTAGGGTTAGCGTTACTGTTTGTGTTAGGGTTAGGGTTAGAGTTTGAATTAGGTTTAGGGTTAGGGTTAGATTTAGGATTTGGTTTATGGGTAGTGTTGGGGTTTGGTTTAGGTTGTGGTTTAGGTTTAGAGTTAGGGATAGGGTTTGGGTTCGGGTTAGGGTTAGGGTTAGGTATAGGGTTTGAGTTAGGGTTAGGGTTAGGGTTAGTGTTAGGGTTTGGGTTAGGGTTAGGGTTAGGATTAGGGTTAGGGTTTGGGTTAGGGTTAGGGTTTGGGTTAGAGTTAGGGTTAGTGTTAGGGTTTGGGTTTGGTTAAGAGTTAGGGTTAGGTTAGGGTTTGGGTTAGAGTTAGGGTTAGCGTGAGTTGTTGGATTAGGGTTATGGTTAGGGTTAGGGTTAGGATTAGGGTTAGGGTTAGGGTTCCGATTAGAGTTAGGTTTAGAGCTTGGGTTTGGGTAAGGATTAAGTTTAGGGTTAGGGTTAGGGTTAGTGTTAGGTTTTGGGTTAGGGTTTGGGGTTAGGTGTTAGGGGTTAAGTTAAGGTTTAGTGTTAGGCTTAGAGATTGGGTTACGGTTAGGGTTAGGTTTAGGGTTAGGTTTAGGTTTTGTGTTAGGGTTAGGGTTAGCGTTTGGGTTAGTGTTAGGGTTAGGGTTAGGGTTAGTGTTAGGGTTAGGGTTAGGGTTAGGGTTAGGGTTTGGGTGCGGGTTGGGTTAGTGTTAGGGTTTTAGTTAGGGTTAGGGTTAGGGTTAAGGTTTGGTTTAGGGTTAGGCTTAGGGTTAGGGTTTGAGTTTGAGTTAGTTTTCGGGTTAGCATTAGGGTTAGGATTAGGGTTAGGGTTAGGGTTTGGGTTAGGGTTAGGGTTAGGGTTAGGGTTTTAGTTAGGGTTAGGTTTAGGGTTAGGGTTAGCGTTAGGGTTTGGTTTAGGGTTAGGCTTAGGGTTAGGGTTTGAGTTTGAGTTAGGTTTCGGGTTAGCATTAGGGTTAGGATTAGGGTTAGGGTTAGGGTTTGGGTTAGGGTTAGGGTTAGGGTTAGGGTTTGGGTTAGAGTTAGGTTTGAATCTGGGTTAGTGTTAGGGTTAGGGTTAGGGTTAAGGTTATGTTTAGGGTTAGGGTTAGGGATAGGTTTTGGGTTAGGGTTAGGGTTAGGGTTAGAATTAGGGTTAGGGTTAGGATTAGAATAAGGATGAGGGTTAGGTTTAGGGTTAGAATTAGGGTTATTATTTGGGTTATGGTTTGTGTTAGGGTTAGGGTTAGGGTTAGGTTTAGCGTTTGATTTAGGGTTAGGGTTAGGGTTAGGGTTAGTGTTAGGGTTTGGGTTAGGGTTAGGGTTAGGGTTAGGACTAGGATTACGGTTACGATTAGGATTAAGATTAGGGTTTTTGTTTAGGTTTGGGTTATGGTTAGGGTTAGTGCTAGGGTTAGGGTTTAGGGTTAGGGTTAGGGATAGGGTTAGGGTTAGGGTTTCAGTTTGGTTTATGTTTTGGGTTAGGTTTAGGGTTAGGGTTAGGGTTTGGTTTCGGGTTAGGATTAGGGTTAGGGTTTGAGTTTGAATTAGGTTTCGGGTTAGCATTAGGGTTAGGGTTAGGTTTAGGATTAGTGTTTCAGTTAGGTTTAGGGTTAGGGTTAGCGTTTGGGTAATGGTTAGGTTTAGGGTTAGGGTTAGTTTTAGGGTTAGGGGTTAGGTTTAGGTTTAGGGTTATTGTTAGGGTTTCGGTTAGGGTTAGTGTTAGGGTTTGGGTTTCAGTTAGAATTAGGGTTAGCGTTAGGGTTTGTGTTAGGGTTAGGGTTAGAGTTTGAATTAGGTTTAGGGTTAGGGTTAGATTTAGGATTTGGTTTATGTGTAGTGTTGGGGTTTGGTTTAGGTTTTGGTTAGGTTTAGAGTTAGGGTTAGGGTTTGGGTTCGGGTTAGGGTTAGGGTTAGGTATAGGGTTTGAGTTAGGGTTAGGGTTAGGCTTAGTGTTAGGGTTTGGGTTAGGGTTAGGGTTCGGATTAGGGTTAGGGTTTGGGTTAGGGTTACGGTTTGGGTTAGGGTTAGTGTTAGGGTTAGGGTTTGGGTTAGGGTTAGGGTTAGGGTTAGGATTAGGGTTAGGGTTTGTGTTAAGATTATGGTTTCTGTGTGGATTTGGGTTAGGGTTAGGGTTTGGATTAAGGTTACGTTTAGGGTTAGGGTTTGTGTTAGGGTTAGGGTTAGGGTTAGGAGTAGGGTTAGGGTTTAGGTTTTCGGTTAGGGTTAGTGTTAGGGTTAGTGTTAGGATTAGGGTTTGGGTTAGGGTTTAGGTTTGGTTAGGTTTAGGGTTAGGGTTATGGTTAGGGTTAGCGTTAGGGTTAGGGTTAGGGTTAGGGTTAGCGTTAGGTTTAGGGTTAGGGTTTGGGTTTGGGTTAGGGTTTGGGTTAGGGTTAGGGTTTGGGTTAGGGTTAGGGTTAGATTTAGGGTAAGGATTTGGGTTAGGCTTAGGGTTAGGGTTCGGGTTTGGGTTAGAGTTATGGTGTGGGTTAGGGGTTGGGTTAGGGTTAGGGTTAGGGTTAGGATTAGGGTTAGGGTTTGTGTTAAGATTAGGGTTAGGGTTAGGGTTAGGGTTAGGGTTTGGGTTATAGTTAGAATTAGGGTTAGTGTTATGGTTAGGGTTAGTGTTAGGGTTAGGGTTAGGGTTAGGGTTAGGGTTAAGGTTAAGGTGAGCGTTAGGGTTAGTGTTTGGTTTAGGGTTAGGGTTATAATTAGGGTTTGAGTTTGAGTTAGGTTTAGGGTTAGCATTAGGGTTAGGATTAGGGTTAGGGTTTGGGTTAGGGTTAGGGTTAGTGTTAGGGTTTGGGAATGGGTTAGGATAAGGGTTAGGGTTAGGTTTTGGCTTAGGGTTAGATTTAGGGTTAGTTTTTGGTTTAGGGTTAGGGTTAGGTTTACGGTTGGGTTTAGGTTTTGGGTTAGGGTTAGGGTTAGTGTTTGGGTTAGGGTTAAGGTTAGGGTTAGGGTTAGGGTTAGGGTTTGGTTTAGGATTACATTTAGGTTTAGGTTTTCGGTTAAGTTTCGGGTTAGGCTTAGGGTTTGCGATCAGGTTGGGTTAGTGTTAGGGTTTTAGTTAGGTTTAGGGTTAGGGTTAGGGTTAGAGTTTGGGCTAGGGTTAGGCTTAGGGTTAGGGTTTGAGTTTGAGTTAGGTTTAGGTTTAGCATTAGGGTTAGAATAAGGGTTACGGTTAGGGTTTGGGTTAGGGTTAGGGTTAGGGTTAGGGTTTGGGTTAGGGTTAGGGTTAGGTTTGAATCTGGGTTATTGTTAAGGTTAGGGTTAGTGTTAAGATTAGGGTTAGGGTTAGGGTTAGGGTTAGGTTTTTGGTTAGGGTTAGGGTTAGGATTAGAATTAGTGTTAATATTAGGGTTAGGGTTAGGGTTAGGGTTAGGATAAGGATGACGGTTAGGGTTAGGGTTAGGATTAGGGTTATTATTTGGGTTATGGTTTGGGTTAGGGTTAGTGTTAGGGTTTGGTTTAGTGTTAGAGTTAGGGTTTGAGTTAGGGTTAGGTTTAGGGTTAGGTTAGAGTTTGGGTTAGAGTTTGGGTTAGGGTTAGGGTTTGCGTTTGGTTTACAGTTAGGGTTAGGTTAGGGTTTGGGTTAGAGTTAGGGTTCGGGTGAGGTGTTGGATTAGGGTTATGGTTAGGGTTAGAGGTAGGATTAGGGTTTGGGTTAGGGTTCCGATTAGAGTTAGGTTTAGAGTTTGTGTTTGGGTAAGGCTTAAGGTTAGTGTTAGTGTTAGGGTTAGGGTTAGGACTAGGATTAGGGTTACGGTTAGGGTTAGGATTAGGGTTAGGGTTTGTGTTTAGGTTTGGGTTAATATTAGGGTTAGTGTTAGGGTTAGGGTTTAGGGTTAGGGTTAGATTTAGGGTTAGGGTTTCGGTTTGGGTTATGTTTTGGGTTAGGTTTAGGGTTAGGGTTAGTGTTTGGGTTCGGGTTAGGAATAGGGTTAGGGTTTGAGTTTGAATTAGGTTTAGGGTTAGCATTAGGGTTAGGGTTAGGTTTAGGATTAGTGTTTCAGTTAGGGTTAGGGTTAGGGTTAGGGTTTGGGTTCTGGTTAGGGTTAGTTATAGGGTTAGGGTTTGATTTAGGGTTAGGGTTAGGGTTAGGTTTAGTGTTAGGGTTTGGGTTAGGGTTAGGGTTAGGACTAGGGTTAGTGTTAGGGTTAGGTTTAGGGTTAGCATTAGGGTTAGGATTAGGGTTAGGGTTAGGGTTTGGGTTAGGGTTAGGGTTAGGGTTAGGGTTAGGTTTAGGGTTTGGGTTAGGGTTAGGGTTGGATTTAGGATTAGGGTTAGGGTTTGTGTTAAAATTAGGGTTTGGGTTTGTGTGAGGATTAGGGTTAGGGTTAGGGTTAGGGTTAGGGTTAGTTTTAGAATTAGGGTTAGGGTTAGGGTTAGGATAAAGATGAGGGTTAAGGTTAGGGTTAGGATTAGGGTTATTATTTGGGTTATGGTTTGGGTTAGTGTTAGGGTTAGGGTTTGGGTTAGTGTTAGAGTTAGGGTTTGAGTTAGGGTTAGGTTTAGGGTTAGGTTAGGGTTTGGGTTAGAGTTAGGGTTAGTGTTACGGTTTGGGTTTGCTTTAGAGTTAGGGTTAGGTTAGGCTTTGGGTTAGAGTTAGGGTTAGTGTGAGGTGTTGGATTAGGGTTATGGTTAGGGTTAGGGTTAGGATTAGGGTTAGGGTTAGGGTTCCGATTAGAGTTAGGTTTAGAGTTTGGGTGTGGGTAAGGGTTAAGGTTAGGTTTAGGGTTAGGATTAGGGTTAGGGTTTGAGTTTGAATTAGGTTTAGGGTTAGCATTAGGGTTAGGGTTAGGTTTAGGATAAGTATTTCAGTTAGGGTTAGGGTTAGGGTTAGGGTTTGGGTTCGGTTTAGGGTTAGGGTTAGGGTTTGATTTAGGGTTAGGGTTAGGCTTAGGGTTAGTGTAAGGGTTTGGGTTAAGGTTAGGGTTAGGACTAGGGTTAGTTTTAGGGTTAGGTTTAGGGTTAGCATTAGGGTTAGGATTAGGGTTAGGGTTAGGGTTTGGGTTAGGGTTAGGGTTAGGGTTAGGGTTAGGGTTAGGGTTAGGGTTAGGGTTAGGGTTTGGGTTAGGGTTAGGATTAGGGTTAGGGTTTGTGTTAAGATTAGGGTTTGGGTTTGGGTTAGGGTTAGGGTTAGGATAAGGATGAGGGTTAGTGTTAGGGTTAGGATTAGGGTTATTATTTGGGTTGTGGTTTGGGTTAGGGTTAGGGTTACGGTTTGGGTTAGTGTTAGAGTGAGGGTTTGAGTTAGGGTGAGGGTTAGGGTTAGGTTTAGGGTTAGCATTAGGGTTAGGATTAGGGTTAGGGTTAGGGTTTGGGTTAGGGTTAGGGTTAGGGTTAGGGTTAGGGTTAGGGTTAGGGTTTGGGTTAGGGTTAGGATTAGGGTTAGGGTTTGTGTTAAGATTAGGGTTTGGGTTGGGTTAGGGTTAGGGTTAGGATAAGGATGAGGGTTAGTGTTAGGGTTAGGATTAGGGTAATTATTTGGGTTGTGGTTTGGGTTAGGGTTAGGGTTACGGTTTGGGTTAGTGTTAGAGTGAGGGTTTGAGTTAGGGTTAGGTTTAGGGTTAGGTTAGGGTTTGGGTTAGAGTTAGGGTTAGGGTTAGGGTTTGGGTTTGGTTTAGAGTTAGGTTTAGGTTAGGGTTTGGGTTAGATTTAGGGTTAGGGTGAGGTGTTGCATTAGGGTTATGGTTAGGGTTAGGGATAGGACTAGGATTAGGGTTAGGTTTAGGGTTAGGATTAGGGTTAGGGTTTGTGTTTAGGTTTGGGTTATGGTTAGGGTTAAGGTTAGGGTTAGGGTTAGGGTTTCGGTTTGGGTTATATTTTGGGTTAGGTTTAGGGTTAGGGTTAGGGTTTGGGTTCGGGTTAGTATTAGGGTTAGGGTTTGAGTTTGAATTAGGTTTAGGGTTAGCATTAGGGTTAGGGTTAGGTTTAGGATTAGTGTTTCAGTTAGGGTTAGGGTTAGGTTAAGGTTAGGGTTAGGGTTAGGTTTACGGTTTGATTTAGGGTTAGGGTTAGGGTTAGGGTTAGTGTTAGGGTTTGGGTTAGGGTTAGGGTTACGACTAGGGTTAGGGTTAGGTTTAGGATTAGCATTATTTTTAGGATTAGGGTTAGGATTAGGGTTAGGGTTTGTGTTAAGATTAGGGTTTGGTTTAGGGTTAGGGTTAGGGTTTGGGTTAAAGTTACGTT
Source organism: Eospalax fontanierii (assembly GCA_035773235.1). NCBI lineage: Eukaryota > Metazoa > Chordata > Mammalia > Rodentia > Spalacidae > Eospalax > Eospalax fontanierii. The sequence goes on along the minus strand of CM069542.1, from coordinate 1,264,520 downwards.
TAGGGTTAGGTTTTGTTTTAGGGTTACATTTAGGGTTAGGATTAGGTTTAGGGTTTAGGTTTTCGGTTAGGTTTAGTGTTAGGGTTAGGATTAGGATTAGGGTTTGGGTTAGGGTTTAGGTTTGGTTAGGTTTAGGGTTAGGGTTAGGGTTAGGGTTAGGTTTAGCTTTACGGTTAGGGTTAGGGTTATGATTAGGGTTAGCGTTAGGGTTAGGTTTAGGGTTAGGGTTCCGATTAGAGTTAGGTTTAGAGTTTGGGTTTGGGTTACGGTTAAGGATAGGGTTAGGGTTAGGGTTAGGGTTAAGGTTAGAACTAGGATTAGGGTTAGGGTTAGGGTTAGGATTAGGGTTAGGGTTTGGGTTTATGTTTGGGTTATGATTAGGGTAAGTGTTAGGGTTACAGTTTAGGATTAGGGTTAGCGTTAGGGTTAGGGTTTCGGTTTGGGTTATGTTTTGGGCTAGGTTTAGGGTTAGGGTTAAGGTTTGGGTTCGGGTTAGGATTAGGGTTAGGGTTTGAGTTTGACTTAGGTTTAGGTTTTGCATTAGGGTTAGGGTTAGGTTTAGGATTAGTGTTTCAGTTAGGGTTAGGGGTAGGCTTAAGGTTAGGTTTAGGGTTAGGTTTAGGGTTTGATTTAGAGTTAGGGTTAGGGTTAGGGTTAGGGTTAGTGTTAGGGTTTGAGTTAGGGTTATGGTTAGGACTAGGGTTAGTGTTAGGTTTAGGTTTAGGGTTAGCATTAGGATTAGGATTAGGGTTTGGGTTAGGGTTTGGGTTAGGTTTAGGGTTAGGGTTAGGGTTAGGGTTAGGGTTAGGGTTAGGGTTAGGGTTATGTTTTGGGTTAGGGTTAGGGTTAGGGTTAGGGTTTGGGTTAGGTTTAGGGATGGAGTTAGGATTAGGGTTAGGGTTTGTGTTAAAATTAGGGTTTGGGTTTGTGTTAGGGTTAGGGTTAGGGTTAGGGTTAGGGTTAGGTTTAGAATTAGGTTTAGGGTTAGGGTTAGGATAAGGATGAGGGTTAAGGTTAGGGTTAGGATTAGGGTTATTATTTGGGTTACGGTTTGGGTTAGTGTTAGAGTGAGGGTTTGGGTGAGGTTTTGGATTAGATTTTTCGTTAGGGTTAGGCTTAGGATTAGGCTTAGGGTTAGGGTTCCGATTAGAGTTATGTTTAGAGTTTGGGTAAGGGTTAAGGTTAGGTTTAGGGTTAGGATTAGGATTAGGGTTTGAGTTTGAATTAGGTTTAGGTTTAGCATTAGGGTTAGTGTTAGGTTTAGCATAAGTATTTCAGTTAGGGTTAGGGTTAGGCTTAGGGTTTGGCTTCGGGTTAGGGTTAGGGTTAGGGTTAGGGTTAGGGTTTGATTTAGGGTTAGGGTTAGGCTTAGGGTTAGTGTAAGGGTTTGGTTTAGGTTTAGGGTTAGGACTAGGGATAGTGTTAGGGTTAGGATTAGGGTTAGCATTAGGGTTAGGATTAGGGTTAGGGTTAGGGTTTGGGTTAGGGTTAGGGTTAGGGTTAGGGTTAGGGTTAGGGTTAGGGTTAGGGTTTCGGTTGGGGTTAGGTTTAGGGTTAGGGTTAGGGTTAGGGTTTGGATTAAGGTTACGTTTAGGGTTAGGGTTTGTGTTAGGGTTAGGGTTAGGGTTAGGAGTAGGGTTAGGGTTTAGGTTTTCGGTTACGGTTAGTGTTAGGGTTAGTGTTAGGATTAGGGTTTGGGTTAGGGTTTAGGTTTGGTTAGGTTTAAGGTTAGGGTTAGGGTTAGGGTTAGCGTTAGGGTTAGGGTTAGGGTTAGGGTTAGCGTTAGGGTTAGGGTTAGGGTTTGGGTTTGGGTTAGGGTTTGGGTTAGGCTTAGGGTTTGGGTTAGGGTTAGGGTTAGGGTTAGGGTAAGGATTTGGGTTAGGCTTAGGGTTAGGGTTCGGGTTTGGGTTAGAGTTATGGTGCGGGTTAGGGGTTGGGTTAGGGTTAGGGTTAGGGTTAGGATTAGGGTTAGGGTTTGTGTTAAGATTAGGGTTAGGGTTAGGGTTAGGGTTCGGGTTTG